>CANJKZ010001018.1:670000-1097500 GCA_947471745.1 Closterium sp. Naga37s-1
CAACTTCAGTACTTTTTCAACTCAACCTTCAAACTCTCTAGCATTTCATCATGCCCAACAATTACAACAATGTGCCTGCTCCGTTTGCAGTGGCCCGTCAGTCAAACTTGGGGCGAGGCAGGGGTGTAATCATTCCCCTCAACAGGGTGTACGCCAATTCAACTGGATGCACGATTCTTCAATATGTCATGACATTTTTGTGCCATGCTAGCAGGTGTTTCTCCCAATGGTGAGCCTCAGGAAGTGGTGCAGGGAGAGTCTCCTCCTTTGGCTGGTTTCACCGTCACGAAGAAGCGTTCTGGCGCCAATGAATGCATTGCTACTGACGCCAACAATGATCCTAAAGCAACAATTTGTAAGTAAATCTTATTTTTCAATGTTAGTGTGTGCTTGCTTTTATGAGCTCCATTTTTTTTGTAGGTTCATGTATGATGAACTGTGTATGTTTACAGCAGCACAGCAAGTTCCTCATTCACAAGTCACAAATGCGCTTCCATCGGACGCACCTACCACGGGCAACAATGGCGGAAATGGCCCTTCCACTTCAAACACTCAAGCTGGCTCCGAAAACGTAACAGCCAATGTACTGGCCAGTTGGTAAGCCACTGAAAGAAGGGTTGTTTGAACATGTAGTTGACATAATGTGTACTGACTTTGCATTTTCTTGTATTTCAGACTATTCTAAAACCGGAGCTCTGTCAGAACCCTATTGTAGGTTGTTGTGGGGTTCAGGGTACAACTCTTTTAGGTTTTCATATTTGTACCCACCTGCTTCCTAGTTGATTTCATTCCTCGTACAATTCTCACATGGTATAGAGCGGGTTCCCTAGTGGGACCGTTTTTTTTTTTAAGGGCCCACCACTTGAAACTTTTTTTTTCCTGCCCTGCCCGAAGCACGCCTCGGGCTCTGCCCTACGGCCGCCCTTAGCGGCCCGCCCTGACGTCGCGGCCCTTAGAGGCCCGCCCTGCCGCCCTTACGCGGCCCTTAGCGGCTCGTCCGCCCTTTCGTCGCGGCCCTGCGCGGCTCGCCCGCCCCTTCGTCGCGGCCCTACGCGGCCCGCCCGCCCCTTCGTCGCGGCCCTGCGCGGCCCGCCCGCCCCTTCGTCATGGCCCTACGCGCCCCCCCCCCCCCCCCCCCCCCCCTGCCCCTTCGTCGCGGCCCTGCGTGGCCTGCCCGCCCGTCATCGCGGCCCTTCACGGCCCGCCCACCTCGTCGTCGCGGCCCCTTCCCTGCAGCAACCGCCGAGGCCCCGTGGCCTGCAGCAGCCGTCGCCCCTGCTGCCACCGTAGCGGCTCTGCTGCCGCCGTCGAGCCTACAGCCGCCGGTGCGACCGCCGCTGTCGTCGCCGCTGTGGCCCCGCCGTCGCGGCCCTGCCCTGCTGCCCTGACGCGGCCCTGTCCTGCCGCCGAACCCCGGCCCTGCCCTGCCGCCCTGTCGCGGCCCCTACCCTGCCGGCGCGCCACGGCCCTACCCCACCAGTCGCGGCCTCTACTCTCCCCTCCCGCCACTGGTAAGCGCACCGCCGCACCCACACCGCCTTACCGGGCCGCGTCGCCCTACCGAGCCGCGCCGCCCTTGCGAGCCGCGCCGCCCTGCCGAGTCGCGCTGCTCCTGCTGCTACTGCTGCTGCTAGGCTACAGCTGCTGCTCCTGCTGTCATGGCTAGCCCTAATGTCCTTACTTTCGATGCTGAGGGTCGAGCGGTCGATTTTGAGGTCTGTGTCGATGATCTGCAGCTATTTCTGCAGTGCGATAGCAAGGACGGGGTCTCGCTTTTTGATCTCACGTCTGGCGCCTCTGCTGCACCTGCTGTCGATGCTGACAGTGCTGTTCGCTCGCAGTAGACCACGCGCGATGCTGCTGCCCGTCTTGCTATTCGCAGTCACCTGCCGTCTGCTGAGCGCGCGCTCTTTAGCCAGTACAAGACCGCTAGGACTCTGTACGACATTGTTGTTGCGCGCTACTCCTCCCCTGCCACTGCTGCCCTTAGCCGTCTCATGCTGCCGTACCTGTTCCCTGACCTAGCTGCTTTTGCCACAGTCGCTGACCTCATTACGCACCTCCGCACTAGTGACACCCGCTACCGCGCTGCGCTTCCTGCCGAGTTCTGCGCCGCGACCCCCCCCCCTTATGTACATCACTCTCTACTACCTCGTCACCCGGCTCCCTGACACCCTTCGCTCGGTCAGGGACCACTTCCTCTCCCTTTGCCCCACCACGCTCACCGTTGACCTCCTCGAGGAACGCCTCCTTGCAGCAGAGAAGAGTATAGTAGCTGTAGGAGCCTCTCGTGGTGACCCTCGTGCCCCTTTCTTTGAGGGGTGCTCCCCCGTCCCCCTTTTGCCTTCTGTTGCCTCTTCTGCTGCTGTCGACCTCGGCAGGAGCAAGGGGGGCAAAGGTGCTGGAGGAGACGGCGGGGGCGGCGGTGGTGGCGGTGGAGGCGGCGGAGGGGGTGGGGGTGGAGGTGGGGGTGGTGGCGGGAGTGGGGGCTTCGGTAGCGGTGGTGGAGGTGGAGGCGGCGGAGGCAACGGCAGTGGGGGTGGAGGTGGCGGCGGCGGCGGTGGGGGTGGCGGCGCCAGTGGTGCTGGTCGGGGTGGCGCTGTGCAGCGCGGAGGCTTTGGTGGTGGTCAGCGCCAGCAGCAGCAGCGCCCTCGTGAGACCCTGTCGCCCCAGCAGCTTCGTGAGTGGTACGCTGGGCGTGGGAGGTCTGGGGGTGCTGGTCCCTGCGCTTTCGTTCTCCGCACCGGCGACCGCAGTGGGGAGACGTGCGGAGGGCCGCACGCCACGCTGCGCTGTTTTGGCCGCCTGACTGACGCCTGACGTACACAGTTTCCTGACTCCACTGAGATCCCACGCTGGGGTGATCTGCTTAAGTCGGGGGTTGCTATCTTTGATCTTGATTATGATGCTATCCTTGCTGCTATGTATGTTGTGTCTATTAGTGCTGAGGGTGACTGTTACCTGTGTGTTCCGCCCGACCCGGGCATTGAGGCTGCTGCTCTAGGTGCTAGTGAGTCTGCTGCTCCAGGTGCTGGTGAGTCAGCTGCCCCAGGTACTGGTGAGTCTGCTCTCTCAGGTACCGCGTCGGCTCAGGCCTTACACACTTTCACCCTTGCACACTCCTCCACGGTTCTGCCGTGTCCGGCGGTCCCGTCTGGCTCTCTGTCTGGCCTCCACCTCCCCTCATTCTCCACGAACTTGGTGAGTGGAGCTGACCTTCAGGACGCATGGGTTGACCAGTTCACTCCTGGAGGTCAGCGGGTGACACAGTGTTCGTGCACTCGGACGGGCCGACACCTGGCCACGTTCACCCGTCAGCCTGGGTCGAGCCTGTACACCCTGACTACCGTGTCTCCTCCGGTTGTTGAGCCTGGTCAGGTAGCTGCGTCGGGTCAGGTGTTTGCTGCAGCGTCCCGGTCTGGTCCTGAGTCTGCCCCCTGCTCGTGTCGCCTCCTGTCTCACCAGACTCTCCTCTGGCACCACCGCCTTGGTCACCCCTCCCTGCCTCGTCTCCGAGGCATGGCCTCCCGTGTCCTTGTCATTGGTCTTCCCCGGTCTCTGCCTCCCCTCCCCCCGGGGCCTGCCCCTACCTGCGTTCCTTACGTCGAGGGGCGGCAGCGCGCCGCTCCTCACTCCTCCGAGTTCCCTCCGACGGAGGCTCCCTTGCAGACTCTTCACATGGACGTGTGGGGCCCAGCCCGCGTCCGTGGACAGGGTCACGAGCGCTACTTTCTGCGAGTCGTTGACGACTTCTCGCGTTACACCACAGTCTTCCCCTTGCGCCGCAAGGGTGAGGTCACTGAGGTGCTGATCGACTGGATCCGCGCTGCTCGTCGTCAGCTCAGCGAGAGTTTCGGCTCGGACCTTCCTGTTCTGCGTCTGCACTCCGACAGAGGTGGAGAGTTTTCCTCCGACCTGCTGCAGGCCTTCTGTCGAGCGGAGGGCATCCCCCAGACGTTCACGCTTCCGGCCTCTCCACAGCAAAATGGGATTGCTGAGCGCCGCATTGGCATGGTCATGGACGTCGCCCGTACGTCCATGATCCATGCGGCTGCTCCCCATTTTCTGTGGCCATTCGCGGTTCAGTACGCGGCGCATCAGATCAACCTCCAGCCCCGGGTCTCCGTGCCGGAGACCACACCTACTCTGCGGTGGACGGGGAAGGTTGGCGATGCGTCTGCGTTCCGTGTCTGGGGATCTCGAGATTTTGTCCGCGACTTGTCTGCGGACAAGCTGTCCTCCCGTGCTGTTCCCTGCGTCTTCCTTGGCTTCCCCCCTGACGCGCCTGGTTGGCAGTTTTACCACCCCACCTCCGTGTTCTGTCCTCTCAGGACGTCACGTTTGACGAGTCGGTTCCTTACTACCGTCTCTTCCCCTACCGCACTGCCACCCTCCCCCCCCCGCCGCTCTTCCTCGCGCCAGGTCCTCCCCCGGTAGACCCCCTCCCCCCTCAGGGTCCTGCCCCCTCAGGTGTGTCCCAGGTAGACGCAGTCGAGCCTGTCGAGGTAGCTGTTGACTCTGGTGCTGCTAGGGGTGCTGAGCCTGCGGGTGCCGGGTCTGGGGGTGCTGAGCCTGAGCGTGCGGAGCCTGGGGGTGCTGAGTCTGGGGATGCTGAGCCTGGGGGTGCTGAGACTGGGGGTGCTGAGCCTGGGGTTGCTGAGTCTGGGGGTGCGGAGCCTGAGGGTGTTGAGCCTGCGCGTGTGGAGTCTGGAGGTGCTGAGCCTGGAGGTCCTTTGGGTGCTTCGTCCCGGCAGGAGCCACTCTCTCCACAGCAGCTGCGCGAGTGGTTTGCTCGCCGCAGGAGCCGTGCTGCTGGAGCTGGTGGTGCTACTGGCGCTGGAGGTCCTGCTGCTGCTGGAGCTGCTGGGGGTTCTGGTGCCACGGGTCCCAGAGGTGCTCGTACTGGAGGTACTGGAGCTGCTGGGCCTAGTGGTGCTGCTGGAGCTGGAGCTGCTGGAGGTACTGGAGCTGGAGCTGCTGGAGCTACTGGGGCTTCTTGTGGTCCTGCTGGAGGTACTGGAACAGGAGGTGCTGGAGCTGGAGGGGCTGCTGGAGCCGGTGCTCCTGTGGGTGCTGGAGGTGGCGCTACTGGAGCTGCTGGAGGTGCTGCTGGAGCTGGTAGTGCTGCAGGAGTTGGAGCTGACGCTGGGGGTGCTGGTGCTGTCCCTGCTGGTTCTGGAGGCGCTGCGCGGCCGCGGCCGTACTTCGTTCCGCTCCTTCAGCAGGTTCTTGGTCGCCCGCCTTCTACTGGTCCTGCTCCTTCCTTAGAGTGTCCACAACCTGTCCAGTCGCGGTCCCAGTTACAGCCCGCCTCCCCACTGCCTGCTCCTTCTCCTTACACTGGTCCGACCGGAGGTCTTGCGGAGCGTCGTGAGCCTGCGTCTCGTCCTGCGTCGCCTGTTTGTGCTGCTCGCACTAGTCGTCGTGGTTCGCGTCAGCGTCCTCCTCCTGTCCCTGGCACGCACCAAATGGCCCTGCGTCCTTCCACTGCTCCGCAGCGTGTCCCTCTGCCGTCCCCTCATGCGTCCTCTCTTCCTGCCCTTTGTGACCCGGAGTCTGACTCCCTTCGTGCTGCTAGTCCTACTGTCACGCGTCTCCTGGCCACTGTTGTCACTGACCTTTCTTTTGAGTCCACTGCTGCGTCTGCCTTAGTTGCTGAGCTTGTCGACTTTGCTGCTCACCGTCGTCTAGACTACGCCGCGAGTCTTGTTGCTGAGTCTGAGTCTGTCTGTCCTCCGTCCGTCGGGGGTGAGTGTGCTCTTGGCACGGACGTCCTTGAGGACAGGCAGCAGGACTTTGAGTGCTTTGCAGCCGCTGTACCTCATCTCGTGTCCATGCTGATTGCACCTGAGGGAGACCCGGATGCACCAGACATCCCGACCCCGCGCTCTTACGCAGAGGCGATAGAGGGTCCCTACTCCTCTCAGTGGCAGTCAGCCATGGACGCAGAGATGGCATCCTGGAAGTCCACAGGCACCTACGTCGACGAGGTTCCCCCTCCTGGGGCGAACATCGTCAGTGGCATGTGGATTTTCAGGGTGAAGCGGTCGCCGGGTTCTCCGCCTGTCTTCAAGGCGCGTAAGGTTGCTCGAGGCTTCAGTCAGCGACACGGAGTTGACTTCTTCCAGACCTTCTCCCCGACCCCGAAGATGACCACTCTTCGGGTTCTGGTGCACGTCACTGCTCAGCGTGACTACGAACTTCACTCTCTTGACTTCAGCACTGCTTTCCTACAGGGCAGCCTGCACGAGGAGATCTGGCTGCGCCGTCCACCTGGCTTCACTGGGTCGTTTCCTCCTGGTACCCAGTGGAGCCTCCGGCGGCCAGTCTACGGTCTCCGCCAGGCGCCCCGTGAGTGGCACGACACACTGAGGACTACGCTTGCGGCTCTTGGGTTTGCTCCTTCTACTGCTGACCCGTCGCTGTTTCTCCGCACCGACACTTCGCTGCCGCCGTTCTACATCCTCGTGTACGTCGACGACTTGGTCTTTGCCACTGCTGACACTGAGGGACTCGCCCACGTGAAGTCGGAGCTGCAGAAGAGACACACGTGCACAGAGCTGGGTGAGCTGCGCAGCTATCTTGGCTTGCAGATCACCCCGGACAGAGCGCGACGCACCATTACCTTGACTCAGTCACACATGGTGCAGCAGGTCCTTCAGCGCTTTGACTTCACGTACTCCTCGCCTCAGGCCACTCCTCTGTCTACTCGCCACTCGCTCTCAGCTCTGCCTTCGGATGAGTCCGTAGAGCCGAGTGGCCCGTACCCAGAGCTTGTTGGCTGCCTCATGTACCTGATGACCTGCACTCGACCTGACTTGGCATACCCTCTTAGCATCTTGGCTCGCTATGTTTCTCCTGGGAGACACCGACCAGAGCACATGGCTGGAGCTAAGAGGGTGTTGCGCTACTTGTGCAGTACGTCGGGCATGGGGCTCGTGCTTGGAGGACGGGGTCCAGTTGTCCTCACTGGTCACGCAGACGCTTCTTGGGTTGACGACTTGGCTACGCAGCGGTCGTCACAGGGTTACACCTTCAGCCTTGGTTCCGGCTCTGTTTCGTGGCGGTCTACTTGCTCGTCCTCTGTTCTCAGCTCCAGTTGTGAGGCTGAGATCTACGATGGGGCCATGGCTACACAGGAGTTACGCTGGCTCACCTACCTGCTGACCGACTTGGGAGAGCCGCCTCGTTCCCCTCCAGTTCTGTACGTCGACAACAAGGCCATGCTGGCCTTGTGTCAGGAGCACAGACTGGAGCACAGAACGAAGCACATTGCTCTGCGCTACTTCCTTGCTCGAGAGTTGCAGCAGCGTGGCCAGCTTCGTCTTGCTTACGTGGCCTCTCGGGCCAACACTGCTGATATCAGCGTTTCTGTACTATGCTAGGTCTTGTGCCTGCAGGGCCTCACTTACTTACCTCTTGACTTTGCTTGTACTGTGATCTATATATACCTGCACCTGCATGCTTGCCCTTGTTGGGTTGAGATCACTGTCTTGCTTGTTCACCTTGATTTATAATCCTGCATGTGAACTGGCCTTGTGGCCTTGAACTTGTGCTCGGAATGTGTGGTGACGTTGTGATCCACCCTGAGATTGACCCTGTCTTGTTCTCTTGTTTGTCCCCCACTTTGCCTATGGGGGTGTGTCAGAACCATCTTGTAGGCTGTAGTGGGGTTGACAATATGGGGTACAACTCTTTTAGGTTTTCATATTTGTACCCACCTGCTTCCTAGTTGATTTCATTCCTCGTACAATTCTCACAAGCTCGTCTTCTCAATCTATTTACGGGAAAGGGTAACAGCACGGTTCCAGGACTTTTGGAACGCCCAACAAAGTCGCGAAGGTCTCGGGCGAGCTTCTACTGAAGGCTCGTCAATCTGAGGAAACAGTGAAGGATGCTAAAGAAGTGCTTCAGCAGCAGAGTGCGGTTGCTGCTCAGGCGTTAGTCACGATCGGAATGCTCACGCAAAAGCTTGCAGAAGTCACTAGGCCTGCTAGGAATTGGCCAGTACTTTGAAGGATTGATTGTATTCATTGTTAAGTCACACTAGTTAGTTGACAATGCATCTGTTTAAATCCGACTTTATTTTCCGGTGTCCCTATCGTCCCCCTTTTTTTTCCCAACCAGAAATTGAAAAAGCAAGCAATCAGCACTTTGCTAACAAAGCCGGGGTTCATCAATTTCGTGCCCAATGACGACACTCAGGGGAACGTCCTTTGCGGTAAGAGTGTTCTTTTGTTAAAGTTTTCTGCTTTAGTGCGTAATCTAAAAGTTACATATAGTTATCATGATCTTGAAACAGCTTGCGCATGGTTAAATCCCGACCATGAGTCTGGTTGTCGTTGAAACGAGAAGCCCTGGAATGTGGTCACTTGGAGGACCTTCAAGACACGTTCAACAACAGGCTGGGAAAAAACTATCCGATGTTCGCAGTGCTGCTTTGACCAATGAGCCTCTCTTGGTCCTCAAGGGAAAGGTTGACGGAAACCCTTCCTTCTCATTTGCACTGATCTGCTTCAACTGGGTATCAATGAACTCTACTAGTAAGTTGTTGTTTTCTATTCTTATGCTCGTGTAACACCGTTTTGGTAGTGTGGATTGACTATAAACTGTGAACCATTTTTCAGGATTTGAAGGAATAGATTGGCATGCGTTAGATGGTGTTCCATTTTCCAGTCCAGCATTTGTTGCTGTGGCAAAAGTCTGGGCTGGCGCTAAGTGTAACAGCTCAATGATTGGCCTGCAGGGTGAACAGCTGTGCATCAGTCTTGCTGCTGTATGTGCTTCATATGATGTGTTGTTTTTTTTTTGTGAGACAATCTCTAATTCGATTACCCCCCTTATGCTTTCAGGTTCGCTACAGGCTTCGACATCCGACGTCTACAAAGACCAGGCTGGAGCGCTCTGGTGATCCTGATGCCATCGCTCGCTAGGCGCGCATCGTTCAACGCATCATCAACCGAGTGCAGCCCTTACGTGGTCCAGATGGTGGCCTTATCGTTGGTCGTTTGTATCTTCTTAACCGGACAGAAGTGTCCAAGGAAGTGCTGGAAAATGACCTTGCTGGGGATGAACATGAGGTCTCTTTGGGATAAGGTGTGACAGAGGATGTGTTGGAATTAAGGTTAATTCGGGTTGCTCCAATAAACATATGTAGTGGCAGATCTACACTGTAGTAGTGTAGAATACATTGGATGGGTTGGGAGAACTTGTGGTGTACACTCTTTAGAGTGGACCACCTCCCAAACCCTATAGGTTAGGGCTCTCTCTTGTTGGAACTTCACTTCTTGGAAACCACTTTGGTTCTAGCATGGTTCATGCCCAAGTGGGCTCCTAAGATTCCTAGGCTTTAGGAGGAGGTTCTAAGACTACTAAAGCTTCCGCTAGTAGCTTAGTCCATTCTAACATGGTATCAAAGCTAGGAAGGCCTAGCAATCTGTTGGAATAGGAGCTATCCCTAATAGCTTGGATCATAATACCTTGGTGGAAGCTAAATAGCTTCCATCCCTCCCGAAGGGCTGCCGAAATTGCACCGTGGCGGACTCTGGACGTGGGAGGGGAGGAGGAGAGAAGAAAACTGCTGGAAATCGTGTGGATCCATTCGGGAGGACGAGAAGAGCGACATCCATTCACGGAGGCGCTCAGTCAACTTTGGCCGATCAAGACGTGCAGCATACCGTTGGAAGGAACGGGCTCAGCACGATCTACAACAATTGCCTCGGGGTCGTCACCAATCGACGAGCGGATCGGACGCAATTCGCGAAAAACTGCCGGCAGCCGAATTGGAAATTTGCAAATCGGGGACGATTTAAAGCGCGGAAAAGAAATTGGAGGGCGGGCGCCAAGAGAGGACACCAGGGCGCATCCAACAAGCCGAAAATCGGGCGAAACGGTTAGTCTTCGTCGACGGAAACTCGGACAACTTCGACGAGTTTAAGCGGACAGCTCGGATGTGGGATCCCGGGGCACGATACACCATTGGAACGGGCTCGGAGCGAGGATTCATCAGAACTAAACGGCTCATCATTCGGAGGTTCGAGCGCGGAGTTACGCTCCAAAAACCAAGAGGGGGTGAATCTGCCCGCATCGTCTTCACCGCCACCGCCGTTGCCTCCACCACCACCTCAACGTCAATCTTCAGTGCCTGCGCCACAAATGGATCATGACTCAGGGGAAGGGAAGCTGGAGAGTGCGCCAAAGTTTGACGGGAGCGACTATTGGACTTGGAGCTTCCGATTCGAACAATGGGCAGAGGCGCACGATCTATGGGGGTACTTTGATGGCTCGGAGGAGCGACCTGCAACGGGTGACGCACGACTGAAGTGGGAGAGGAAAAATCAGAAGGCATTCGCCCAATTTTGCAATGCCTTGGTGCTAGATGAGCTGATTCGCTTGGTACGGGAGTTCGGCGGCAAGACCGAGTTGGGCAGCGCACCTGTTGATGGCGGAGCAAGAGCAGTCACCCGAGTTCCTGCAGGCACAGCAGCGGCATACACATGAGTGAAGGAGTTCTACCTTCAGCGTGGATTGTGTAATCGGATGGCACTCTCTGAGGAGCTCTCCTCATTGAAGATGAAAGAGGGGGAGGGAGTGGCTGCATACTGGGCACGTGCCGAGGACTTGAGGTCCAAGTACTTGGCTGCAGGAGGGAAGGAGGAGGTTGAGGAGTGGATGATGAGGGTGCTCAAAGGACTACCTCCTCACTTTGAGATGCTGAAGGTGGTGCTGAACAACCAGTCATCATTGCTCACTAAGGATCAGCTGCTTACCTCCTTGAGGAGCGAGGAGATGCGGATTGGTGTCGCACCACGATCGGATGGTGTAGCCACCTTTGGAGCGGGTACGAAAGTGGGCAGCAGCGACAGGGGAAATTGGGACAAGGGAGGAAAGCATGGAGGCAGCGGTAGCAGCAGTGACACCAACTCGGGCAGATGGGGTTAAGGGAAAGGCAAAGCAGGAGTGCTTGCTTTCCCCGGGGGGTCCAAGGACATGGCTCCTCGGGGGTTGTGTCATGGCTGTTGGGATGAGGGACATGCATGGCAGCGGTGTCTTCATCGACCTAAGGGAGGCATTCTGGCATTCTTAAAGCGGGGGGGTCGTGGGTCCAACGGCAAGGCACAGGTGGCGGATGAGGAGGAGCAGGATGACAAGGCAGATGCAGTGGTTGGAGAGGCAGTTGCAGCAGTGGGAGAGGAGCAGCCGCGAGAGGGGTGGTGGATTGACAGTGGGGCCAGCCACAACTTTACTCCTTATGCGTCAGACTTCAAAAGTAAGCTTCAGCCACCAGAGGTTCGGGGAGTTAGATTGGGAGATGGACGGGTGGTGAAAGCTGTTGGCATGGGTGAGGTGCCAGTGGTTGGTGCTGGAGGTCAGCTGCTGAGGATTCAAAAGGTCCACCTTGTGCCTGAGATGCACACGCGTCTGCTGTCAGTCCCACACCTCACCTCTCGAGATGTCATTGTCACATTCAAGGGCAAGAGATGGGTCCTTAAACGGGGGGAGAAGGTGTTGGCGATTGGAGAAAAGGAGAGGGGAAGAGACCATGGATTGGTGTGGATGTTTCTTCCTCTTGCTCAGGGCACACAGGGCAGTGCTCTTGCAGCTGGGTCCTCCTCCTCATTTTCCCCATTGACCCTTGCTCATCGCCGCCTTGGTCATACCGCCCCCACAACATTGCAACAGATGGCTCGGGGGAGCAGTGTACTGGGCTTGGAGATTGGGGGGGGGAGCACTGATTGCTCCCCATGTGAGCCTTGCTTATTGGGAAAGTCGGCTCGGAAGCCGTTTCCGCATGAGGCGTCTCGGGCACTTGGGCCTTTGGATGAGGTCCACATGGATTTGTGGGGCCAGTGCGCACACCGTCACTGGGAGGAGCGGTGTATGTCCTCAGTCTCATTGACGACTTCACCAGACGGGTTTGGTCGTTTCCACTCCCCAACAAGGAATCAGCCACAGCCGCAAAAGTCCTTCGCCAGTGGCATAAGGACGTGGAGTTGGAGTGTGGGCGGTGGCGAGTTCTTGGGGAAAGTTGTAAAAGCTTGGAAGGCGGAGTTTGGCATCAAATCCCAAATGAGCGTCACAGATACACCACAACAGAATGGGGTCGTGGAGAGGTGGCACAGGACGATGGCAGAAGGGATTCGCACATTGTTGGTCGACAGTGGTCTCCCTGCTCGCTTGTGGGGTGAAGCTTTGATGTGGGTCATGTGGGTTAAGAACAGGGTCACCCACAGTGCTTTGCCTGCCTCCATCACACCAATGGAGGCGTGGTCCGACCAGAAGCCGCATGTGGGTATGGCTCGGATTTGGGGTTGCATGGGGAGTGTCATGCTGCATGGGCATGAGAAGGGTGGCAAGCTTGATGCATGCGCTGTCATGTGTGTCTGTGTTGGGGTGGACATGGAGAGCAAGGGTTGGCGCATGTTGGACCCTTCTCTCATGCGCATTCGCATTGCTCGGGATGTTGGTTTTCTTGAGAATGTGATGTGGAAGGATTGGGACAAGGCAAAGGGATTTGGGGAGCTTCTTCAGGATGCAGCTGAGATTTCCCAGCTCCTCCCTCTTCCACTCTCGCCACCCTCAGCAGCGGTTGATGCCGCTGAGATGCCACCTTCCTCACCGCCACCGGCACCGCTGAGTGTGTCGGTGCAGCAGCAGCCCACCCCTCTACAGCAGCTCAGTGGCCCCTCGGTCATTCAGCGGAGATCCGCTACCCAGGCTACTTCCTCTTCCTCCTCCTCTGGTCAGCGCTCTGTCCCTCTCTCTACGGGTGCACCTACGTCACCAGCGACTACCTCCCCACCACCGGTTACGGGTTTGCAGGTGCTTGGTATCCAGTCTGGTACAGGTGGTGAGGAGGTAGGGGGGGATGCTGGTGTGGTTGAGGGCATGCTGTGTTTGGCCAGGGAGGTGGAGGGTGTTGCACTAGCAGGTGTGAGCACCGGTGATGTCCCACACACACTCGCTGAGGCACTGCGTGGCCCTGAGGGCCCTGCGTGGAAGGCAGGTGCTGAGAAGGAGGTGAATGCAATGCGCACTATGGGTGTATGGGATCCAGAGCCAGTCGACTTACCTCCAGGTAAGAAGGCCATTGGGGTCAGGTATGTTTTCCGCAGGAAAACTGACAAGGAGGATAAGGTGGTACAGCACAAGGTTCGCCTTGTTGCTAAGGGGTACACTCAGGAGCCCGAGAAGGACTATGATCAGGTATTTGCCCCTGTGGGCAAGCTCACCTCAGGTCGGGTGCTTCTTGCAGAAGCCGCAGTAAAAGGGTGGCATGTACAACAGGAGGATGTTGATCATGCTTACCTCAATGCAGTCCTTCAAGAGGAGGTGTATGTGAGGCAACCTGAGGGATTTGATGATGGTACAGGTAGGGTGTATCGCTTGCGCAAAGCTCTCTATGGGTTCAAGCAAGCGCCTCGTGCTTGGAATGAGGAGATTGGTACCACCCTGATTGCAGCAGGGTTTGACCGCAGTGCATGCGATGAGGCTCTGTACATGAGGTTTGTGGATGAAGAGCCAGTGTATGTATTGGTGTATGTGGATGACCTCTTGCTTGTGTCTCCATGCTTGGAGCTGATCGGTCAGGTCAAGGAGGTGCTTGCTCAGAGGTACCAGATGAAGGATCTAGGTGAGGTATCCACGTACCTTGGTGTGGAGGTTCGCAGGTCGGTCAAGGATGGGTGGTTGGAGATTGGTCAGGAGAAGTATGTCCGTGGTGACTGAGGAAGGTGCTGAGGAATGGTACTTGGTCGACTGACGAAGGTGCTGCAGCTGATGTCAAGGTGTACCAGAGTCTCATTGGCAGCTTGATGTATGCTGCGGTGACTACCCGTCCTGACATGTCCTTCACTGTCAACACCCTTGCACAGTCCTGCGTGGCACCAAGACGCATTCACATGCGCGCTGCACTGAGAGCACTCAGGTACTTGGTCGACACAGCTGATCGTGTCATCAGGTATGAACGCCAAGGTGGTGAGCAGGTTGTTGGGTACACCGACTCGGATTGGGGTGGTGAGACTGATGGCAAGAGTCGCTCTGCCTACATCTTTAAGTTGGGAGGAGGAGCTATCAGCTGGTATAGCAAAAAGCAAGACAGTGTTGCAGCAAGCGTTTCTGAAGCTGAGTACAAAGCTCTATCGGAGGGGGCCAAGGAGGCCATTTGGTTGAGGAGTTTGTTGGCAGAGATGCATGTGGGGGATGGGGGGGCTATTCCATTGCTCTGTGATAATGAGGCTGCTGTCTCCCTTGCCCACAATCCCGTTCTCCATCAGCGCACCAAGCACATTAAGGTGGCATGGCACTTTGTACGGGATGCGGTGCGCCAGCAGGAGGTCGAGGTGCACTCAGTACGCTCCCACCTCCAGGATGCCGACATGCTCACCAAAGCTCTCCCAAGCTTGCAGCTGCATGAGAACCTTGAGCGCATCGGCATGCGAGTGATGGCTGCGAAGGCCAATGCTTCATTCGCTGGAGGGGTTGTGTTTTGATTTATGGGTAAACTTAATGCTTATTGGAGCAAGGGGGGGTGTTGGAATTAAGGTTAATTCGGGTTGCTCCAATAAACATATGTAGTGGCAGATCTACACTGTAGTAGTGTAGAATACATTGGATGGGTTGGGAGAACTTGTGGTGTACACTCTTTAGAGTGGACCACCTCCCAAACCCTATAGGTTAGGGCTCTCTCTTGTTGGAACTTCACTTCTTGGAAACCACTTTGGTTCTAGCATGGTTCATGCCCAAGTGGGCTCCTAAGATTCCTAGGCTTTAGGAGGAGGTTCTAAGACTACTAAAGCTTCCGCTAGTAGCTTAGTCCATTCTAACAGGATGGACATCGGGTGTAGATGGTGTTGTAAATCTTCCTGTTCTGCGTGTTTTTTAAAATATTTTAATATTTTTTTCTTACTAAAATGTTTATGAAAGTGTAGTAATTATTAAAACACGTGATTATATTCATTCGATGGTATAACAGAATGAATTGTTACCACATCTAGTTACAATCACATATATGTTATTCTTATGTACACATGCTAATTAAGAAAATATTTAGTTACCACGCCTGTTGCTTTGTAACACGCCATTCTTGTACCGGGTTGTGGTTACCAGTTATCGTTACGTGAACTTAAATGTGCGCAAACCGGATTCTCAATACGCGATTCATATTAAATTTCCGATTTACCTTTTCCACATTCGAGAGCCTTACTGTACTCCAGTTTCAGTTACATTGTTACATATTTTGCTTTTTCGACAGCCGAGTTGGGTATCGATGTTCCATTCCTCGCATATTCCTACTTTTCCTCGGAACGGACGTCTGTGCACTTTTGACGCGAAAACGTGTTGACTAAACTTGTTCCGAACCGAACGCGCCTCGGCTCAGGCTTTCCAATTGAAAGAATCGTGCGCACGTTCTTGAGAGCAACATTTCCAACCAGTTGCCGAGCCCCAACCTAGGAAACCTGAGGTCAAACAAATTTCAACTTGAATAGCCCCCCCCGATCTTCTCCAATGAAGGTAGCTGCTGGTGCTCTCGTTTCGCCATTGTACATTACCATGGCCGTCCGTCCCCCTCGCGCGGTTGACCCTAAGCCCTCTCAATGCTCTCCTAGTTTTGCGAGTCAACCGCACGCTAGTAGCACGCGCGACTGTTTCCCTCGTGCTTGTGACGCCCCTGACTGCAGTAGGCCTGCCCATGAACATAGTGCGCGCGGTTACAGTCCGGGAGCGCGACGCAGGGCCGCACAGTACACCTCTGTGTACAGTACGACATCCGACCGTTGTAAGACTTCCGGTCGCTGTAATGCATCCTTTCGACGGTCTCGCGAGGCTTTCACCCGTACGGGTAGATTACATCGACTATTGCTCCTCTGGACCTGGAACCTCGTTATAATGTCACTCGCTACGCTTACTCCGCCTGGCAGTGGCGCTCGTCCGTTTGTCGCAAACGCGTCGCCAGCGGCGACCGTATCTCACCAGAAAACTCGCTTAGAAAAGCAACAGCAGCAGCAACTGCAACAGCAAGAGGAGCAGGAGCAGGAGCCGTTGCGTCTCCCTCCCTTGTTCCGCCTCGATCGCTTCTTCGGTTCCGCCCCCGACAGCATTTGGAAAACGCCAGGCGAAAGCACAAGCAATGGCGAGATCGGTGGCGCAGGAGAGAAGAAGCGGGGGCAAGCGGATGACGCAGGGGGGAAAGAAGGGGGAGGAGGAGGGGGTACTTGGCTGATAGACCCGGGGGACGGCACCAGCGGGGAAGGCGCGGAATTTCCTCCCGCGGAGCTCTTCACCGCGCGGAACTTCCCCGTGAGGCTGCCGCGGCGGAAGGGGAAGCGGAGAAAGGGCGACCGGGAGGAGGATGTGGGAGGAAAGACGAACCCAGGCACGGTGGAAGGCGGTTCAGTGGGGCAAGACTCGTGGGTGCTCCCAGTAACGGGGGATAGGTTTCCCATGACGCCGTATCAAGATGTGATTAAAGCCGGGGAGAGGAACGTGGACTGTCCGTACCGTTCGCGCGGCGCGGGAGAGAATCTGTACAGATGCGCCATGGGTTACGCCGCACTTGCCGGCGTAACTGGCGGGCTGGGGAAGCCGATTTATGTGGTTACCAGTGACGTGGATAGGGCAGAGGACGTTCCGCAAGGCACGCTAAGATGGGGGTTAAGTAATTATCCCGAGGGTGTGATTATACGTTTTAATAGCTCGATGTTCATTAGGTTGCAGAAGCGGCTGTTTCTGCAGTCGCACGTGACGATCGACGGTCGCGGCGCGAGTGTGATTATACGCGGAGGCATGGTTCTGCAGAACATCACGAATGTGATCATACACAACGTCGCGAGTGAGTGTAACGGGAATAGGTTGGAAGGGGGAGAGGGCTAGGTGGGGAAAGGGGGCGGGGGAAGATGTGGAGGGGGGAGGGGGGAGGGGGGGGGGGGTGGGGGAAGTTGGGGAGGGGGTTAAGGAGGACGTAGGGAAGAACGGTGTTTGGCGGGGCTATGTGCACGGTGGATGGTGATGGGGTGGCGCGGCCGTTGGAAGAGGAGAGAATTACATGTAGCGCTTTCGTTTATAATCGCGTGGTGGTTCTTAGTGGTTCTTGGTTCGTCGAGTTGCCGTGGGAGGGAAGGTGGAGACTGGATGCACGGTGTCCCAATTGCTGTAGTTCGCCATAAGACCCTACGCGCGGGCCTCTATGCACGGCCCTCCGCGTCGACCACAGAATCCCCCCCTTTTTCCAGCGACGCGATCAGTGGACCATAAATTCCCCTTTCGCCCACACCCTCCTCCCCTCCCTTCCCCATTCCCCCCGGCCTACCACTCGTGCAGTCGGCGACCACGACTTGGTGCGCATCGCAATAAGCTGAACCCGAAACACGCTTTGCCACTTCTCCCGGGGCCCCCTCTCTCTCCACCCCCTCTCTCTCCATCCCCTCTCTCTCCACCCCCTCTCTCTCCACCCCCTCTCTCTCCACCCCCTCTCTCTCCACCCCCTCTCTCTCCACCCCCTCTCTCTCCACCCCCTCTCTCTCCACCCCTTCTCTCTCCACCCCTTCTCTCTCCTCCCCCCGACACTCCCATCCGCGCAGTCGGCGACCAGCGCGGCGACCACGACGTGGCGCACATTGAAATGAGTGAGCCCAAGAATCCCCCTCCCCTACTTCCCCTCACCGTCCTCCTGAAGTGCCCCCATCCCCCTATACACAACTCCCTCCCCCGCCTCAACACGTGCAGTCGGCGACCAGCGCGGCGATCACGATGTGGTGCACATTGCGGGCACGACGCGCGTGTGGATAGACCACTGCCAGGTGTACAAGGCCTTGCGCGGTACAGTGGATGCTGTTTACGGCTCTACGGATATCACCATCAGCAATTCGTATATCAGCAACCGGTAAGTGTATCTAAGTGTATATTAGCAACTGGTAAGTGTATATATACGTATATTAGCCAAGAGTATATATTATGTCAGCTTTAGAGGGCACGATGCGCGTGTGGGTGGACCACTGGCAGGCGTACAAGGCTGTAAGTGGTACAGTGGATGCCGTTTACAGTTCTATGGATATCACCACCACCATCCGCAACTGATAAAAGGCCCCTTATGCGCACATACGTGTGTTGTGTGTATATATACCCCATGTTCCTCACATATACCCGTCCAAGCAGCAAACTCACCATGCTGTTGGGAGAGTAGGACGATGGGGTATACGACGGGGACATGCGGGTGACGCTCTACCCTCTTATCCCCTCCCTCCTCCACGCCATTCCTTTGCTTCCCTTCCCCCACCTTCCCACCCACACAGCAACCTCACCATGCTGCTAGGCGCGGAGGACGACGGGGTGTACAACGTGGACATGCGAGTGACGCTCTACTCTCCCCTCCCTCCTATCCCCTGCCTCCCCTCCGCCACCAGCAACTTCACCATGCTGCTGGGCGCGGAGGACGACGGGGTGTACGACGTGGACATGCGAGTAACGCTCTACTCTCCCCTCCCTCCTATCCCCTGCCTCCCCTCCGCCACCAGCAACCTCACCATGCTGCTGGGCGCGGAGGACGACGGGGTATACGACGTGGACATGCGAGTGACGCGTGTAATGTATAATGCCCTGCCCCACCTTCCCCTCATGTGGCCCCGCCCATCCACACAGCAACCTAACCATGCTGCTAGGCACAGAGGACGACGGGGTATACGACGTGGACATGCGAGTAGCCCTCTACACCCCCCTCCCCCTATCCCCTGCCTCCCCCCCCCCCCACCTTCCCACCCACACAGCAACCTCACCATGCTGTTAGGAGCGGAGGACGACGGGGTGTACGACGTGGACATGCGGGTGACGCTCTACCGCAACTGGTTTGACAAGTCGGGGCAGCGACAGCCCAAGGCGCGGTGGGGCAGGGTCCACGTGGCCAACAGCTTATATTCCAAATGGTCTTACTACTGCCTTGGCGGCCGTATGTACGCTGCAATTCGCTCGGATCGCAACATTTTCATCGCCGGGGACGCGCGAAAAGAACTCACCCCGTGGTTTGGCGAACGCGCCCTATGGACCGAGGGGTTTGATACGACTCCTGTGATCCGGTCGTTTGGGGATTTGCTGGTGAATGGAGCGACTTTTACAGAGTTTAACGCTGATTTGTCCATTTTCGACCCGCCGTATCGGCTGCCCATGCACACTGCGGACCGGGAGCTCGCACACTTTATACGCGTTAATGCAGGGCCTAGAAACGGGGATGTTCCCGAGCTGCCGTGCACGCCGAAAACGTGCTTCCAGTGAGGCTGAAGCAGAGTGGAGAGGGGGTGGATGTGGTTGCAGGGGTGGATGGATGGATGGCAGGAAAGGGATGGAGTGGTGGTGGGATGGATGGACTTTTGAGGTGCCTCAAAGGACTGAAGCTGAGCGGAGAGGGGGTGAACGGTTGCAGGGACGGATCATGGATGGAAGGGAAGGGATGGAGTGGTGGTGGGATGGATGGACTTTTGAGGTGCCTCAAAGGACTGAAGCTGAGCGGAGAGGGGGTGAACGGTTGCAGGGACGGATCATGGATGGAAGGGAAGGGATGGAGTGGTGGTGGGATGGATGGACTTTTGAGGTGCCTCAAAGGACTGAAGCAGAGCGGAGAGGGGGTGAACGGTTGCAGGGACGGATCATGGATGGAAGGGAAGGGATGGAGTGGTGGTGGGATGGATGGAGTGATGGATGGGGAGAGACAGTGGAATGGACGGTTGGGAGGAGAGATGGAGGCATGGAGGGATGGATGATTGATGGAGGGGAAGAGATGGGGGAATGGAGGTGGAGGAGTGGTGGGATGGAATGGGGAAATGGAAGGTTGGGGAGGAACTACAGAAAGGAGGAACATGGGTGGGTTGGGCGCTTGCCCACCTGAAACCAAGATGTTTCAGAGCTGCTGAGGTTGTCTTATCGGTACACCTGCAATCTTTGTTTTGCATGTACCATGTCCCATCCCGTTTCATGTGAAGCTGGAAATAAATGAATGCTGTGCCTGGTGGGTATTCTGTCCAACTAGTAACTGCCATTGCTGTTGTGCAATTTCTACCAGGGTTTCGCAAGCAGGTTCTTCCAGAGTAGGCAGCTCCTCTCTCAAGAGAAGCAGATTGTATGGCAGGTTCTCGTCTCTCCCAGGGACTATTTATTATTTCTGCCGCAAAGCTGTTTTTCCTCCAGTGAACACTCAAGCATTGATCCAACCCTAGTATGATTTATGACAACAATATCAGATTAACACAAAAAACTCTGTTATTGTTACAATTTTCAACAAACAGTCAACAGTTGTGAACAATGACTTCGCCCGGGTTTCTGCTTCTTTCCCTTCGGATCAAACACCTTGGATCAATCCTCCCAAATCAACCAAGTCCCCTCTGTTTGTTCTCTTTTCCGCCTTGGCAGCATCTGAGCCAGCCTTGATCGTTGCCTGCTTGAGTTTTTTCTTCGGGCTGTCACCCTCGCCGGGCAGGCAGAAGAAAGCGAGCGCTAGGCCGATGAGAAAGGCGGGCTGGATGGACGGTGGTTGCACCTAGGAGGAACAAGGGGGATGGGAAGGAGGGGTAGAGGAGGCATGATTGGAGGCGGTTGACAAGGAGAAGTAGACGTCGAAGAAAATGTCGTCGACGAAGGACGTCGAAAACTCTAGTGGCAAGGGCCAAAGCGACGGGGAGGTGTCGTGCTCGATGGTCGGCGTGGTGGAGTAGCGAGTCTCGCTTGTGCTAGAAGTCGGGGAGGTCTTCAAGGCGGTTGCGGCCACCGTGCAAGCGAATGCGATGACGGTGGTGCTGGATAGCGGTTGCTCGCACCGCCTGATGGGGACGAAGGAGGTACTCCCGACCGGTGGCACGCGAGGCTCGCGCACGTTGGCGTCGATACGATCAAGAGCCCGGCGAAGCACGACGTCACCACTGGCCTCGACCTCACACCGTCGACCGGGGCTGCCGTGTGTCTCGTGCGTCGGCGGGAAGACACCTTCCCCGACAAGGGCTCGGACGCCGAGGAGGCACTGGCTGTTGTGCATATTGACTTGTGCGGGCCATTCCGGATGGCAGCTTGTACGTCCTCCTGCTGAAGGACCGCCACACTCCGTTCGTGTGGGTGACGTCGGTCGCTAAGAAGAGCGACGTTCGGCGGGTGATCGAGAAGTGGCTGCTGCTTGCAGAGTGCCAGACGAATAAGTCGGTGCTTGTGCTTCGCTCTGACAGTGGCGACGAGTTTCTAGGGAAGGAATTCATCGACTTCGTCGACAAGAAAGACATCGTCCACGACCTGACCTGCCCGTACAATCCGCAGCAAAACAGGATGGCTGAGCGGGAGATGCGCACGGTCGTCGAGTCCGTGCGGACGATGCTGCTGCACATGGGCGTGCAGCATCACTGGTGGCACCTTTCTCTATGACAGGGTGCGCAACTGCTTGGAGCGGTTGACGACGACGTCGGGGATGGCACCGTATCAGCTGCTGACCGATAAGAAGCCCGATCTCACGCTGGCCCGGGTGTGGGGCTGCATGGTGCAGTTTATGGTCCCTGAGCAGCACCGCGGTGGGAAGCTGGGGCCAAAGGCTCGTTGGGGACTTCACCTGGGGGTGTCGCCGGAGAGCAAGGGCTGGGAGGTGCTCGACTTGACCAACAACAAGGTGGTCACGTCGGTCGAGGTCATCTTTTACGATACCCTGTCGCTGGTGGTGTGAAATGCGAAATACGGGCCTGCGTCGGGACGGACGGAGGTCCACCCGCCGACAGACACCTCGACGGCGACGTTCTTGCTTCTCGCCAAGGTCGACGAGCCTGCTGATGCGGACGTCGAGGAAGTCCTACCCTCTCCTCCTCCTCTTGTTCCTGTTGCTCCGCCCCTTGTCACCGATTTGCAAGTGTCGACCACCGGTGATAAGGGGAGCCTTGCGGCGTCGCCTGTGGCGCCGGCCAGTGGCATCGCGTGCGGTTGACATCCGGCATAGCTTGTTGACGAGAATGTGCAGCCGTCGACGACAGGGGAGCAACAGACAAGGGAGCAGGTGCAGAACGCGACAGCAGAAATGCCGCCGACAGGGGAGCAGCTGAAGGGGAAGTCGACAGGGGAGCTGTAGATCAAAGAGAAGTCGGCAAGAGGGCCGACGAGAGTGGAGAAGCCGGTCGCAGGGTCAACGCTGGTGAAGCAGCTCGTCGACGACGAAGATGTTGACGATGAAGGGGAGGTGTCGGTAGGGGAGGAGTTCACCGCAAAAGATGTGGTGGAGGTTCCGGTCGAGAAGCCGGAGCTGCGACGATCAGGTCGAACTCGAAAGCCACCGGAGTGGCTGAGCTACCACGCCTGTGTGCCACCACACTGCTTGACGATGTTGAGGCCGACGTCGACCCACCGGAGCTCGACCCTGACGTGCACGCCGATACCGATCACCGTTGGGACATCGCGCAGATGACGGTGAAGGAGGCGTTGGCAAGCCAGAAAAGTAAGACGGTAAAGGCTGCCATGGACGGAGATCCGTAGCCTCATCGGCATGGGCACGTGGGAGCTAGTCGAACGCCCACGCGGTGTAAACATCATGAAGCACCGCTAGGTGCTGATGACGAAGTACCACATCGACGGCTAGGTGCCCACTAGAAGGTGCGCTTGATCGTGAAAGGCTTCATGCAGGTATATGGCGTCGACTACGACGAGATGTACGCGCCGGCCAGCAGCTATATCACGCTGAGGACCTTCCTCAGCTTTGTCGCTGTGCTAGACCTGGACCTGATCCAGCTCGACATGAAGAACATTTTCCTGCAAAGCAAGCTTGATAGGATGTTGTATATGTACCAGCCGGACTACTACGATGACGGGACCGGCCGGGTGTGCAAGGTGTTGAAGAGCCTGTACGGGCTGAAGCAGTCTTCGCTGTTGTGGTACAAGGCGCTCGACGACGTGCTGACTAGCACCAACTGGAAGAGGAGTCAGGTTGATGACGCGCTGTACTTCAAGGTCGGTGACGACGGGGTGACGTACTGGGTGCTCGTCTACGTTGACGATCTGCTCGCTGCTAGCAGCAGCACCGCGATGCTGAAGGAGCTAAATGAGCTGTTGGAGGCCGCCTTTGAGCTGCACGAGATCAGCCCGGTCGAGAGTTACATTGGGCTGGAGATCGTGCGCAATAGACCCGTCGAGAAAGCTGTGGTTACATCAGCACTCGTACATCGACAAGTTGCGCAGGCGCTTCATCGACGAGGAGCAGACTGGCGGGCCCCGAACACGCTAGTCTCCGTCGACGCCTACGCTGAGCTGACGTTAACGCGAGAAGCAGCCTACCGTACGCAGTGGGCGAGCAACTCGACGGGTTTCGTCGAGCTGCAGGAGACCGCTGCGGCAATGCCGTCGACTGGGAGCCGACGGTCTACCTCGACGGGTCAGGTCGACGAGGTGGTCGCCGACCTGCGCAGGACACCTGCGGCTGGAACTGTCGACAAGGGGATTTCGACGGTTGCAGCTGACCGAGCTGGTCGACGGACGGGCCGTCGACCAGGAAGGGTCTTCGACGGGCGCAGGGGTCACCGAGGGAGGTCGTCGACCAGGGTGCGCGCTGGATGGTTGACCCATTTTGCGGAGGCGCGCGAACGTCGTCGAGGTCGCGATGGCGAAGGCGACTGCGGGCTGGTATCCCGAAGCCGATGTGGCTGATTAGGCACAGTCAACAGCTGGTGGGCACATGGAAGTGCACGTTGGGCCAATCAAGTGCGCGCACCTGCGAGCATGCGCACTACTGTCTTCTACGAGTGCAATGCTGGACAGTCGCCCTGCTGCAGCGTTGGCACGCCGTCGACCTGTTTTGTTGGCAGGCCGCGTTTCTGCAGCGCTAGCGTGGCTCCTCTATGCGACGCTGGCAGACGGTCGACCATGCTGTGCTGGCGGTCGACCAGCTGCCCTGCTAGGTTGCTAGTCACTCATGTAGTCATTCTTGCCATTGTTGTATTATCATTCTGTATTCTCAACTTTCCTTAATAATCGCTTTGCCCCATGAACGCACAAGTGCTAGAGAACACAGACAGAGGTATGATCACTCTAACAACTCGTGCCTACCCCGTAGTATAGCTCCCACCGTTGTGGAGTTTATCTTCGCAGTACTATATGAGAAAATGCGTTAGTTCACAGAATGATTATTATGAGTAAATGCATAACCAAGCGATATAGCGGTACTATGAGTAAGTGCGCTAGTTAGAAATTTAAGCGGTTTAAAAAATAAGTACTTTATTTAGCGATATGAGTGCTACTAAGAGTAATTGCATTACTTAGCGATATGAGTGGTACTAAGAATAAGTGCGCTACTGGGAGATATGTAAGAGTTGTGAGGATAGGAATCAAGTAGGACCAGTAGAAGGCGGAAGACCAAGAACCTGCTGAAGGAGCGGAACGTAGTACGGCCGCGGCCGCGCAGCGCCTCCATAACCTACAGGGACAGCACCAGCACCCCCAGGGTCAGCTCCAACTCCAGCAGCACCACCAGCTCCAGCAGCACCTCCAGCAGCACCAGTAGCGCCAAATCCAGCACCCACAGGAGCACCAGCTCTAGCAGCACAACCAGAAGCCCCAGCAGCCCCAGTAGCGCCAGCTCCAGTACCTCCAGCAGCACCTGCTCCAGCACCTTCAACAGCTCCAGCTCCAGCTCCGGCAGCTACAGTACCTCTAGTACGAGCACCTCCGGGACCAGTGACTCCAGAACCCATAGCAGCTCCAGCAGCAGCAGGACCTCCAGCGCCCGTAGCACCACCAGCTCCAGCAGCACGGCTCCAGCGCCGAGCAAATTACTCGCGCAGCTGCTGTGGAGAGAGTGGCTCCCGTCGAGCCGAAGCACCCGAGGGACCTCCAGGCCCAGCACCTCCAGACTCCACACGCGCAGGCTCAGCACCCTCAGGCTCCGCACCCCCAGACTCAGAAACCCCAGGCTCAGCGCCCCTAGGCTCAGCACCCCCAGACTCAGCACCCCCAGACTCAGCACCTCCAGACTCAGCACCCCCAGGCTCAGCACCCCCACACCCGGCACCCGCCGGCTCAGCACCCCTAGCAGCACCAGAGTCAACAGCTACCTCGACAGGCTCGACTGCGTCTACCTGGGACACACCTGAGGGGGCAGGACCCTGAGGGGGGAGGGGGTGTACCGGGGGAGGACCTGGCGCGAGGAAGAGCGGCGGGGGGGGGGAGGGGGACAGTGCGGTAGAGGAAGAGACGGTAGTAAGGAACCGACTCGTCAAACGTGACGTCCTGAGAGGACAGAACACGGCGCGAGGTGGGGTGGTAAAACTGCCAACCAGGCGCGTCAGGGGGGAAGCCAAGGAAGACGTAGGGAACAGCACGGGAGGACAGCTTGTCCGCAGACAAGTCGCGGACGAAAGCTCGAGATCCCCAGACACGGAACGCAGACGCATCGCCAACCTTCCCCGTCCACCGCATAGTAGGTGTGGTCTCTGGCATGGAGACGTGGGGCTGGAGGTTGAGCTGATGCGTAGCGTACTGAACCGCGAACGGCCACAGAAAATGGGGAGCAGCCGCATGGATCATGGACGTACGAGCGACGTCCATGACCATGCCAATGCGGCGCTCAGCAATCCCATTTTTCTGCGGTGAGGCCGGAAGCGTGAACGTCTGGCGGATGCCCTCCGCACGACAGAAGGCTCGCAGAAGGGCGGAGGAAAACTCACCACCCCTGTCTGAGTGCAGATGCAGAACAGGAAGGTCCGAGCCGAAACTCTCGTTGAGCTGACGACGGGCAGCGCGGATCCAGTCGATCAGCACCTCAGTGACCTCACCCTTGCGGCGCAAGGGGAAGACTGTGGTGTAACGCGAGTAGTCGTCAACGACCAGCAGGAAGTAACGCTCGTGACCCTGGACACGGACGCGGGCGGGGCCCCACACGTCCATGTGAAGAGTCTGCAGGGGAGCCTCCGTCGGAGGGAACTCGGAGGAGTGAGGAGCGGCGCGCTGCCGCCCCTCGACGCAAGGAACGCAGGTAGGGGCAGGCCCCAGGGGAAGAGGAGGGAGAGACCGGGGAAGACCAGTGACAAGGACACGGGAGGCCATGCCTCGGAGACGAGGCAAGGAGGGGTGACCAAGGCGGTGGTGCCAGAGGAGAGTCTGGTGAGACAGAAGGCGACACGAGCAGGGGGCAGACTCAGGACCAGACCGGGACGCTGCAGCAAACACCTGACCCGACGCGGCTACCTGACCAGACTCAGCAACCGGAGGAGACATGGTAGTCAGAGTGTACAGGCTCGACCCAGGCTGACGGGTGAACGTGGCCAGGTGCCGGCCCGTCCGAGTACACGAACAGTGGGTCACCCGCTGACCTCCAGGAGTGAACTGGTCAACCCACGCGTCCTGAAGGTCAGCTCCACTCACCAAGTTCGTGGAGAACGAGGGGAGGTGGAGGCCAGATAGAGAGCCAGACAGGACCGCCGGACACGGCAGAACCGTGGAGGAGTGTGCAAGGACCGGACCCCCAGAGGGGTCAGCCAGAGAGACTGCCACTGGCCGACTGAGCGGCGAGAGTGTGGTGCAGTCGCGAAAGAAGGAGCGGGAAGCACCCGAGTCAAGGGTGAAAGTGTGTAAGACCTGAGCCGACGCGGTACCTGAGAGAGCAGACTCACCAGCACATGGAGCAGCAGACTCACTAGCACCTAGAGCAGCAGCCTCAATGCCCAGGTCGGGCGAAACACACAGGTAACAGTCACCCTCAGCACTAATAGACACATCATACATAGCAGCAAGGATAGCATCATAATCAAGATCAAAGATAGCAACCCCCGACTTAAGCAGATCACCCCAGCGAGGGATCTCAGTGGCGTCAGGAAACTGTGCATGCCAGGCGTCAGTCAGGCGGCCGAAACAACTGTGCGTGGCGTGCGGCCCTCCGCACGTCTCCCCACTGCGCTCGCCGGTGCGAAGAACGTAAGCACAGGGACCAGCACCCCCAGACCTCGCACGCCCAGCGTACCACTCACGAAGCTGCTGGGGCGACAGGGTCTCATGAGAACGCTGCTGCTGCTGCTGGCGCTGGCCACCACCAAAGCCTCCCCGCTGCACAGCGCCACCCCGACCAGCACCACTGCCGCCGCCACCCCCACTACTGCTGCCGCCGCCGCCTCCACCTCCACCACCACCACCGACGCCCCCACTCCCACCACCACCCCCACCTCCACCCCCACCCCCTCCGCCGCCTCCACCGCCACCACCGCCGCCCCCGCCGTCTCCTCCAGCACCCTTGCCCCCCTTGCTCCTGCCGCTGCGGCGCCTCCCACTAGGAGCAGACGCAGTGCCAACCGACTCGGTGCCAACGAGGTCGACAGCAGCAGCAGAGGCAACAGAGGGCAAAAGGGGAACGGGGGAGCACCCCTCAAAGAAAGGGGCACGAGGGTCACCACGAGAGGCTCCTACAGCGACTATACTCTTCTCAGCTGCAAGGAGGCGCTCCTCGAGGAGGTCAACGGTGAGCGTGGTGGGGCAAAGGGGGAGAAAGTGGTCCCTGACCGAGCGAAGGGAGTTAGGGAGCCGGGCGACGAGGTAGTAGAGAGTGATATACATAGGGGGGGGGTTCTTGGCGCAGAACTCGGCAGGAAGCGCAACGCGGTAGCGGGTGTCACTAGTGCGGAGGTGCGTAATGAGGTCAGAGACTGTGGCAAAGGCGGCTAGGTCAGGGAACAGGTACGGTAGCATGAGGCGGCTAAGGGCAGCAGTGGCAGGGGAGGAGTAGCGCGCAACAACAGCGTCGTACAGAGTCTGAGCAGTCTTGTACTGGCTAAAGTGCGCGCGCTCAGCAGACGGCAGGGACTACGGACAGCAAGACGGGCAGCAGCATCGCGCGTGGTCCACTACAAGCGAACTGCACTGTCAGCATCGGCAGCAGGTGCAACAGAGACGCCGGACGTGTGATCGAATAGTGAGACTCCGTCCCTAGAGTCGCATTGCAGGAAAAGCTACAGATAATCGACCCAGACCTCGAAATCGACTGCTCGACCCTCAGCGTCGAAGGTAAGGACATTAGGGCTAGCCATGACAGCAGGAGCAGCAGCAGTAGCCTAGCAGCAGCAGCAGCAGTAGCAGCGCGACTCGGCAGGGCTGCGCGGCTCGGCAGGGCGGCGCGGCTCGGCAGGGCAGCGTGGCTCGGTAGGGCGGCGCAGCTCTGCAGGGCGGCGCGGGTGCGGCGGTGCGCTTACCAGTGGCGGGAGGGGAGGGCAGAGGCCGCGACTGGTGGGGCAGGGCCGTGGCGCGTCGGCAGGGCAGGGGCCGTGACAAGGAGGGCCGCGACGAGGCGGCAGGGCAGGGCCGCGACGGCGGGGCCTTAGCGGCGACGCCGGCGGCGGTCGCACCGGCAGCTGCAGGCTCGACGGCGGCAGCAGGGCCGCGATGGCGGCTGCAGGGGCGACGGCTGCTGCAGGCCACGGGGCCTCGGCGGCTGCTGTAGGGTAGGGGGGCGCGACAGCGGCTGCAGGGCAGGGGCCGCGACAGCGGCTGCAGGTTAAGGGGGGGGGAGGGCCGCGACGTGGCGCGGCAGGTTAGGGGCCGCGACGGCGGCTGCAGGTCAGGGCCGCGACGAAGGGCGGCAGGACAGGGCCGCGACGGCCGGCAAAGCAGGGCCGCGACGGGCGGCAGGGTAGGCAGGGCCGCGACGGGCGGCAGGGTAGGCAGGGCCGAGACGGGCAGGGCCGCGACGGCAGGGCAGGCGCAAGCGAGGCAGGCGCGAGGCGCGCGATAGGGCAGGAAGTCGCGGCAGCGCGCTTCGGGCAGGGCAGAAAAAATCGTGGTGGGCCCTTGAAAGAAAAATTTCGGTCCCACTAGGGAACCTGCTCAGAATACCATGTGAGAATAGGAATCAAGAATGACTAGAAACAGGACAGTACAAGGTTTGTATAGGCAAAACCTAACAATACTGTACCCCATAAAGAGTGCCCCACTACAGCCTACAATATAGTTCTGACAAGAGTAGGTGTGTTGCTTAGCGATATGAGTGAATCTAAGAGTAAGTATGTTACTTGGCGATATGAGTGTTACTAAGAATAGTGCGTTACTTGGCCCTATGAGTAGTACTAAGATTATGTGCGTTGGTTAACAATATGAGTAGCCTAAGATTAAATGTGTTACTTAGTGATATGAGTGGTACTAAGATTAAGTGCGTTATTGAGCAATATGAATGGTACAAAGAGTAAGTGCGTCTTTTATCGATATAAGTGGTACAAAGAATAAGTGCGTTTTTTAGCGATATTAGTGGTACTAAGAGTAAGTGCGTTACTTAGCTATATGTGTGGTACTTGTTGGTGTAAGGGCCTAATACTCAGGAGATTAAGACGTAATCCAACTTAAAACCTCTCCTCGGGGTCACCTCCAAGGTTTTCTGGGTGCCTGGTACAAGACCAGCCCCTATCCTCGGGTCCGAGTTTGTAGAGAGAGGAATCAAGAGGGACTTAGTCAAAACAACAAAAGTACCTTGAATGTCGCGCAGCTGTGCAGACCGTCGATCGGATTAGGCTGAGAATTTTCTAAATCTAAGCTACCTCCAAGAGCTTTAAAATAAGCCAAGTTGCCTTGCGAAAAGTTCTGCCATTACGAAGTTATGGCTCGGACACCGTTTGCCTAGCGTTGGAGTGCTAGCATACTAGCGTTGACTCGGTAGCATTCCGTCGTCAAACCGCGTAGAAACGAAATTCCAGCGAGAAAGGAATTAACTTTGATCAAATTGACTATATCAGAATTAACTGTTTTTGGGGAAAACAACAACCAGGTTCAGGTCCTAAAAACAGACCTGTTTTGTTTTTGCCCAACTAGCCAAATGCTGATTTTGCTGGTTTCCCCTGGTCCAGTAGCATGCAGATACAGACAAACAACATCCAACCTTCACCTAAACTGTATCCCTATAGCGCCCTCCCTGCTACACTATAGTCAACCAAACAAAACGGTACAATTTCAAGTTGGATACAACTGAAACTGCGCAATCAATCTAACCGAACCGAAAAAGCTTCCATCTTGGGTTCCTTTGCGAGCTCGTCCTTTCTGCTTGAACTGTTTATAGCGCGTACAATGTTGTGCCGAAGTGCACATTGCGCGAGTTGTGAAAGAGTTACGAGGAATGATGGACTAGGAAATGAGTTGGGTACAAATATGTAACCCTAGGAAACTGTACCCCATACTGTCTACCCCACTACAGCCTAGAAAGACTATAGCATGAATGTTTGACACACCCCCATAGGCAAAGTGGGGGAGAACAAGGGGTCCCAAGACCAGTCAAGCAAGGCAAGCTCAGGGTGGATCACAACGTCACCACACATTCCGAGCACAAGTTCAAAGGCCAAAAGGCCAGTTCACATGCAGGATTATAAATCAAGGTGAACAAGCAAGACAGTGATCACAACCTAGCAAAGGTATACAGCCAGGTGCAGGATATATAGATCACAGTACAAAGCAAAGTCAAGAGGTAAGCAAGTGAGGCCAGGTAGGCACAAGACCTAACATAGTACAGAAGCGCTGATGATCACAAGGCTGAAGTGCCTTGGTAAAGATATCAGCAGTGTTGGCCTGAGAGGCCACGTAAGCAAGGCGCAGCTGACCACGCTGCTGCAGCTAACGTGCAAGGAAGTAGCGAAGAGCAATGTGCTTCGTTCTGTGCTCCAGTCTGTGCTCCTGACACAAGGCCAGCATGGCCTTGTTGTCTACGTACAGAACTGGAGGAGAACGAGGCGGCTCTCCCAGGTCGGTCAGCAGGTAGGTGAGCCAGCGTAACTCCTGTGCAGCCATGGCCCCTGCGTAGGTCTCGGCCTCACAGCTGGAGCCGAGAACAGAAGACGAGCGGGTAGACCGCCACGAAACAGAGCCGGAACCAAGGCTGAAGGTGTAACCCTGTGACGACCGCTGCGTAGCCAAGTCGTCAGCCCAAGAAGCGTCTGCGTGACCAGTGAGGACCACTGAACGTCGCCCTCCAAGCACGAGCCCCATGCCCGACGTACTGCACAAGTAGCGCAACACCCTCTTAGCAGCATCCATGTGCTCCTTCCTGTGTCGGCCAGGAGCGACATAGCGTGCTAGGATGCTAAGAGGGTATGCAAGGTCGGGTCGAGTGCAGGTCATCAGGTACATGAGGCAGCCCAAAAGCTCTGGATACGGGCCACTCGGCTCTAGGGACTCATCCGAAGGCAGAGCTGAGAGTGAGTGGCGCGTAGGCAGAGGAGTGGGCTGTGGCGAGAAGTACGTGAAGCGGAAGCGCTGAAGGACCTGCTGCACCATGTATGACTGAGTCAAGGTAATGGTGCGCTGTGCTCTGTCCCGGGTGATCCGCAAGCCAAGATAGCTTGTCAGCTCACCCAGGTCTGTGCACGTGTGTCTCTTCTGCAGCTCTGACTTCACGTGGGCGAGTGCCTCAGTGTCAGCAGTATCAAAAACCAAGTCGTCTACGTACACGAGAACGTAGAACGGCGGCAGAGTGGTGTCGGTGCGTAGAAACAGCGACGGGTCAGCAGTAGAAGGAGCAAACCCAAGAGCAGCAAGAGTCGTCCTCAGTGTGTCGTGCCACTCACGGGTTGCCTGGCGGAGACCGTAGACCGGCCGCCGGAGGCTCCACTGGGTACCAGGAGGAAACGACCCAGTGAAGCCAGGTGGGCGGCGCAGCCAGATCTCCTCGTGCAGGCTGCCCTGTAGGAAAGCAGTGCTGAAGTCAAGAGAGTGGAGCTCGAAGTCACGCTGAGCGGCGACGTGCAGCAGAACCCGAAGAGTGGTCATCTTCGGGGTAGGGGAGAAGGTCTGGAAGAAGTCAACTCCCTCACGCTGACTGAAGCCACGTGCAACGTAACGCGCCTTGAAGACAGGCGGAGAACCCGGCGGCCGCTTCACCCTGAAAATCCACATGCCACTGACGATGTTCGCCCCAGGCGGGGGAACCTCGTCGACGTAGGTGCCTGTGGACTTCCAGGAAGCCATCTCTGCGTCCATGGCTGACTGCCACTGAGAGGAGTAGGGACCCTCTATCGCCTCTGCGTAAGAGCGCGGGGTCGGGATGTCTGGTGCATCCGGGTCTCCCTCAGGGGCAATCAGCATGGACACGAGATGAGGTAAAGCAGCAGCAAAGCACTCAAACTCCTCCTGTCTGTCCTCAAGGACGTCCGTGCTAAGAGCACAGTCACCCGCGACGGACGGAGGACAGACAGACTCAGACTCAGCAATAAGACTAGCGGCGTAGTCGAGACGACAGTGAGCAGCAAAGTCGACAAGCTCAGCAACTAAGGCAGACGCAGCAGTGGACTCAAAGGAAGGGTCAGTGACAACCGTGGCCAGGAGACGCGTGACAGTTGGACTAGCAGCACGAAGGGAGTCAGACTCCGGGTCAGCAAGAGCAGGAAGAGAGGACGCAGGAGGAGACAGCAGAGGGACACGCTGTGGAGCAGTGGAAGGACGAAGTGCCATCTGGTGTGTGCCTGGGACAGCAGGAGGACGCTGACGCGGAACACGACGACCAGTGCGAGCAGCACGAGCAGGCGACGCACGACGAGACTCAGGCGACGCAGGACGAGACTCAGGCTCACGACGCTCCGTAAGACCTCCGGTCGGACCAGTGTAGGGAGAAGGACCAGGGAGTGGCGAGGCAGGCTGTAACTGTGACTGCGACTGGACAGGCAGAGGACACTCTAAAGAGGGAGTAGGACAAGGAGCAGGCGGGAGACCAAGAACCTGCTGAAGGAGCGGAACGAAGTACGGCCGCGGCTGCGCAGCGCCTCCAGAGCCAGCAGAGACACCACCAGCACAGTCAGCTCGAGGGTCTCCAGCTACAACTCCCGCAGCACCACCAGTAGCTCCAGCACCAGCAGCACCTCCAGCAGCTCCAGCACCAGCAGCACCTCCAGCAGCTCCAGCACCAGCAGCACCTCCAGCAGCTCCAGCACCAGCAGCACCGCCAGCAGCTCCAACACCAGCAGCACCTCCAGCAGTAGCCCCCCCAGCTCCAGCAGCACGGCTACAGCGCCGAACGTGCCACTCACGAAGCTGTCGTGGAGAGAGGGGCTCCCGCCGCAACGGGACACTCGGAGGACCTCCTGTCATAGCACCCCCAGACTCTGCACCCCCAGGCTCTGCACGCTCAGGCTCAGCACCCCCAGACCCAGCACCCGCAGGCTCAGCACCCCTAGCAGCACCAGAGTCACCAGCTACCTCGAGAGGCTCGACTGCGTCTACCTGGGACACACCTGAGGGGGCAGGACCCTGAGGGGGGAGGGGGTCTACCTGGGGAGGACCTGGCGTGAGGAAGAGCGGCGGGGGGGGGGAGGGGGGCAGTGCGGTAGGGGAAGAGACGGTAGTAGGGAACCGACTCGTCAAACGTGACGTCCTGAGAGGACAGAACACGGCGCGAGGTGAGGTGGTAAAACTGCCAGCCAGGCGCGTCAGGGGGGAAGCCAAGGAAGACGCAGGGAACGGCACGGGAGGACAGCTTGTCCGCAGACAAGTCGCGGACGAAAGCTCGAGATCCCCAGACACGGAACGCAGACGCATCGCCAACCTTCCCCGTCCACCGCAGAGTGGGAGTGGTCTCCGGCATGGAGACCCGGGGCTGGAGGTTGATCTGATGCGCCGCGTACCGAACCGCGAACGGCCACAGAAAATGGGGAGCAGCCGCATGGATCATGGACGTACGAGCGACATCCATGACCATGCCAATGCGGCGCTCAACAATCCCATTTTGATGTGGAGAGGCCGGAAGCGTGAACGTCTGGCGGATGCCCTCCGCCCGACAGTAGGCCTGCAGAAGGTCGGAGGAAAACTCTCCACCTCTGTCTGAGTGCAGACGCACAACAGGAAAGTCCGAGCCGAAACTCTCTCTGAGCTGGAGACGAGCAGCGCGGATCCAGTCGATCAACACCTCAGTGACCTCACCTTTGCGGCGCAATGGGAAGACTGTGGTGTAACGCGAGTAGTCGTCAACAACCAGCAGGAAGTAGCGCTCGTGACCCTGTCCACGGACGCGGGCTGGGCCCCACACGTCCATGTGAAGAGTCTGCAGGGGAGCCTCTGTCGGAGGAAACTCGGAGGAGTGAGGAGCGGCGCGCTGCCGGCCCTCGACGCAGGGAACGCAGGTAGGGGCAGGCCCCGGAGGAAGGGGAGGAAGGGAAGGGGGGAGACCAGAGACAAGGACACGGGAGGCCATGCCTCTGAGATGAGGCAGGGAGGGGTGACCAAGGCGGTGGTGCCAAAGGAGAGTCTCGTGAGACAGGAGGCGACACGAGCAGGGGGCAGACTCAGGGCCAGACCGGGACGCCGCAGCAAACACCTGACCCGACGCGGCTACCTGACCAGTCGCAGTGACAGGACGAGACTCAGTGGTAAGGGTGTACAGGCTGGACCCTGGCCGACGGGTGAACGTGGCCAGGTGACGACCCATCCGAGCACACGTACAGTGTGTCACACGCTGATAGGCAGGGGTGAACTGGTGAACACCCCCATCCTGAAGATCAGCACCCGCCACCAAGTTCGTAGAGAACGAGGGGAGGTGAAGACCAGACAGCAAGCCGGACGGAGCCGCAGGACACGGGAGAACAGTGGAGGAACGGGCCACAACTGGTCCCCTAGAGGGGTCAGCCAGAGAGACTGCCACAGGCCGACTGAGCGGCGAGAGTGTGGTGCAGTCGCGAAAGAAGGAGCGGGAAGCACCCGAGTCAAGGGTGAAAGTGTGTAAGGCCTGAGCCGACGCTGTACCTGAGAGAGCAGTCTCACCAGCACCTGGAGCAGTAGACTCACTAGCACCTAGCGCAGCAGCCTCAATGCCCGGGTCGGGCGGAACACACAGGTAACAGTCACCCTCAGCACTAATAGACACAGCATACATAGCAGCAAGGATAGCATCAAAGTCAAGATCAAAGATAGCAACCCCCGACTTAAGCAGCAGCAGCGCCGTAACAAGGGTAGGGAGGCCGCTTCTGGTGGGGCAGGGCCGTGGTGCGCCGGTAGGGTCGGGGCCGCAACTGGGCGGCAGGTCAGGGCCGCGGCTCGGCTGCAGGGCAGGGCCGGGGCAGAAGCGACGGCAGCGGCGGCGGCGGCTCGTCACACCGGCGGAGGCAGGCTCGGCGGCGGCGGCAGGGACAGCAGCTGCTGCAGGGCTCCTCGGCGGATGCTGCAGGTGGAGGCTGCGACTGGCGAGAGGGGCAGGGCGGGGCCGCAGTGGCGGGTCGCCGAGCAGAGCAGAGGAGGGCCGCGCCGAAGGCAGGGCAGGCCGCGACAGGTGACGGGGCGGGGCCGCGAAGGGGCCGCGAAGTGCCGTGAGGGGGGCCTCGAAGAGCCACGAAAGGGGCCGCGAAGGGCCATGAGGGGGGCCGCGACGGGCCGCTAAGGGGCCGCGAAGGGCCGTGAGGGGGCCGCGAAGGGCCGCGAAGGGGCCGCGAAGGGCCGTGAGGGGGCCGCGAAGGGCCGAGAAGGGGGCCGCGAAGGGCCGCGAAGGGGCCGCGAAGGGCTGAAAGAGGGGCCGCGAAGGGCCGAGAAGGGGCCGCGAAGGGGCCTTAAGGGGCGCGACGGGCCGCTAAGGGCAGGGGACGCGACGGGAGGGCAGGCGCACGGGGCGCAACTAGGGCAGACGCGAAGCGCGCTCCGGGCAGGTAAGGAAAAAAATAAATTTCGTAGTAGTGGTGGGCCCTAGAAAACGTTCCCACTAGGGAACTCGCTCTATACCATGTGAAAGAGTTACGTGGAATGATGGACTAGGAAATGAGTTGGGTACAAATATGTAACCCTAGGAAACTGTACCCCATACTGTCTACCCCACTACAGCCTAGAAAGACTATAGCATGAATGTTTGACACGAGTACCTGTAAATGCTTCAAGCGAAGATTGCGAAAGCAACGCACGGACACACCAATCACACTCAAATGCATTCGCACACGCATACTTGTACAAACAAATGGTAGGATCTTGTGCAATGTGAATTCGCACCCAACAGTACTAACAGTAAGTGCGTTACTTAGCGATACAAGTGGTACTAGGAGTAAGTGCGCTACCTAGCAATATGAGTGGTACTTAGTGTTAGTGCTTTACTTAGACATATGAATGGTACTAAGAGTATGTGCGTAATTTTGCAATATGAGTATTAATAAGAGTATGTGCATTATTTATCGATATGTATGGTACTAAGAGTAAGTGAATTACTTAGCCATATGAGTGGTACTAAGAGTAAGTGCATCACTTACCGATATGAATGGTAGTGCGTTATATGGTAAAGCCATATGAGTGGTACTAAAAGTATATGCGTTACTTAGCCATATGGGTGGTACGAATAGTAAGTTCGTTACTTAGTGATATGAGTTGTACTAGGAGTTGTTATTAAGCGATATGAGTAGTACTAAGAGTAAGTAAGTTACTGAGCGATAAAGTAGTACAAAGAGTAAGTACGTTATTTAGCCATGAAAGTGGTACAAACACTAAGTGCGTTACTTAGCGATATGAGTGGTACTAAGAGTAAGTGAGTTACTTAGCCATCCGTGTGACACTAAAAGTAAGTGAGTTACTTAGCCATATGAGTGGTACTAAGAGTAAGTGCATCACTTACCGATATGAGTGGTACTAAAATTTAGTACATTACTTAGCCATATTTGTGGTACTAATATTATATGCGTTAATTAGCCATATGAGTGGTACAAATAGTATGTGCGTTACTTAGCGATATGAGTGGTACTAAAAGTGAGTGCGTTACTTAGACATACGAGTGGTACTAAAAGTGAGTGCGTTATCTAGCGATATGAGTGGTACTATTGTGAGTGCGTTACTTAGCGATGTTTGTGGTACCAAGATTAAGTACGTTACTTAGATATATGAGTGGTACTAGGAGTAAGTGCGTTACTTAGACATATGAATGGTACTAAAAGTGAGTGCGTTATTTAGCGATGTTAGTGGTACTAAGATTAAGTGCGTTACTTAGATATATGAGTGGTAATAGGAGTAAGAGTTTTACTTAGCGATATGAGTGGTACCAAGTGTAAGTGCGTGCTGTATGAGTGGTACTACGAGTAAGTGCGTTTTTTAGCGATATAAGTAGTACTTAGAGCAAGTGCGTTATTGAGCGATAGGAGTGGTACAAGGAATAAGTGGGTTACTTAGCGATATGAATGGTACAAAGAATAAGCCATACGAGTGGTACAAAGAATATGTGCGCTACTTAGCTATATGAGCGATACTAAGATTAAATGCCTTAGCAATATGAGTGGTACTAAGATTAAGTGCTTTACTTAGCCATATGCGTGGTACTTAGAGTAAGTGCATTACTTAGCGATATGAGTGGAAAGAAGAGTAAGTGCTTTAATTAGCCATATGAGCGGTACTACGAGTAAGTGCGCTACTTAGCGATATGAGTGGTACTAATAGTAAGTGCGTTACCTAGCCACATGATTGGCAGTAAGAGTAAGTGTGGTATTTTGCGATGAGAGTGGTACTAAGAGTGCAGACAACGCCAATGAGGCTCATACCCAAGCCTCTTGGTAAGAAAGTCTACTTGCTGCTTGTGAGTCTTGATGTGGATCGGATTCACCGTCGCCTTCTTCACCTTTTTACGGAGCCAGTGCCACTTCATACGCATGTGCTTGTTCAGCCCGTGAAGCACAGCGTTCCTAGCCATCCCAAGAGCCCCCTTGCTATAAAAAAACGGAGGCGTAGCAACCTTCTGCTCTTAACCAATCTCCTCTAACAGCCTCCTCTGCCAAAACACCTCCTTCACGCCATGGAGCATCGCCATGTACTCTGATTCAACAGAGGAGAGTGCCGTCTCCGTCTGCTTCTTGGACCTCCAACTAACAGGTCCTCCCCCAACTACGCAGATGTATCCTCCCACAGATAAGGAATCCTCCTTCTTAGAAGCCCAAGTAGCATCAGTAAAGCAAGTGAGAAAAAGCTTGCCTTCTCCAAGCCTCTCCCCCTTCTCCTTTAGCACCTCAACCCCTTTCTACTTCACCTGTGCAGATGCGGAGTATTGAACTCCAATGCTTGGGTGAGAGTTCAGGTACTTCACCACACGCTCAGCTGCATCCACCTGCTCCTCTGATGGATTCTGCACCACCCTTGCCAACTGCCCAACCAAGAAAGAGATATCGGGCCTCGTGTGAACTGCTGCATACAAGAGGCTGATCCTCGGCTTTAACCCCTTCATCCTCTACAGCCTTCACAATCTTGAAATTTGCTGGCAGGAGGGTTGCAACCTTGCGCTCATTCTCAATCCCATACTTCTCCCCCAGCTGCATGATGAACTTCTCCTGGTGCAGCTTCAACCACCTGTGATCCAGATCCCTCACCACGTGCATGCCGAGGCAAAACTTCACCTCCCCAAGGGTCTTGCACTTGAAGTTCTTCATCAGCTGCTGCTGCACTTTCTGGAACTCCTTCATGCGCTGCTGAAGAGAAGAATGTCGTCCACGTAGACCAGAAACAGCACCAGCTCCTCCCCCTCCCTTTTGAGAAAGAGGCTCTCATCACAGCTGCTGGTCCTGAATCCCATCTCCTCTAAAAGAGCTGCCAACTTTTGGACCCAGCAGCGTGGTGCCTGCTTCAAGCCGTAGATGGGCTTTTTCAAATTGCACACCCTGCCCGTACCATCCTCATACCCAGGCGGCTGCGTCACGAACACCTTCTCCTCTAAAATCCCATTGAGAAAGGCCGTTGTTACATCCATATGGACTATGTACTTCCTACTAACAGTTGAATCTGCCAACAAGACACGGAGGGTAGGGGGTTTGGCAGTGGGAGCAAAGATCTCATTTAAGTCCTGCTTCTCCTTCTGCTGAAACCCCTTAGCCATCAGCCTACTCTTGTAGATGGTGACCAGCCCCTTATCATCGGTCTTGATCCTCAGCACCCACTTGTATTGTATTGCTTTCTTACCCTCAGGCGGCACCACCAGATCCTATGTCCCATTCTCTAGCTGGCTGTAGTACTCAGCATCCCTAGAGGCCAACCACTTGTCCCTATCTAGTCCAGCTAGTGCCTCCCCTATACTAGCCATGGTCCTCTGGTGCAGGGGCAAGAAAACAGTAGGCACGTTCATCCTCCTCATCCGGGTCATAGCCATGTGGTAAAATCAGCATTGCCTCTTTGGTCCCAAACTGCTGCTCTGCTTCACCTGATCTTGCAGTCAGCTTCCTTTTTGCCATAGAGACGGGTGTCTCCCATCCCCTCATAACGACACCCTTCGGCTTCCTCCTTGATGGTAGCGTAGGAACCTTAGTTTTGCCCTACTGCTGCTCTCCTCCCTCAGATCCAGCAGCTCTACCACTAGCCTCTACACCATATCCTCCACCAGCAGGTGCCTCCTGCACCTTCTCTCCATCACCATCCCCTGCAGTTGCCTCCTCTCCCTCCTCCCACACACTAGGATTCAGGTCCAGCTGCATGGTGATCTGCTCCATCTGCTGGGACAACTTGGCCTCTAGCTGTTTCTCCCAGCTCCCATACATCATGCCCTCAACAAACTTCACATCCCTGCTATCAAACATGACATTCTTAGATGGTTCCCACAGCAGCCATCCCTTGCCCTCAGCAGCCAGCCCCAATTGCATGCACCAAATTGCACTTGCCCCCAACTTACGTCGATAGGACTTGGGGACGTGGGCGACTGCCATGCAACCGAACACCCTCAGCATGTCCACCGGCGGCTTCCTCCCAAGCCACCTCTCCAACGGCACCCACGAGTCATCCCCAACCCTGGTGAGCACCCTGTTCCTAGCGTCGGTAGCGTGCTGAACAGCATGGGGCCACATCGGATTGCCCAGCACAGATTCTATGAGCAGCTCCCTAGCTGTCTCTAGGATGGTCCGGTTTGCCTGTTATGCTACACCGTTGGACTGTGGGGTGTAAGCCATGGTCAGCTCCCTCTGAATGCCCTGCTTCTTAAGCCATGTCGTCATCTTTGCTCCAAGGAACTCACCACCCCTGTCTGTCCTAATTCGCTTTACCATACACTCCGCTTGCTTCTCCACAAACGGCAGCCAATCGTTTCGTATCGTGGAGGCGGCGAAATCTTTATGCTTCAAGGGATACGCACACATGCGTCAGCTCCAATCATCCACAATCGTAAAAAAATATTGCTCTTCCTTGTGCCCTTGCACCGGCAGCAGCCCCACCAAGTCCATGTGGACCAGCTCGAACGGCTTCTTGCTCCTGCTAACCACGCTATGGAAAGGAAAGCGTGTACATTTTGAGAGCAAGCAAATTTCACAGTTCTCATCGGGTGGCTGTCCCTTCAGCTTCAGACCCTTAACGTCACCATCCTTCTCCAACTGCTTCAACAAGGGCATTGCCACATGCTCCAAGCATCGGTGTGCCGTTGCCCAATCTGTCTCCCCAGATCTGGCCGACACCTTCACACCAACCCCTCCAACAGCGTTGCACTCCCCCTGAGATGCAGACCCCTCTCTGGCTTGCCCCCCCACCAAGCCACGCCAACGCCGGCATCTGCCACATAGATCTGTACACGTCGTTGCTCTCGTGCAGATGCCAAAGCACCCGATTGCCCAGCTGCCCCTTGTAAGTGCGTGCCCCATCTGTGATAGTGCTCACCCCAGCCTTGGCAAGCTTATAGAGGGAGATGAGGTTGGCCTTGAGGTCGGGGACGAGAAGAACGTCATGCAGCACCACCGGCTTGCCATCCGCTCCCTTAAACGCAGCTCGTCCCGCACCAGCCACCTTCAGCGCGTGTCCAGAGGCGGAGCATACCTCGTTGATCGGTGCAGCACGCACATCGTCCAGCAGGCGTGGCGTCATCGTCCAGCAGGCGTGGCGTCATCGTCCAAGCAGCGCCCGTGTCCAACACAAAAAAATCCAGGGGGTGCAGCTCCGCTCCAAAGCATCCCGTAGCCGCTGCTGCCGTCGTCTCCACCCCTCAGTTGGCGGCGACGGAAGTCCTCCTTCAGAATCTTCGTTCGCACCCACTCGAGCAGCCACAAGCTCTGGTTCTGAGGCAGGCTCAATCCGCTTGCGAATTGAAGCCACGATTCCGGCAGCATTAAGAGCATCTTCAAGCACTTGGTCTGCTCCGGAGGTTGCACAAGCGCAAGCACAACGCGGACAGCTCCATCTCCATCATAAGCAACGCGGCGACGGAGGTAGGGGCGTGCAGCTCTTTCAACACGGTTCACCCCTTTGGACTGCAATCAACCTCCGGCAGCAGGTGCATGATGTGGTGACGCTGGTTCACCTCGAAACTCTGCGACACCAAGTAGTAGCTAGCCGAGGCGCGCTTGTCCCGATCTTCCTGCAGTGCGGGATCACTCGGTCAAGGCTCCTCCCCAATTATTTGTTTCAGCAAACCGATTTGACGGAAATAAAGTTGCACTTTCCAGGCCCGATCGTCATAGCCCTCACTATTGACCTTCTCGATGGTGAAGTTCTTTAGCACCTCCTTGATCAGCGAGCCCCGGTTGGTTCGCGCTCCCCTTGGCGCCGAAACGCCAGAATCTTGGCTGCCGCTATGATCTTGGGCTGAAGATTCACCAGCTCCCACCGAGGTATTGCCTGTCATAGCTACCTATAACGAGGATCACTATAACGCAGCTCTGGTACCAGATTTTTGGTGTAAGGGCCTAATAAACTCAGGCTATTAAGACGTAATCCAACTTGGAACCTCTCCTCGGGGTGACCTCCAAGGGTCCCTGGGTGCCTTGTGCACGATCAGCCCCTATTCTCGGGTCCGAGTTTGTAGAGAGAGGGATCAAGAGGGACTTAGTCAAAACAGCAAGAGTACATTGAATGTCGCACAGCGTGCCGTGCAGACCGTCGATCGGATTAAGCTGAGAATTTCTCTACTGAAGCTCACACCATTAGCTTTTAAATAAGCCAAGCTGCCTCATGAAAAGTTCTGCCATTACGAAGTTATGGCTCGGACAGCGTTTGCCCAGCATTGGAGTGCTAACGTACTAGCGTTGCGGTAGCATTCCGCCGTCGAACCGCGTAGAAACGAAATTCCAGCGAGAAAGGAATTCGCTTTAATCAAATTGACTATATCCAGGTACAAACGTAGATAGAATAAATAGTTCTTGGGTTCCTTTGCGAGCTCGTCCTTTCTGCTTGCATTGTTCATAACGTGTACAATGTGAGAAGAAACGAGGATGAATTGACTAAGGGAAAGTTGGGTACAAAAGGAAACCCTAGAAAACTGTACCCCATATGTGCTACCCCACTATAGCCTACAGTAGCTATGTCATATAAATCTGACACACCCCCATAGGCAAAGTGGGGGAGAACAAGGGGTCACAAGACCAGTCAAGCAAAGCAAAGCAAGCTCAGGGTGGATCACAAAGTCACCACACATTCCGAGCACAAGTTCAAGGCCACAAGGCCAGTTCACATGCAGGATTGCATATATATATAAGGCTAGACAAGCAAGAGCAGGTGTATATATATATGCAACAGTACAAACAAGGTCAAGGGGTGAGCAAGTGAGGCAAGGTAGGCACAAGACCCAGCTGAGTACAGAAGCGCTGATGATCACAAGGCGGGAGTGCCTTGGTGAAGATATCAGCAGTGTTGGCCTCAGAGGCCACGTACGCAAGCCGCAGCTGACCACGCTGCTGTAGCTCACGAGCAAGGAAGTAGCGGAGAGCAATGTGCTTCGTTCTGTGCTCCAGTCTCTGCTCTCGACACAAGGCCAGCATGGCCTTGTTGTCTACGTACAGCACTGGAGGAGAACGAGGCGGCTCTCCGAGGTCAGTCAGCAGGTAGGTGAGCCAGCGAAGCTCCTGTGCAGCCATGGCACCGGCGTAGATCTCAGCCTCACAACTGGAGCCGAGAACAGAAGACGAGCGAGTAGCCCGCCACGAAACAGAGCCGGAACCGAGGCTGAAGGTGTAACCCTGGGACGACCGCTGAGTAGCCTGGTCGTCAGCCCAAGAAGCGTCCGCGTGCCCAGTGAGGACCACTGGACTCCGCCCTCCAAGCACTAGCCCCATGCCCGACGTACTGCACAAGTAGCGCAACACCCTCTTCGCTGCAGCCATGTGCTCTGGTCGGTGTCTCCCAGGAGCAACATAGCGTGCAAGAATGCTAAGAGGGTATGCAAGGTCAGGTCGTGTGCAGGTCATCAGGTACATGAGGCAGCCAACAAGCTCTGGGTACGGGCCACTCGACTCTACGGACTCATCCGAAGGCAGAGCTGAGAGCGAGTGGCGGGTAGGCAGAGGAGTGGCCTGAGGCGAGGAGTACGTGAAGCCGAAGCGCTGAAGGACCTGCTGCACCATGTGTGACTGAGTCAGGGTAATGGTGCGGCGTGCTCTGTCCCGGGTGATCTGCAAGCCAAGGTAGCTGCGCAGTTCACCCAGGTCAGTGCACGTGTGTCTCTTCTGCAGCTCGGACTTCACGTGGGCGAGTCCAGTAGTGTCAGCTGTGGCAAAGACCAAGTCGTCGACGTACACGAGGATGTAGAACGGCGGCAGAGAGGTGTCGGTGCGCAGAAACAGCGACGGGTCGGCAGTAGAAGGAGCAAACCCAAGAGCCGCAAGCGTAGTCCTCAGTGTGTCGTGCCACTCACGTGGCGCCTGGCGGAGACCGTAGACTGGACGCCGGAGACTCCACTGGGTACCAGGAGGGAACGACCCAGTGAAGCCAGGTGGGCGGCGCAGCCAGATCTCCTCCTGCAGGCTGCCCTGTAAGAAAGCAGTGCTAAAGTCGAGAGAGTGCAGCTCGTAGTCACGGTGAGCAGCAACGTGTAGCAGTACCCGAAGAGTGGTCATCTTCGGGGTGGGGGAGAAGGTCTGAAAGTAGTCAACTCCCTGCCTCTGACTGAAACCACGAGCCACGTAACGTGCCTTGAAGACAGGCGGAGAACCCGGCGGCCGCTTCACCCTGAAGATCCACATGCCACTGACGATGTTCGCCCCAGGAGGGGGGACAGCGTCAACGTAGGTGCCTGTGGATTTCCAGGAAGCCATCTCTGCATCCATAGCTGCCTGCCACTGAGAGGAGTAGGGACCCTCTATCGCCTCCGCGTAAGAGCGCGGAGTCGGGATGTCAAGTGCATCCGGGTCTCCCTCAGGGGTAAGCAGTACGGACACGAGATGAGGTGAAGCAGCTGCCAGACACTGGAACTCCTCCTGCCTGTCCTCAAGAACGTCCGTGCCAAGAGCACACTCACCCCCGACGGACGGAGGACAGACAGACCCAGACTCAGCGACAAGACTAGCAGCGTAGTCTAGGCGACAGCGAGCAGCAAAGTCGACGAGCTCAGCAACTAGGGCAGACGCAGCAGTAGACTCGAAAGAAGGGTCAGTGACGACAGTAGCAAGGAGACGCGTGACAGTAGGACTGGCAGCACGAAGAGAGTCCGACTCCGGGTCGGGAAGAGCAGGAAGAGAGGACTCAGGAGGAGAAGGCAAAGGGGCACGCAGAGGAGCAGTAGACGGACGCAGAGACATCTTGTGTGTGCCAGGGACAGGAGGAGGACGCGGACGCGAACCACGACCACTAGCGCGAGCAGCACGGACAGGCGACGCAGGGCGAGACGCAGGCTCACGACGCTCAATAAGACCTCCAGTAGGACCAGCGTAGGGAGAAGGAGCAGGCAAAGGAGAGGAAGGCTGTAGCTGTGACTGTGACTGGACAGGCGGTGGACCCTCCAAGGGAGGAGGAGGACCAGTAGAAAGCGGAAGACCAAGAACCTGCTGCAGGAGTGGAGCGAAGTACGGTCGAGGCCGCGTAGCGACGCCAGAAACAGCAGTGACAGCACCAGTACCCCCAGCAGGAGCACCCGCTCCAGCAGCACCTCCAGCAGCTCCAGAACCTCCAGCAACACCAGGAGCACCCCCAGCAGGACCGCCAGTGGTAGTCTCAGCGCCAACACCCTCAGCAGCACCAGCTCCAGTCGAACCTGCAGGCCCAGCAGCTCCAGTACTCCCAGTACGAGCACCTCCGGGACCCGCAACAGCAGCACCCTCAGAAGCCGAAGAACCTCCAGCACCAGCAGCACGGCTCCAGCGCCGGGCAAACCACTCGCGCAGCTCCCGTGGAGAGAGTGGCTCCCGGCGAGACGAAGCACGCGGAGAACCTCCAGGCTCAGCACCCCCAGGCCCAGCACCCCCAGGCACAGCATCCTCAGGCGTAGCACCCCCACACTCAGCACCCCCAGGCTCAGCACCCCCAGGCGTAGCACCCCCAGACTCAGCACCCCCAGGCTCAGCACCCCCAGGCTCAGCACCCTCAGCAGCACCAGAGTCACCAGTGACCTCGACAGGCTCAACTGCGTCTACCTGGGACACACCTGAAGGGGCAGGACCCTGAGGGGGGAGGGGGTCTATTGGGGGGGGACCTGGAACAAGGAAGAGCGGGGGCGGGGGGATGGACGGAGTGCGGTAGGGGAAGAGGCGGTAGTAGGGGACCGACTCGTCGAACGCGACGTCCTGGGAGGACAGAACACGGCGAGAGGTGGGGTGGTAGAACTGCCACCCAGGCGCGTCGGGGGGGAACCCTAGGAAGACGCAAGGAGCAGCACGAGGGGACAGCTTGTCCGCAGACAAGTCGCGGACAAACGCTCGAGATCCCCAGACCCGGAACGCCGACGCATCGCCAACCTTCCCCGTCCACAGCAAGGCTGGGGAGGTCTCCGGCCTGGAGACTCTGGGGTGAAGGTTGATCTGATGCGCCGCGTACCTCACCGCAAACGGCCACAGAAAATGGGGGGCAGCCGCATGCATCATAGACGTACGAGCGACGTCCATGACCATGCCAATGCGGCGCTCAGCAATCCCATTTTGCTGCGGAGAGTCCGGAAGCGTGAAGGTCTGACGGATGCCTCGTGCACAGCAGTAGGCTCGCAGAAGGCCAGAGGAGAACTCCCCGCCTCTGTCCGAGTGCAGACGCAGAACAGGAAAGTCGGAGCCAAAGCTCTGCCTGAGCTGGAGACGAGCTGCGCGGATCCAGTCGATCAGCACCTCAGTGACATCACCCTTGCTGCGCAAGGGGAAGACTGCGGTGTAACGCGAGTAGTCGTCAACAACTAGTAGGAAGTAGCGCTCGTGACCCTGCCCACGGACACGGGCTGGGCCCCACACGTCCATGTGAAGCGTCTGCAACGGGGCCTCTGTCGGAGGAAACTGGGAGGAGTGAGGGGCAGCACGCTGGCGCCCCTCGACACAGGGGACACAGGTAGGGCCAGGGCCCTGAGGAAGGGGAGGGAGGGACCGGGGGAGACCAGACACTAGAAGGCGGGAGGCCATGCCTCTGAGCCGAAGCAGAGAGGGGTGACCAAGACGGTGGTGCCAGAGGAGAGTCTCGTGAGACAGGAGACGACACGAACAGGGGGCAGACTCAGGACCAGACCTGGACGCTCCAGCAAACACCCGACCCGACGAAGCGACTCTACCAGACTCAGTAACGGGAGGAGACGAAGTGGTCAGTGTGTACAGGCTCGACCCCGGCTGACGGGTAAACGTAGCCAGGTGTCGGCCTGTGCTAGCCTCTGTACAGTGGGTCACCCGCTGGCGTGCAGGAGTGAACTGGTGTACACCCGCATCCTGTAGGTCAGCACCACTCACCAGGTTCGTAGAGAACGAGGGGAGGTAGAGACCAGACAGGGTGCCAGAGGGAGCCGCCGGACACGGGAGGACTGTGGAGAAGCGAGACAGGACAGGACCCCCAGAGGGGTCAGCCAGAGACACTGCAACCGGTCGACTCAGCGGTGTGAGTGTGGTGCGGTCCCGAAAGAAGGAGCGAGACGCCCCAGAGTCAAGGGTGAAGGTGAGGGAGGCCGAAGCCGACGTAGTACCTGAGAGCGCAGACTCACCAGTACCTGAGGACGCAGACACACGAGCACCTAGAGCAGCAGCGTCGCAAGCACCTAGGGCAGCAGCCTCACCAGGACCTAGAGCAGCAGTCTCAATGCCCGGATCGGGCGGGAAACACCGGTAACAGCCACCCTCATCACTAATAGACACAGCATACATGGCAGAGAGAATAGCATCAAAGTCAAGATCATAGATGGCAACACCCGCCCTAGACAGCTCGCCCCAGCGAGGGATCTCGGAGGCCTCCGGGAACTGGTGACGCCACGCGTCCGTCAGGCGGCCAAAGCAGCGCTGGGTGGGGTGGGCACCCCCACACTGCTCACCCGCACGGTCGCCAGTGCGCAAAACGTAGGAGCACGGACCAAAACCCCCACCCCGCTGACGCGCAGTGTACCACTCACGAAGCTGCTGAGGGGACAGGGTGTCACGACCACGCTGCTGCTGCTGGCGCGTGCCACCACCGGAGCCACTCCTCTGCGAAGACCCGCGACCAGCACCACCGCCACCCCCGCCGCCTCCGACGCCTCCGCCGCCTCCGCTACTGCCGCCGCCTCCGCCTCCGCCGCCGCCTCCACCTCCGCCACCTCTGCCACCTCCGCTCCCACCGCCACCGCCGCCGCCACCTCCACCTCCACTGCCGCCACCGACCCCTCCACCCCCACCTCCACTCCCACCGCCACCCCCACTCCCCCAACTGCCGCCACCTCCACCTCCACCGCCCCCGCTCGCTCCTCCAGCGCCCTTGCCCCCCTTGCCCTTGCCAGAGCGGCGTCTCCCGCTAGGGGCAGACGCCGCACCGACCGACTCAAGACCAAGGAGGTCGGCCGCAGCAGCAGAGGCAACAGAGGGCAGAAGGGGGGAGGGGGAACACCCCTCAAAGATGGGGGTGCGCGGGTCACCACGAGAGGCCCCTACAGCGACTATGCTCTTCTCGGCCGCTAGGAGGGACTTCTCGAGGAGGTCAACAGTGAGAGTGGTGGGACAGACAGAGAGAAAGTGGTCCCTGACTACGCGAAGGGAGTTTGGAAGGCGAGTGACTATGTAGTAAAGAGTGATGTACAAGGGGGGGGGGTTCTTGGCGCAGAAGTCAGGAGGGAGTGCAGCGCGGTAGCGAGTGTCACTAGTGCGGAGGTGCGTAATGAGGTCAGCGACTGTGGGAAAGGCAGCAAGGTCAGGAAAGAGGTACGGTAGCATGAGACGGCTCAGTGCAGCAGTGGCAGGGGAGGAGTAGCGCGCAACTACAGCGTCGTACAAGGTCTGAGCACTCTTGTACTGACTAAAGTGCGCACGCTCGGAGGTAGGGAGGTGGCGACGCACAGCAAGACGTGCAGCAGCGTCGCGCGTGGCCCACTGGGAGCGAACAGTGGCGTCAGCATCAGCAGCAGGGGCAGTGGAGGCGCCAGAGGTGAGGTCAAAGAGAGAGAGGCCGTTTGCCCTATCGCACTGTAAGAACAGCTGCAGGTCATCTACCCAGACCTCAAAGTCAATGGCCCGACCCTCAGCGTCAAAGGCGAGAACACTAGGGGTAGCCATGACCCTAGACGACTAGCAGCGCAAACAGTAGGGTGAGGACAGTGCAGTGAAAAGGCGCTGTGCTCACCAGACTGGGCAGGTCGGGCGGCCCGGAAGGAGGGCGGCGCGGCGGCTCGGCGGCTCAGCTGCTGGGCGGCTCGGCGGCTCGGCTGCTCCGCTGCTGGGCGGCTCGGCTGCTGGGCGGCTCGGCTGCTGGGCGGCGCGTCTGCTGGGCGGCTCGGCTGCTGGGCAGCTCGGCTGCTGGGCGGCTCGGCTGCTGGGCGGCTCGGCGGCTCGGCGGCTCGGCTGCTCGGCTGCTGGGCTGCTGGGCGGCTCGGTTGTCCGGCTGCTCGGTCGCTGGGCGGCGCGGCTGGGCAGCAGGTGACGGGGCCGCAGGTAAGGGCGGCGGGGCCACTGGTAAGGGCGGCGTGGCCGCGGGTAGGGTGGCGGGGCCGCAGATAGGGTGGCGGGGCCGCAGGTAAGGCGGGGGGGGCCGCGGGTAGGGTGGCAGGGCCGCGGGTAGGGTGGCGGGGCCGCAGGTAAGGTGGCGGGGCCGCAGCAGAGTGCGGCGGGGCCGCAGGTAAGGTGGCGGGGCCGCAGGTAAGGTGGCGGGGCCGCAGGTAAGGTGGCGGGGCCGCAGGTAAGGTGGCGGGGCCGCAGCAGAGGGCGGCGGGGCCGCAAGTAAGGGCGGCGTGCCCGCTGGAAGGTGGCAGGGCCGCAGGTGAGGGCGGCACGAGGGGCCGCGGAGGTCGGCAGCGTGCCGTAAGGGCGGCACGCGACGCCGCGAAGGGCGGCGACGAACCGTTACGGGCGGCGCAAGGGCGGCGACGGGCCGCTTAGGGTGGCGACGGGCCGCGAAGGGCGGCGACGGGCCGAGTAAGGGCGGCGCAAGGGAGGCCGCGAGGGGCGACGCGACAGTAGAGAGGGCACACGAGGCGCGACTTGGGCCTAAACTAAGCGCGCTCCGGGCAGGAAAAAAAAAATTTTTCGACTTGGTGGGCCCTAGGAACAGTTCCCACGAGGGAACCTGCTCGATACCATGAGAAGAAACGAGGATGAATTGACTAAGGGAAAGTTGGGTACAAAAGGAAACCCTAGAAAACTGTACCCCATATGTGCTACCCCACTATAGCCTACAGTAGCTATGTCATATAAATCTGACACACATTGTGCGAGTACCTGTAAATGCTTCAAGCGAAGATTGCGAGAGCAACAAACACACGGACACACCAATCACACGCAAACGCATTCGCACACGCATACTTGTACAAACAGACACCAGGACGTCGTGCAATGTGAATTGGCACCCAACAATACTAACAGTAAGTGCGTTACTTAGTGATATAAGTGGTACTAAGAGTAAGTGCGTTACCTACCAATCTGGGTGGTACTAAGTGTTGGTGCGTTACTTAGACATATGAGTGGTACCAAAAGTATATGCGTAACTTAGCAATATGAGTAGTACTAATAGTAAGTGCATTATTTATCGATATGTGTGGTACTAAGAGTAAGTGAGTTACTTAGCCATATGAGTGGAACTAAGAGTAAGTGTATTACTTATCGATATGAGTGGTACTAAGAGTAAGTTCCTTACTTAGCAATATGAGTGGTACTAGGATTAAGCGCGTTATTTAGCGATATCAGTGGTACTAGGAGTAAGTGCATTACTTAGCGATATGAGTGGTACTAAGTGTGAGTGCGTTACACAGCAGTATCAGTTGTACTTAGAGTGAATGCGTTACTTAGCGATATGAGTAGTACTAAGAGTAAGTGCGTTACTGAGCGATAAGAGTGGTACAAGGAATAAGTGCGTTACTTATCGATATGAATGGTACAAAGAATATGTGCATTATTTAGCGACATGAGAAGTAATAAGAGAAAGTGTGATATTTAGCGATATGAGTGGTACTAAGATTATATGCGTTGCCTAGCCACACGAGTGGTACAAAGAATATGTGCGCTACTTGTCAAACTTACATGCCATAGTCTGTGTAGGCTGTAGTGGGGTAGGCAATATAGGGTACAACACTTTTAGGTTTTCCTACTTGTACCCACCTGCTTGCTAGTTCGTTCATTCCTCGTTCTTATTTTCACATGGTTTCTGAGCAGGTTCCCTAGTGGGAACGATTTTTTATTTTCAAGGGCCCACCACGATTTTTTTTCCTGCCCTACCCGAAGCGCCCTGCCGCCCCTTCCTGCCCTGTCGCGCGCCTCGCGCCTGCCTCACTTGCGCCGTCGAGCGCATGCCCTGCCGTCGCGGCCCTGCCCGTCGCGGCCCTGCTTGACCCACCGCCCGTCGCGGCCCTGCTTTGCCGGCCGTCGCGGCCCTGCCCTGCCGCCCTAAGTCGCGGCCCTGCCCTGCCGCCCTACGTCGCGGCCCCTGACCTGCAGCCGCCGTAGCGGCCCCTGACCTGCCGCCCCACGTCGCGGCCCCTTACCTGCAGCCGCCGTCGCGGCCCCTTTCCTGCAGCCGCCGTCGCGGCCCCTGCCCTGCAGCCGCTGTCGCGGCCCCTGCCCTGCAGCCGCCGTCGCGGCCCCGTGGCCTGCAGCAGCCGTCGCGCCTGCTGCCACCGTTGCGGCCCTGCTGCCGCCGTCGAGCCTGCAGCCGCCGTTGCGACCGCCGCCGCCGCCGCCGTTGAGGCCCCGCCGTCGCGCCTGCCCTGCTCGCCCCTGGTGAGCACCCACCCTAAGCGCGCCACCCGCGCCTGCTTGCCGGCCGCTCTGCCGAGCCGCGCCGCTCCGCCGAGCCACGCCGCCCAGCCGAGCCGCGCCGCTCCGCCGGGTCGTGCCGCCCAGCCGAGCCGCGCCGCCCAGCCGAGCCGCGCCGCACTGCCCTGCTGAGCCGCGCTGCACTGACCGCGCTGCTCCTGCTGCTGCTGCTGTTTCTGCTGCACTACGCTCAACGTCGACCTGCTAGAGGAGTGCCTCACTGCAGCTGAGAAGAGTATAGTTGCTGTAGGTGCTTCTCGCGGCGACCCCCGCGCCCCGTTCTTTGAGGGGTGTTCCCCCGTTCCCCTTCTGCCCTCTGTTGCTTCTGCTGCTGCTATTGACCTCCTTGGCACCGAGGAGGTCGGGGCTGCGTCTGCTCCTAGTGGGAGGCACCGCAGCAGCAAGGGAAAGGGGGGCAAGGGTGGTGGAGGGGATGGCGGGGGCGGCACTGGTGGCGGTGGAGGAGGCAGAGGGGGTGGGGGTGGAGGCAAGGGTGGTGGTGGGAATGGGGGCATCGGTGGCGGCGGTGGAGGTGGTGGAGGCAGCGGCATCGGTGGTGGAGGCAGCGGTGGAGGAGGCGGCGGCAGCGGCGGTGGAGGCGGTGGAGGCGGCGGAGGAGGTGGCGAAGGCGGTGGTGCTGGTCGGGGTGGAGCTGCGTAGCGTGGAGGCTTTGGCGGCAGCCAGCGCCAGCAGCAGCCGCGTTCCCGCGAGACCCCGTCGCCCCAGCAGCTTCGTGAGAAGTACGCTGGGCGTGGGAGGTCTGGGGGTGCTGGTCCCTGCACGTACATTCTCCGCACCGGCGGGCGCCGCGGGGAGACGTGCGGAGGGCCACACACGTCGCAGCGCTGCTTCGGTCGCCTGTCTGATGCCTGGCGCGTCCAGTTTCCTGACGTCGCTGAGCTCCCTAGCTGGGCTGATCTGCTTAGGCAGAATGTTGATATCTTTGCTCTTGACTATGATGCTATCCTTGCTGCCATGTATGCTGTGACTATTAGTGCTGAGGGTGACTGTTACCTGTGTGTGCCGCCCGACCCAGGTATAGAGTCTACTGCTCCAGGTACTGGTGAGGCTGCTGCTCTAGGTGCTAGTGAGTCTGTCGCTCCAGGTGCTGGTGAGTCTGCTCTCTCTGGTACTGTGCCTGCTGAGGCCTTGCACACCTTCACACTTGACTCAGGTGCTTCTCGCTCTTTCTTTCGCGACAGCACCACACTCACGCCGCTCAGTCGGCCAGTTGCAGTATCCCTGGCGGACCCCTCTGGGGGTCCCGTCCTTGCGCACTCCTCCACGGTCCTGCCGTGTCCTGCTGTCCCGTCTGGCTCACTGTCAGGTCTCCACCTCCCCTCGTTCTCTACGAACTTGGTGAGTGGAGCTGCCCTCCAGGATGCGTTGGTAGACCAGTTCACTCCTGAAGGTCAGACGGGTGACCCACTGTACGTGCTCCCGGACCGGTCGGCACTTGGCCAAGTTTACCCGAGCTCCTGGCTCGAGTCTGTACACACTGACTACTGTGTCCCCTCAGGTAGCTGCGTCTGCGTCTGCGTTTCCGTCAGGTCAGCTAGCGGCCCCCTGCTCGTGTCGCGCTCTGTCGCACCAGACTGTCCTCTGGCACCACCGTCTTGGTCACCCCTCGGTGCAGCGCATTCGTGGCATGCACCGCCGTGTCCTTGTCTCTGGTCTTCCCAGGGTTCTCCCTCCCCTCCCTCCCTCGCCTGCTCCTCCCTGTCTTCCCTGTGTCGAGGGGCGGCAGCGCGCCGCTCCTCACTCCTCCTCGTTTCCCCCGACGATAGCTCCCCTGCAGACCCTACACATGGACGTGTGGGGCCCAGCCCGCGTCCGTGGACAGGACCGCGAGCTGGTTGTTGACGACTACTCGCGTTACACCACGGTCTTCCCCTTGCGCACCAAGGGTGAGGTCCCTGATGTTTTGATCCCGTGGATCCGCGCTACCCGTCTCCAGCTCCGCGAGCGGTTCGGGAAGGACTTTCCCGTCCTGCGTCTGCACTCTGACAGAGGTGGTGAGTTTGCCTCTGACTTCCTGCGGGACTTTTGTCGTGGGAAGGGCATTCGCCAGACGTTCACGTTCCCGGCCTCACCACAGCAGAATGGGATTGCTGAGCGCCGCATTGGATTAGTCATGGAGGTCGCTCGTACCTCCATGGTCCATGCGGCTGCCCCTCATTTTCTGTGGCCGTTTGCGGTCCGTTACGCGGCGCATCAGCTCAACCCGTGTCTCCTTGTCGGAGACCTAGCCCACACTGCGTTGGACGGGAAAGGTTGGCGATGCGTCAGTGTTTCGGGTCTGGGGTTCTCGTGCCTTTGTCCACGATACCACCGCGGACAAGCTCTCCGCCCGGGCTATTCCCTGCGTCTTCCTTGGCTTTGTCCCTGACGCGCCTGGCTGGCAGTTTTACCACCCCACCTCGCGCCGTGTCCTGCCCTCTCAGGACGTCACGTTCGACGAGTCGGTTCCCGTTTACCGCCTCTTCCCCTACCGCACTGCTTCTCTCCCCCCCCCGCCGCTCTTCCTTGCCCCAGGTCCTCCTCCGGTAGACCCCCTCCCCCCTCAGGGTCCTGCTCCCTCAGGTGTGTCCCAGGTAGACGCTGTCGAGCCTGTCGAGGTAGCGGTTGGCTCTAATGGTGCTGCTGGGGGTGCTGAGCCTGAGCGTGTGGAGCCTGGGGGTGCTTAGCCTGAGCGTGTGGAGCCTGGGGGTGCTGAGCCTGAGCGTGTGGAGCCTGGGGGTGCTGAGCCTGAGAGTGTGGAGCCTGGGGGTGCTGAGCCTGAGCGTGTGGAGTCTGGGGGTGCCAAGCCTGGGGTTGCTGAGTCTGAGGGTGTGGAGCCTGGGGGTGCTGAGTCTGAGGGTGCTGAGCCTGCGGTCACTGAGACTGGGGGTGCTGAGTCTGCTGGAGTTCCTGCGGGGGCCTTGTCTCGGCGGGAGCCTCTCTCCTCACAGCAGCTGCGCGAGTGGTTTGCTCTCCGCTGGAGACGCCAGCGAGGTGCTGCTGGAGCTGGTGGAGGTACTGCTGGAGGAGCTGGAGCTGCTGGAGCTGCTGGCGGAGCTGGAGCTGCTGGAGCTGGAGGTGCTACCGGAGCTGCTGCTGGAGGTACTGCTGACGCTGGAGCTGCTGGAGGAGCTGGAGCTGCTGGAGGAGCTGGAGACGCTAGTCCCGGAGGTGCTCGTACTGGAGGTACTGGAGCTGCTGGGGCTGGTGGTGCTGCCGGGGTTGCTGATGGAGGTGCTCCTGGAGCTGGAGCTGCTGGAGCTGGTGGTGCTGCGGGAGTAGGAGCTGGAGACCCTGGCGCTGGGGGTACTGGTGCTGTCTCTGCTGGTTCTGGAGGCGCTGTGCGGCCGCGGCCGTACTTCGTTCCGCTTCTTCAGCAGGTTCTTGACCTCCCGCCTTCTACTGGTCCCACTCTTCCCTTACTGTGTCCACAGCCTGCCCAGCCATAGTCGCAGCTAGAGCCAGCCTCTCCTCTGCCTGGTCCTTCTCCTTACTCTGGACCTACTAGAGGTCTTATGGAGCGTCGTGAGCCTGAGTCTCGTCCTTCATCGCCTGTTCGCGCTGTTCGCACTGGTCGTCGTGTCCCGCGTCCGCGTCCTCCTCCTGTCTCAGGCACACACGAGATGACACTTCGTCCTTCCACTGCTCCGCTACGCGTCCCCCTGCCGTCTCCTCCTGCGTCCTCTTTTGCTGACGGTCCGGACCCGGAGTCTGACTCCCTTCGTGCTGCTAGTCCTACTGTCACGCATCTACTGGCCACTGTTGTCACTGACCCGTCGTTTGAGTCCACTGCTGCGTCTGCCCTAGTTGCTGAGCTTGTTGACTTTGCTGCAGCCTGTCGTCTAGACTACGCCGCTAGTCTTGTTGCTGATTCTGAATCTGTCTATCCTCCGTCCGTCGGGGGTGAGTGTGCTCTTGGCACGGACTTCCTTGAGGACAGGCAGTAGGAGTTTGAGTGCTTTGCTGCTGCTTTACCTCATCTCGTGTCCATGCTGATTGCCCCTGAGGGAGACCCAAATGCACCAGACATCCTGACCCCGCGCTCTTACGCAGAGGCGATAGAGGGTCCCTACTCCTCTCAGTGGCAGACAGCCATGGACGCAGAGATGGCTTCCTGGAAGTCCACAGGCACCTACGTCGATGATGTTCCCCCGCCTGGGGCGAACATCTTCAGTGGCATGTGGATTTTCAGGGTGAAGCGGCCGCCGGGTTCTCCGTCTGTCTTCAAGGCGCGTTACGTTGCACGAGGCTTCAGTCAGCGAGAGGGAGTTGACTTCTTCCAGACCTTCTCCCCCACCCCGAAGATGACCACTCTTCGGGTTCTGCTGCACATAGCTGCTCAGCATGACTACGAGCTGCACTCCCTTGAATTTAGCACTGCTTTCCTACAGGGCAGCCTGCACGAGGAGATCTGGCTGCGCCGCCCACCTGGCTTCACTGGGTCGTTTCCTCCTGGTACCCAGTGGAGCCTCCGGCGGCCAGTCTACGGTCTCCGCCAGGCGCCCCGTGAGTGGCACGACACACTGAGGACGACCCTTGCGGCTCTTGGCTTTGCTCCTTCTACTGCTGACCCGTCGCTGTTTCTACGCACCGACACCTCTCTGCCGCCGTTCTACGTCCTCGTGTACGTCGACGACTTGGTCTTTGCCACTTCTGACACTGAGGGACTTGCCCACGTGAAGTCGGAGCTGCAGAAGAGACACACGTGCACAGACCTGGGTGAGCTGCGCAGCTATCTTGGCTTGCAGATCACCCGGGACAGAGCACAGCGCACCATTACTTTGACTCAGTCACACATGGTGCAGCAGGTCCTTCAGCGCTTCGGCTTCACATACTCCTCGCCTCAGCCCACTCCTCTGCCTACTCGCCACTCCCTCTCAGCTCTGCCTTCGGATGAGTCCGTAGAGCCGAGTGGCCCGTATCCAGAGCTTGTGGGCTGCCTCATGTACCCGATGACCTGCACTCGACCTGACCTGGCATACCCTCTTAGCATCCTGGCACGCTATGTTGCTCCTGGGAGACACAGGAAGGAGCACATGGATGCCGCTAAGAGGGTGTTGCGCTACTTGTGCAGTACGTCGGGCATGGGGCTCGTGCTTGGAGGACGGGCTCGAGTTGTCCTCACTGGTCACGCAGACGCTTCCTGGGCTGACGACTTGGCTACGCAGCGGTCGTCACAGGGTTACACTTTCAGCCTTGGCTCCGGCTCTGTTTCTTGGCGGTCTACCCGCTCGTCTTCTGTTCTCAGCTCCAGTTGTGAGGCTGAGATCTACGCAGGGGCCATGGCTGCACAGGAGTTACGCTGGCTCACCTACCTGCTTACCGACCTGGGAGAGCCGCCTCGTTCTCCTCCAGTGCTTTACGTCGACAACAAGGCCATGATTGCCTTGTGTCAGGAGCACAGACAGGAGCACAGGACGAAGCACATCGCTCTGCGCTACTTCCTTGCTCGAGAGTTGCAGCAGCGTGGTCAGCTTCGTCTTGCTTACGTGGCCACTCGGGCCAACACTGCTGATGTCTTCACCAAGGCACTTCAGCCTTGTGATCATCAGCGTTTCTGTACTGTTCTAGGCCTTGTGCCCACTGGGCCTCACTTGCTTACTTCTTGACTTTGCTTGTACTGTGATCTCTATACATATACCTGCATGCTTACTCTTGCTAGGTTGTGATCACTGTATTGTTTGTTCGTCTTTATATAACTCTGCATGTGAACTGGCCTTGTGGCCATTTGCTTGTGCTCAGAATGTGTGGTGACATCGTGATCCACCCTGAGCTTGCTTGCCTCTCTTGACTGGTCTTGTGACCTCTTGTTCTCCCCCACTTTGCCTATGGGGGTGTGTCAAACATACGTGCCATAGTCTGTGTAGGCTGTAGTGGGGTAGGCAATATAGGGTACAACATTTTTAGGTTTTCCTACTTGTACCCACCTGCTTGCTAGTTCGTTCATTCCTCGTTCTTATTTTCACACTACTTAGCCATATGTGTGGTACTAATAGTAAGTGAGTTACTTAGCGATATGAGCGGTACTAAGAGTAAGTTCGTTACTTAGCGATATGAGTGGTACTAAGTTTAAGTGTGTTATTAGCGATATCAGTGGTACTAGGAGTAAGTGCGTTACTTAGCGATATGAGTGGTACTAAGTGTGAGTGCGTTACACAGCAATATCAGTTGTACTTAGAGTAAGTGCGTTACTTAGCGATATGAGTAGTACTAAGAGTAAGTGCGTTACTGTGCGATAGGAGTGGTACTAGGAATAAGTGCGTTACTTATCGATACGAATGGTACACAGAATAAGTGCAATACTTAGCGACATGAGAAGTAATAAGAGTAAGTGGGATATTTAGCAATATGAGTGGTACTAAGATTATATGCGTTGCCTAGCCACACGAGTGGTACAAAGAATATGTGCGCTACTTAGCCATATGAGCAGTACTAAGATTAAGTGGGTTACTTAGCAATATGAATGGTACTAAGAGTAAGTGCTTTACTTTAGCCATATGAGTGGTACTTAGAGTAAGTGCGTTACTTAACGATATGAGCGGTACTAACGGAAGTGCATTACCTAGCCATATTATTGGTACTAGGAGTTGGTGTGTTATTGAGCAATGAGAGCGGTACTAAGAGTTAGTAGATTACTTAGCGATATAAGTGGTACTAAGAGTATGTACATTTCTGAGCGGTATGAGTGGTACAAAGAATATGCGCCCTACTTAGCGATATTCGTGGTACAACAAATAAGTGCGTTACTCAGCAATATAAGTGGTACTTAGAGTAAGTGTGTTACATAGCCTGAGAGGTACTAAGAAGAAGTGCGTTACTTAGCAACATGAATGATACAAAGAATGTGTGTGCTACTTAGCCATATGAGCGGTATTAGGATTATGTGCGTTACTTTGCGATATGAGCGGCACGAAGAGTAGGTGCTTTGCTTAGCGATATGAGTGGTACTAATATTAAGTGCATTAATTAGCGATATGAGTGGTACTATCAATAAAGCCATATGAGCGGTACTAATATTAAGTGTGTTTGTTATGGATATGAGTGGTACTAGGAGCAAGCGCGTTACTTAGCCATATAAGTGATACTAAGAGTAAGTTCGCAACTTAGCCATAGTGGTACTAAGAGTAAGTACGCTACTTAGCGGTTTGAGTGTAGTAAGAGTATGTGCATTACTTACCGATATGAGTGGTACTAAGTTTAAGTGCGTTACTTGCGCGAGTACCTCCAAGTGCTTCAAGCGAAAATTGCGAAAGTAAACAAACACACGACCATTCCATTTACCCGCAGACGCATACTCATACAAACAGACGGCAGGATGTGTGCAAAGTGAATTTGCATCCAACACTAATCAACACACTTACTCTTAGTACCACTCATATCGCAATGTAACGCAATTACTTTGAACACCATTCATATCTCTAATAAACGCACTTACTGTCAGAATAGTGAGCATAAAGTTAGAACACGAAAAGGGGCATTGCACTAGCAAGCGGTTGAGTGGGCTGTACTCGCTATAGAGTACCCCACTGTAGGCTAGACAAATATAACATTCTAACACACCCCCATAGGCAAAATGGGGTATAGTCAGCACAATGAGCAGTCACAGAATAAGTGCACAAGCACAAGCAAAGCTAGAGGCAGTCAAAGAGGGCATGTGAGGAGGAGGAGGGAATGTGAGAGGAGAGGAGATGGGAGGCGACGACGGAAGCTGCAGACACACGGTAGCGGCTGGCTCAGTGGCTACCAAAGCAAAGGCCCAGACTACAGGAGTAACTGGGCTCCGCGGCTTCGCCGAGCGGCTGGAGCAACTGACCCACAGGCGACTGGCGACTACCGGAGATTGTAGCCTCCGGACTACTGGCGCTGCTGGCGACACGACGGCTGCCTCCACGCAACCTCCTCCAACTGTCCCACACCCCTTTCACATACCCCCTGCTGCACCCCTAGCTCCACTCCCACGGCACCCCCTTAGCGCCACGCCCTCGGCTCCCACACATCCACCCCCCTCAGCGGCAGCTGCAGTAGTGGGAGACGGAGGAGGAGGAGGAGCGGACGGCGCACACACCCGCCACCCCCATGCCCGCCTAACTCCTGCCACCCCCAGACCCTCCACACGGCTGCACGCCAGCACTAAGACGAAGGAGGAGGAGGGGGGGGGGGGGGGGGGGGGGGGGGGGGGAGGGGCGGCGCGCGGATCCCCCGGGGCGCCACGACGGGCGACGGGAGGGGCGGACGCGCTGGCCCCCGGGGCGCCACGACGGGCGACTGGAGGAAGGGGCCGCGCGCGGGCCCCCAGGGCGCCGCGACGGGCGACGGGAGGGGGGCGCGCGCGGGCCCCCAGGGCGCCGCGACGGGGCGACGGGAGGGGAAGGCGCGTGGGCCACCGAGGCGCCACGACGGGCGACGGGAGGGGGGCCACGCGCGGGCCCCCAGGGCGCCGCGACGGGGCGACGGGAGGGGAAGGCGCGCGGGCCCCCGAGGCGTCACGGCGGGCGACGGGAGGGGGGCCGCGCTCGGGCCCCCAGGGCGCTGCGACGGGGCGACGGGAGGGGGTGGCGCGCGGGCCCCCGAGGGCGCCACGACGGGCGACGGGAGGGGGTGGCGCGCGGGCCCTCGGAGCGCCGCAACGGAGCGGAAAACCGCCACGCGCCCCGAGCGCGCGGCGGGCAGAAAACCGCCACGCGCTCGGGGCGCGTGGCGGGAAGAAAAAATCGTCGGCGCCACAGGGCGCGCGACAGACAGTACAGTAGTGGCAGCGGAAGCAAACGGTGGGCCCACAGGCCAGGAGCGTAACCGCTCTGATAGCATGTCAGAATCAACAGTAGAACGATAGAACAGAAAAGGAGGCATTGCACTAGCAAGCAGTTGAGTACATATAGGAAACCCTAAATTGGGCTGTACTCGCTATAGAGTACCCCACTGCAGGCTAGACAAATATAACATTCTGACACTTACTATCAGTACCACTCGAATCACTAGGTAACGCTCTTAATCTTAGTACCTCTCTTATTGCTAACCAACGCTCCTACTCTTAGTACTACTCAAATCGCTAAGTAATGCACTCACACTTAGTACCACTCATTCGCCAAGTAAAGGACTTACTCTTAGTACTATTTATATCGCTAAATAACACAATTACTCATAGTACCTTTCATATCGCTAAGCAACGCATTTGCACCACTCATATTGCAAGGTAACGCACTTATTTTTAGTAATGTACTTAATCTTAGTACCACTTTTTATTGCTAAATAACGTACCAATTCTTAGTACCACTCATATCGCTAAATAATGCATTTACTCTTACTACCACTCATATCGCTAAGCAACACACATAATCTTAGTACCACCCATGACTAATTAACGCACTTATTCTTAGTACCAATCATATGGCTAAGTATAGCACTTACTCTTAGTACCACAGATATAGCTAAATAACGTACTAACTCTTAGTACCACTCATATCACTAAGTAGCGCACTTAATCTTAGTACCACTCATATCTCTAAGTAACGCACTTACTCTTAGTACTACTCATATGGCTAAGTAACTCACATACTCTAAGTACCACCCATATCTCCATGTAGAGCACATACTCTTTGTACAACTCTTATGCCTAGTAACGCATTTACATTTATAACCACTCACGTTTCTCAGTAATGCACTTGCTCTTAGTACCACTCATATCGCGTAATAACGCAGTAATTCATCGCCAAATAATGCACATAATCTTAGTACCACTCATATCGCTAAAGGACGTACTTACTCTTAGTACCACTCTAATTACCAAGCAACGTACTTACTCTTTCTATCACTCATATCGCTAAGTATTGCAAGTAATCTTAGTACCACTCATATGGCTAAGTAACACACTTACTCTTAGTACCACTCATATGGCTAAGTAACAAACTTACCCTTAGTACCACTTACTCTTAGCACCAGTCATATCGCTAAGTAATGCACTTATTCTATGTACCAGTCATATAGCTAATTAACGCACTTACACTTAGTACCACTCACATCGCTAAATGTCGCACTTATTCTTAGTACTACTCATATCGCTTGTTAGAAACTGAGAGAGAACGAGAATGATGAACTACAAACAGAATGGAGTACAAGTACCACAAACCTAGAGTAGTGTACCCCCTAGAAGGCTAACCCACTATAGCCTACACAAATATAACAAGTATAATGTTTGACACACCCCCATAGGCTAAGTGGGGGAGAGCAAGGGGTCACAAGACCAGTCAAAGCAAAGCAAAAACAAGCTCAGGGTGGATCTCAAGGATACCACACAAATTCCGAGCACAAGCAAGTGGTCACAAGACCAGTTCACATGCAGTTTGATAATATAACAAGAGGTACAGTGATCACAACCTAGCAAGTGTACGCATGCAGGTATATATATAGAGATCACAGTACAAGCAGAGTCAAGAAGTGAGCAAGTGAGGGAGAGTAGGCACAAGGCCTAGAACAGTATAGAAACGCTGATGATCACAAGGCTGAAGCGCCTTGGTGAACACATCAGCAGTGTTGGCCCGAGTGGCCACGTAGGTAAGACGAAGCTGACCACGCTGCTGCAGCTCTCGAGCAAGGAAGTAGCGCAGAGCGATGTGCTTCGTTCTGTGCTCCAGTCTGTGCTCCTGACACAAGGCAAGGGCGGCCTTGTTGTCGACGTACAGAACTGGAGGAGAACGAGGCCGCTCTCCCAGGTCGGTCAGCAGGTAGGTGAGCCAGCGTAGCTCCTGGGCAGCCATGGCTGTGGCGTAGATCTCAGCCTCACAACTGGAGCTGAGAACTGAAGACGAGCGTGTAGAACGCCAAGAAACTGAGCGAGAGCCAAGGCTGAAGGTGTAACCCTGAGACACCGCTGAGTAGCCTGGTCGTCAGCCCAAGAAGCGTCTGAGTGTCCAGTGAGGACAACGTCGCGCCGTCCTCCAAGCACAAGCCCCATGCCCGACGTACTGCACAAGTAGCGCAACACCCTCTTAGCGGCATCCATGTGCTCCTTCCGGTGACGGCCAGGAGCGACATAGCGTGCTAGGATGCTAAGAGGGTATGCAAGGTCAGGTCGAGTGCAGGTCATCAGGTACATGAGGCAGCCCACAAGCTCTGGATACGGGCCACTCGGCTCTACGGACTCATCCGAAGGCAGAGCTGAGAGCGAGTGACCGGTAGGCAGAGGGGTGGGCTGAGGCGAGGAGTACGTGAAGCGGAAGCGCTGAAGGACCTGCTGCACCATGTGTGACTGAGTCAAGGTGATGGTGCGCTGTGCTCTGTCCCGGGTGATCCGCAAGCCAAGATAGCTTGTCAGCTCACCCAGGTCTGTGCACGTGTGTCTCTTCTGCAGCTCCGACTTCACGTGGGCGAGTGCCTCAGTGTCAGCAGTAGCAAAGACCAAGTCGTCTACGTACACTAGAACGTAGAACGGCGGCAGAGTGGTGTCGGTGCGTAGAAACAGCGACGGGTCAGTAGTAGAAGGAGCAAATCCAAGAGCAGCAAGAGTAGTCCTCAGTGTGTCGTGCCACTCACGGGGTGCCTGGCGGAGACCGTAGACTGGCCGCCGGAGGCTCCACTGGGTACCAGGAGGGAACGACCCAGTGAAGCCAGGTGGGCGGCGCAGCCAGATCTCCTCGTGCAGGCTGCCCTGTAGGAACGCAGTGCTGAAGTCAAGAGAGTGGAGCTCGTAGTCACGCTGAGCAGCAACGTGCAGCAGAACCCGAAGAGTGGTCATCTTCGGGGTCGGGGAGAAGGTCTGGAAGAAGTCAACTCCCTCACGCTGACTGAAGCCTCGTGCAACGTAACGCGCCTTGAAGACAGGCGGAGAACCTGGCGGCTGCTTCACCCTGAAAATCCACATGCCACTGACGATGTTCGCCCCAGGTGGGGGAACCTCGTCGACGTAGGTGCCTGTGGACTTCCAGGAAGCCATCTCTGCGTCCATGGCTGTCTGCCACTGAGAGGAGTAGAGACCCTCCATCGCCTCTGCGTAGGAGCGTGGGGTTGGGATGTCTGGTGCATTTGGGTCTCCCTCAGGGGCAATCAGCATGGACACGAGATGAGGTAAAGCAGCAGCAAAACACTCAAAATCCTCCTGTCTGTCCTCAAGGACGTCCGTGCCAAGAGCACACTCACCCCCGACGGACAGAGGACAGACAGACTCAGACAGCAACAAGGCTAGCGGCGTAGTCTAGACGACAGGCGGCAGCAAAGTCAACAAGCTCAACGACTAGAGCAGACGCAGCAGAGGACTCAAAGGAAGGGTCAGTGACAACAGTGGCAAGGAGACGCACGATAGTAGGACTGGCAGCACGAGCAAGGTCTGACGGCGGGTCAGCAACATCAGGAAGAGAGGACGCAGGAGGAGACGGCAGAGGGACACGCTGTGGAGCAGTGGAAGGACGCAGGGTCATATAGTGAGTGCCAAGGACAGGAGGAGGACGCTTACGCGGAGCATGACGACCAGCGCGGACAGCTCGGACAGGTGACTCTGGACGCGACGCAGGCGACTCTGGACTAGACTCAGGCGACGGAGGACGAGACTCAGGCTCACGAAGCTCCGTAAGACTACTCGTCGGCGCAGTGTAAGGAGAAGGAGCAGGCAGCGGAGAGGCAGGCTGTAACTGTGACTGCAACTGGACAGACGGTGGACTCAGTAGGGGAGGAGTAGGACCAGTAGAGGGCGGGAGACCAAGAACCTGCTGAAGTAGCGGAACGTAGTACGGCCGCGGCCGCTCAGCACCTCCAGCTCCAACCCCCTCAGTAGGCCCAGTCCCAGCAGCTCCAGTACCTCCAGTACGAGCACCTCCAGGACCAGCGGCTCCAGCAGCTCTAGCACCAGCACCTCCAGTAGCTCCAGCAGCACCGCCAGCAGCAGCAGTGCCTCCAGCAACTCCAGCAGCTCCAGCAGCACCAGCACCAGCAGCACCTCCAGCAGCGCCAGCAGCACCGCTAGCAGCAGCAGCACCTCCAGGAGCTCCAGCAGCACCAGCATCAGCAGCACCTCCAGCAGCTCCAGCACTAGGGTCCGCGACACTAGGAGCGCCACTCCGGAGACTGCAGCGCCGAGCGTACCACTCTCGGAGCCGCTGGGGAGAGGGCGGCTCCCGCCTAGGAGGGGAAGCACGAGCACCAGCTCCAGCAGCACTCCTAGCTCCAGAAGTACCCCTCCTGAGGCTGCAGTACTGTAAGTACCACTCACGCAGCTGCTGTGAGGAGAGAGCTCCTCCAGGTGTAGCACGCTCAGTCGCAGCACCCTCTGGCTCAGTACCCTCCGACGTAGCACTCCCAGGCTTAGCACCCCCAGACTCAGCACCCCCAGACTCAGCACCCGCAGGCTCCGCACCCCCAGGCTCAGCACCCCCAGACTCCGCAACCCCAAGCTCCACACCCCCAGGCTCCGCACCCCCAGGCTCCGCACGCTCAGGCTCAGCACCCCTAGCAGGACGAGAGTCGACAGCTACCTCGACAGGCTCAACAGGGTCTACCTGGGACACACCTAAGGGAGCGGCACCCTGAGGGGGGAGGGGGTCTACCACAGCAGCACCTGGCGCGAGGAAGAGAGGCGGGGGGGGGAGCGGGGCAGTGCGGTAGGGGAAGAGGCGGTAGTAGGGCACCGACTCGTCAAAAGTGACGTCCTGAGAGGGCAGGACACGGCGCGAGGTGGCGTGGTAAAACTGCCAACCAGAAGCGTCCGGGACAAAGCCAAGGAAGACACAAGGAACAGCGCGGGAGGAGAGCTTGTCCGCGGACGTATCGCGAACAAAAGCTCGAGATCCCCAGACCCGAAAACGCGACGCATCGCCAACCTCTCCCGTCCAACGCAGTGTCGGCGAAGTCTCCGGAACGGAGACACGGGGCCAGAGGTTGAGCTGATGCGCAGCGTATCGGACCGCAAACGGCCACAGAAAGTGGGGGGCAGCCGCATGGATCAAGGAGGTACGAGCGACCTTCATGACCAAGCCAATGCGGCGCTCAGCAACCCCATTCTGCTGTGGAGAGGCCGGAAGCGTGAACGACTGGCGGATGCCGTGCTCCGCACAGTAGGCTGCCAAGAGGTCGGAGGAAAACTCCCCACCTCTGTCAGAGTGCAGACGCAGGACAGGAAAGTCCGAGTGGAACCGCTCGCTGAGCTGGAGACGAGAAGCGCGGATCCAAGGGATCAAAACATGAGGGACCTCACCCTTGGTGCGCAAGGGGAAGACCGTGGTGTAGCGCGAGTAGTCGTCAACAACGATCAGGAAGTACCTCTCCTGACCCTGTCCACGGACGCGGGCTGGGCCCCACACGTCCATGTGGAGTGTCTGCAAGGGAGCAGTCGTCGGGGGAAACGAGGAGGAGTGAGGAGCGGCTCGCTGCCGCCCCTCGACACAGGGAAGACAGGGAGGAGCAAGCGAGGGTGGGAGGGGAGGGAGATCCCTGGGAAGACCAGAGACAAGGTACCGTTTGTGCATGCCACGAAGGCGCTGCACTGACGGGTGACCAAGGCGGTGGTGCCAGAGGACGGTCTCGTGCGCTAGAGAGCGACACGAGCAGGGGGCCGACAGCTGACCTGACGCAGACGCAGACGCAGCTACCTGAGGGGACTCAGTGGTCAGTGTGTACAGGTCCGACCCCGGCTGCCGAGTGAAGGTAGCCAGGTGACGGCCCGTCCGAGCACACGTGCAGTGTGTCACGCGCTCGTAGGCAGGGGTGAACTGGTGGACACCCCCGTCCTGGAGCGCACAACCCGCCACCAAGTTCGTAGAGAACGAGGGGAGGTGGAGACCTGACAGTGTGCCTGACGGAACCGCAGGACAAGGAAGGACAGTGGAGGAGGTCGCAATGACCGGACCCCCAGAGGGGTCAGCGAGGGAGACAACAACTGGCCGAGCAAGCTGCTCAAGGGCAGTGCGATCACGAAAGAAACAGCGAGAAGCGTCTGAGTCCAGTGTGAAGGTGTGCAGTGCCTCAGTAGACTCAGTACCAGGGGGCGCAGACTCACGAGCACCTAGAGCAGCAGCCTCACCAGCACCTGGGGCATTAGACACGCGAGTACCTGGAGCGGCAGCCTCACCAGCACCTAGGGCAACAGACGCACTAGCACCTAGAGCGGCAGCCTCACTGGTCCGAATGCCCGGGTCGGGCGGAACACGCAGGTACTGAGCACCCTCTCCACTAGTAGACAACACATACATGGCAGTGAGAATAGCATCAAAGTCAAGAGCATAGATATCAATGTTCTTCCTCATCAGATCAGCCCAGCGGGGCAGCTCAGTGGCAGCAGGGAACTGAGTGCGCCAAGCGTCGTCGAGGCGGGAGAAGCAGCGCTGCGCGGTGTGCGCCCTCCCACACGTCTGGCCAGTGCGGTCACCAGTGCGGATGACGTACGTGCAGCTAAGGCCACCCCCCCCCCCGTGCTGAGAGTACCACTCACGAAGCTCCTGGGACGACGGAGTCTGCTGTTGGCTCTGGCCACCGCCAGTGCCTCCACGACCACCACCTCGACCACCACCGCCCCTGCCGCCGCCGCGTCCACCGCCGCCCCCACCACCGCCCCCACCCCGGCCACCTCCTCCACCGCTGCCGCCACCACCCCCACCGCTGCCACTAGCCCCTCCAGCCCCGCCACCACCCCCACTTCCGCCACCGCCCCCACCACCGCCTCCCCCGCCGTCACCTCCGCCTCCCTTGCCCCCTTTGCCCTTGCCGCTGCGGCGCCAACTCGGAGTGGACGCAGTCCCGACCTGCTCAGTACCAACTAGGTCGACAGCAGCAGCAGAGGCGACAGAGGGGAGAAGGGGGGAAGGGGAACACCCCTCGAAGAAAGGGGTGCGGGGGTCGCCACGAGAGGCACCTACAGCGACTATGCTAGTCTCAGCTGCAAGCAGTTCCTTCTCGAGCAGATCAACGGTGAGCTCAGTGGGGCAGCGAGCGAGGAAGTGGTCCCTGACCGCACGAAGAGAGTCAGGGAGACGGGTGACCAGGTGGTAGAGAGTGAGCCAGAGCGGGGGGGGGGGGTGCGTGGCAAGAAACTCAGCGGGCATAGCGGCACGGAAGCGGGCCTCACTAGTGCGAAGGTGCGTGATGTGGTCAGCGACTGTGGCGAAAGCGGACAGGTCTGGGAACAGGTAGGGGAGCGAGAGACGGCCTAGCGCAGCAGAGGCAGGTGAGGAGTAGCGTGCAACTACAGCAGTGTACAGTGCCTGCGCAGTTTTGTGCTGGCCAAAGTGCTCGCGCTCATCTACCGGCAGGGAGTTGCGAATAGCAAAGCGAGCGTGGGCGTCACGAGTCTGCCACTATGAGCGGGCAGTACTGTCAGCAGTAGCAGCAGGGGCAGGAGCGAGTCCTAGTGCGTGATCGTACAGTGAGATATCCTCCTTGGCAGTGAGCTGGAGGAACAGGTGCAAGTCATCTAGCCAGGTGTCAAACTTCAGTCGGCGGCCCTCAGCATCGAAAGCGAGCACAGCAGGGCTAGCCATAGTTGCAGTCGAAGCAGTAGGAGCAGTAGCAGTAGTAACAGTGACAGCAGCAGTGGCGCGGCTCGGTAGGGCGGCGCGGCTCGGTAGGGCGGCGCGGCTCGGGCCGGGCGACTCGGTTCGGTGAGGCGGCTCGGCTCGGCTAGGCGGCGGCTACTCGAGGTGGGGCACGCGAGGGCGTGCAGGGCAGAGCGGGGCCGGTCCACGCGGGGCACTAAATGGCGGGCTAGCGGGGCGGGGCCTGGTCGCACGGGGCACGCAAGGGCGAGCTAGCGGGGCGGGGCCTGGTCGCACGGTGCACGTAAGGGCGAGCTAGCGGGGCGGGGCCGGTACGCGAGGGGCACGCAAGGGCGCGCGGGTGGGTGTGGGCCGGTCGCTCGGGGCACGCAAGGGCGCGCGGGTAGGCGGGGCCGGTTCGTAAGGAGCGCGCACGGGCGCGTGGGGCAGCTGGTGCTCAGGGCCGCACGAGGCATGCAAGGGCGCGCGCGGGGCAGGCTAGGCGCGTGGGGCTGCACGGGTCGCACGCGAGGGCGTACGAGGTGGGCGGGGCCGATCGCACGGGGCACGCTAGGGCGTACGGGCTAGGCGGGGCCGATCGCGAGGGGCACGCAAGGGCGCGCGATAGTGAGGGAGAGAGGAGGGCGCTCGAGGGCGCGACTAGGCGAGGCGCGCTAGGGCGCGACTATGCGAAAACGGTGGGCCCTATCGTTCGGTCCTAGGTTACGACCTAGGCTCGTAATACCATGTTAGAAACTGAGAGAGAACGAGAATGATGAACTACAAACAGAATGGAGTACAAGTACCACAAACCTAGAGTAGTGTACCCCCTAGAAGGCTAACCCACTATAGCCTACACAAATATAACAAGTATAATGTTTGACATCGCTCTCTAACGTTCTTACGTTTAGCACCACTCATATCGCTAAATTACGCATACTCTCAGTACTACTTATATCACTAAATAAAACACTTACTCTTAGTGCCACTCATATGGCTAGGTAACGCACTCTGTATTAGTACTCTTAGCACGACTCATATGGCTAAATAATGCACTTTATTTAAGTACCACTTATATGGCCAAGTAACAAACTTACCCTTAGTACCACTCGCATGGCTAAGTAACGTACTTACTGTTGGGTGCAAATTCACATTGCACGACATCCTGCCGTCTGTTTGTACGAGTATGCGTGTGCGAATGCATTTGCGTGTGAATGGTGCGTTCGTGTGTTTGTTTGCTTTCGCAAATTTCGCTTGAAGCATTTGCAGGTACTTGCGCAATGTGCGCTTCGGCACAACATTGTACGCGCTATGAATAGTGCAAGCAGAAAGGACGAGCTCGCAAAGGAACCCAAGATGGAAGCTTTGCAGTCCGGTTGAATTGATTGTGCAGATTCAGTTCTATCCAACTCAAAATTGTACTGTTTTGTTTGGTTGACTCTAGTGTAGCAGGGCAGGCACTATAGGGGTACAATTTAGGTGAAGGTTGGATGTTGTTTGTCTGTATCTGCATGCTACAAGGCCAGGGGAAACCAGCAGAACCAGCATTTGGCTGGTTGGGCAAAGACAAAACAGGTTCTGTTTTTAGAACCTGAACCTGGTTGTTGTTTTCCCAGGTTGGAAAAACAGAACCAGAGGTTGTTTACCAACCTACCACCTGCTATTTTGTCCAGCCAGGTTGGTTCTGTTGCTTGGAATTATTTGGGATCATCCCTGGTTGTTCCCAGGTTCATTCCCAAGGTCCTTGCTAGCTAGAACTATTTATTCCTTCTCCGTTTGTACCTGAACATAGTCAATCGATTCAAGCGGATTCCTTCCTTGCTGGAATTTCGTTTCTACGCGGTTCGACGGTGGAATGCTACCCGAGTGAACGCTAGTATGCTAGCACTTCAACGCTAGGCAAACGCTGTCCGAGCCATAACCTCGTAATGGCAGAACGTTTCGCGAGGCAACTTGGCTCATTTTAAAGCTCTTAGAGCGAGCTTCGATATAGCGAATTCTCAGCTTAATCTGATCGACGGTCTGCACGATACGCTGCGCGACGTTCAAGGTACTCTTGCTGTTTTGACAAAGTCCTTCTTGATCCCTCTCTCTACAAACTCGGACCCGAGGATAGGGGCTGGTCTTGTACCAGGCACCCAGGGACCCTTGGAGGTGACCCCGAGGAGAGGTTTTAAGTTTGATTGAGTCTTAATAGCTTGAGTTTATTTGGCCTTTACACCTACAAGCTGGTATCAGAGCTGCGTTATAGTGATCCTCGTTATAGGTCGCTATGATCCAGCAGGACCACCGGAAGACGCAGCAGCGCCGGCACCAGTACCAGCACCAGCACCTACTCCAGTAGCACCGCCAGCTCCAGTACCGCCAGCAGCTCCAGCACCAGTAGCACCACCAGACCCAACAGCTCCAGTACCTCCAGTACGAGCACCTCCGGGACCCGTGGCTCCAGAACCCCCAGCAGCAGTAGGACCTCCAGCGCCAGCAGCACCACCAGCTCCAGCAGCACGGCTCCAGCGCCGAGCAAACCACTCGCGTAGCTCCTGTGGAGAGAGTAGCTCCCGCCGGGACGAAGCACCCGAAGGACCTCCAGGCCCAGCACCCTCAGGCTCCGCACCCCCAGACTCAGCAACCCCAGGCTCAGCACCCCCAGACTCAGCACCCCTAGGCTCAGCACCCCCAGACCCAGCACCCCCAGGCTCCGCACGCTCAGGCTCAGCACCCCCAGACCCAGCACCCGCAGGCTCAGCACCCCTAGCAGCACCAGAGTCAACAGCTACCTCGACAGGCTCGACTGCGTCTACCTGGGACACACCTGAGGGGGCAGGACCCTGAGGGGGGAGGGGGTCTACCGGGGGGGGACCTGGCGCGAGGAAGAGCGGCGGGGGGGGGAGGGGGGCAGCACGGTAGGGGAAGAGACGGTAGTAAGGAACCGACTCGTCAAACGTGACGTCCTGAGAGGACAGAACACGGCGCGAGGTGGGGTGGTAAAACTGCCCACCAGGCGCGTCAGGGGGGAAGCCAAGGAAGACACAGGGAACAGCACGGGAGGATAGCTTGTCCGCAGACAAGTCGCGGACGAAAGCTTGAGATCCCCAGACACAGAACGCAGACGCATCGACAACCTTCCCCGTCCACCGCAGAGTAGGGGAGGTCTCCGGCATGGAGACCCGGGGCTGAAGGTTGATCTGACGCGCCGCGTACTGAACCGCGAACGGCCACATAAAATGGGGAGCAGCCGCATGGATCATGGACGTACGAGCGACGTCCATGACTATGCCAGTGCGGCGCTCAGCAATCCCATTTTGCTGTGGAGAGGCCGGAAGCGTGAATGTCTGGCGGATGCCCTCCGCACGACAGTAGGCTCGCAGAAGGTCGGAGGAAAACTCTCCACCTCTGTCGGAGTGCAGACGCAGAACAGGAAAGTCCGAGCCGAAACTCTCTCTGAGCTGGAGACGGGCAGCGCGGATCCAGTCGATCAACACCTCAGTGACTTCACCCTTGCGGCGCAAGGGGAAGACTGTGGTGTAACGCGAGTAGTCCTCAACCACCAGCAGGAAGTAACGCTCGTGACCCTGTCCACGGACGCAGGCTGGGCCCCACACGTCACCTCCGCCTCCCTTGCCCCCTTTGCCCTTGCCGCTGCGGCGCCACTTTTCTACCCTTCGATTCCGAGGCTGCATGTTGATGTTCTTTTTAAATTTCGTCTCGTATTCTCTGGGCGTCTGTTGGTGTGCAGATATCAACGTGTCCGTCCATCCCAACGGTTGGATGGACGCGGACGGAGTCATCGCGTGGCTCGACGGGGCGGTCAAGCCGTACATCAACCCCAAATTCGGAGTTCGCCCCCGCAAAGCGATGCTCGTCCTTGATTCGTACCGCGGGCACCTGACACCGGATGTGAAGAAGAAGTTCGGCGAGCTGAATCTGGTGGCTGCGGTTATCCCTGCTGGCTGCACCTCGGAGATTCAACCCCTAGACGTCGCTGTGAATCGCTCCTTCAAGGCCGCCGTTCGCCAGCTCTACCAGGAGTGGTTCGAGCGGGATGGGGTCGACACCTTGACGAAGAAAGGTGAGAGATGCCGCCCATGTGTTTGTGTTTATATTTTGGTAACCATGCTGACTCCTGTTCTTGAATTTCGTGGCAGGCAACATGAAGAAGCCTCCACCCGAGCTGACGCTCAAGTGGATCTCCGCGGCTTGGAAGTCCGTGCCCAAGGAGCTCATTCAACGGGCGTTTCTCACATGCGGCATCAGCAACGCCCTGGATGGGTCCCAGGACAAGATCTACCTGGCACACAGGCGAGACGAGCTCGAGGGCGAGGAGGTAGACATGGATGACGAGATTGCAGCAGATGGCTTCTTCTGCAACAACATAGAGGAACCTGAGTCAGACTCTGAGGCCGACCCAGATGACCCCACCGTGCTGATGACTAGAGTACGGTAGATGTGTAGAAAATGATAAACCCCGTATTTGAGGCTCGTAGGTGCTAGAACTAGGCTAGATTTAGTTTCAAGTACTTGTAGATTAACTATGAGGATGTTTAAGTGAGTGACTTGTTGTGTCAAGTGGAAAATACATAACAAATTAAAAAAAATAGGGTGGCGGTTAAAATGTGTAAGGCACAGGTATGCGGCTATAATCCGTAAGCCTTTTACGTATGCGCTTATAATCGAGGAGCGGATATAAGCGCCACATGCCAATTAAAAGCGCCAGGCGCTTATCCTAGGGTGGCGCTTATATCCGGGGTGTGACGGTACTAGGGGTGAGATACGGTAGATCAGAGTTTATGGCATTTCTTGTTTCTTTGGACCCTGATTTTCAATGTGGCTCAATTGGAAACCCTGGTTTTCAGGCTTGTCCTTGAGCCCCCAGAATACGGTAACAGGATGCTTCACCCTAGATCGCGTTCCTAAGGCCTCATAGTGTCAAAATCAGGACTAGAACTTAGTAGCAATTGTCAAAACTAATTTGTATGTTTGTAGGCTGTAGTGGGGTAGCACGTATAGAGTACAACACTTCTAGGGTTTGGTACTTGTACTTGCTTTCCTGACTAGTGACACCATTCCTGTCTGATAGTCTCTAACAAGGTATACAGAGCAGTAGGTCCGCAGGACCGTCTTTTTTTTTTTTTTTTTTTTTTTTTTTTTCCGGGCCCACCATCCACTGCGGTTACTGTGCTACCTCACGCCCTGCCCTGCGTCGCGTTGCTCGCGCGCGCTCTGCCTTGCCCTATCCTGCGCTGTGCCGCTGCCTGCAGCCCGCGCGGCCCGCGCCCTGCTTCTGCCCGTGCGTCGCCCGCCTACAGCCCGCGCGGCCCGCGCCCTACTTCTGCCCGCACGTCGCCCGCCTGCAGCCCACGCGTCGCCCGCCTGTAGCCCGCGCAGCCCGCGCCCTGCCTCTGCCTGCCCGCGCGCTGCCCCTGCAGGCCCGTACGGCCCGCGCGCTGCCCTTGCCGCCCGCGCGCCGCCTTCGCTTGCACACGCGCGGCAACTGCCGGCCCGCGCGCCGCTCGCCTGCGCGGCCCGCGCGCTGCCACCGCGGCCCTTGTGCCGCCTTTAGTCACCCGCGCGCAGCCTCTGCCGGCCCGCGCGCTGCCTTTGCCTGCCCGCGCGCAGCTCCTGCTGGCCCGCGCGCCGCCTGTGCACGCCCGCGCCCAGCCACCGCCGGCCAGCGCGCCGTCTTTGCCCGCCCGCGCGCCGCCTTTGCCCGCCCGCGCGCCGCCTTTGCCTGCCCGCGCGCAGCCTCTGCCGGCCCGCGCGCCGCCTGTCTGCGGCCCTTGCGGCCCGCGCGCTGCCATTGCCGCCCGAGCGCCGCCTCTGCCTGCTAGCGCGCCGCCTCTGCTGCCTACGTGCCGTCTCTGCTGCCCGAGCACCGCCTCTACCTACCTGTGCCCCGCGCTGCAGTCATGGCTAGGCTAAATGTCCATACGTTCGACCCTGACGGCCGCCCGATAGAGTTCGCCACATGGCTCGATGACCTGCAACTGTACCCAATGACCGATGCTAAAGACGGCGTTTCCCTGTTTGATCACGCGTCTGGCTCCTCAGTTGCTCCTCCTGACACAGCTGACAGCCTCTCTCGATCACAGTGGCAGACCTGTGACGCAGCTGCTTGCCTAGCTATTCGCAACCATCTGCCGTTAGCTGAACGTGCTCACTTCGGCCAGCACAAGACCGCTTAGGACCTGTACACCGCTGTAGTCGCTCGCTACTCGTCCCCTGCCACTGCTGCTCTCAGCCGCCTTATTCTGCCCTACCTGTTCACAGAGCTGTCCTCCTTTGCCACAGTTGAGGACCTCATCTCCCACCTTAGCGCTAGTGACGTTCGCTACCGTGCCGCTCTCTCTGCAGACTTCTTAGCCACGAACCCGCCCTCGATGTACATCACGCTTCACTTCCTAGTCACCCGCCTCCCAGACTCCCTTCGTACGGTCAGGGACCACTTTCTAGCGCTTGACCCTACTGCCCTCACTGTCGACGACTTCGAGAAGCACCTCCTTGCAGCAGAGAAGGGCATTGTTGCTGTAGGGGCTGCTCGTGGCACTCCTCGCACTCCCCTCTTTGAGGGGTGTTCCTCCTCCCCCCTTGCCCCCTCCTACGCTTCTACTGCTGCTGTTGACTTCCTTGGTGCTGAGGAGGTCAGTGCTGCTTCTGCTCCTAGTGGGAAGCGCCGCAGCGGCAAGGGTAGGGGCGGCAGGAGAGGTGGAGGTGGCGGCGGGGGGGGGGGTGGTGGTGGAGGCGATAGGGGTGGTGGAGGTGGCGGTGCGAGTGGTGGCGGGGGTGGAGGCGTCGGTGCCGGCGGTAGCGGTAGTAGTGGGAGTGGAGGCGGCGGAGGCGGCGGCAGTGGGAGTGGTGGCGGTGGAGGCGGCAGCGGCGGTGGTGGCGGCAGTTGGAGCGGTGGCGGCAGCAGCGGTGGCGGTCCGGGTGGAGCCTTTCAGTGCGGTGGCCAGAGGCAGCAACATCAGCAGCGTCCACGCGAGACCCTTACACCCCAGCAGCTTCGTGACTGGTATGCTCAGCGTGGGACGTCTGGGGGTGCTGTCCACTGCCCGTATGTCATTCGCACAGGTCCCCGCGCTGGTCAGCCCTGCAGGAAGTTTCACACCGAGTACCGCTGCTTCTCTCGTCTTGATGATGCCTGGCGCACACGGTTTCCTGATGCACCTGAGCTCCCCCGGCGGGCAGACTTGCTTAAGCGCGATGTAGATATCTTTGCTCTTGACTATGATGCTGTTCTTGCTGCCATGTATGCATTGTCTGTTAGTGCTGAGGGTGACTATTACCTGTGTGTGCCGCCCGACCCTGGTATAGAGGCTGCTGCTCTAGGTGCTAGTGAGTCTGCTCTCTCTAGTACTGCACCTGCTGAGGCCTTGCAAACTTTCACGCTTGACTCAGGTGCTTCTCGCTGCTTCTTTCGCGACAGTACCACAGTCACGCCACTCCCTGCACCTGTTGCAGTCTCTCTGGCTGACCCCTCAGGGGGCCCAGTTCTTGCTCGTTCCACCACTGTTCTCCCGTGTCCGGCGGTTCCGTCTGGCTCGCTGTCAGGTCTTCACCTCCCCTCGTTCTCGACGAACTTGGTGAGCAACGCCGTCTTCCAGGATGCATGGTTGATACCTTTACACCTGGAGGGCAGCGTGTGGCAATCTGTACGTGCTCCCGGACTGGCCGTCACCTGGCCACGTTCACCCGTCGACATGGGTCGAGTCTGTACACACTGACTACTGAGCCTCCTCAGATAGCTGCGTCTGGTCAGGTGTCCGCGTCGAGTTAGGTAGCCACCCCTTGCTTGTGCCGCCTCCTCTCGCACCAGACTCTCCTGTGGCACCACCACCTTGGTCACCCCTCCCTACCATGCCTCCGTGGCATGCACTCCCGTCTCCTTGTCTCTGGTCTTCCCAGGTCTCTGCCCCCCCTCCTGCGCTCGCCTGCCCCACCCTGTCTTCCCTGCATCGAGGGGCGACAGCGCGCCGCTCCTCACTCCTCCTCGTTCCCTCCGACAGAGGCTCCCCTGCAGACTCTCCACATGGACGTGTGGGGCCCAGCCCGCATCCAGGGACAGGGCCGCGAATGATACTTTCTGCTGGTTGTTGACGACTACTCGCGTTACACCCCGGTCTTTCCCTTGCGCAGCAAGGGGGAGGTCCCTGATGTCTTGATCCCTTGGATCCGCGCTGTCCGTCTCCAGCTCCGCGAGCGGTTCCACCAGGACCTTCCTGTCCTGCGTCTGCACTCTGACAGAGGTGGTGAGTTCTCCTCCGACCTCTTGCGGGACTTCTGTCAGGAGGAGGGCATCACCCAGTCGTTCAAGCTTCCGGCATCTCCGCAGCAGAATGGGGTTGCTGAGCGCCGCATTGGCTTAGTCATGGAGGTGGCTCGTACCTCCATGATCCATGCGGCTGCCCCTCATTTTCTGTGGCCGTTTGCGGTCCGCTACACTGCGCACCAGCTCAACCTCTGGCCCCGTGTCTCCTTGCCGGAGACCTCGCCCACACTCCGTTGGACGGGGAAGGTTGGCGATGCGTCGGTGTTCCGGGTCTGGGGTTCTCGTGCCTTTGTACGCGATACCTCCGCGGACAAGCTCTCCGCCCTTGCCATTCCCTGTGTCTCCCTTGGTTTCCCCCCTGACGCGCATGGCTGGCAGTTTTACCACCCCACCTCGCGCCGTGTTCTGTCCTCTCAGGACGTCACGTTTGACGAGTCGGTTTTCTTTTACCGTCTCTTCCCCTACCCCACTGCCCCTCCCCTCCCCCGCCGCTCTTCCTTTCTCCAGGTCCCCCTCCGGTAGACCCCCTCCCCCCTCAGGGTCCTGCTCCTTCAGGTGTGTCTCAGGTAGACCCACTCCCCTTGGTTGAGCCTGTCGAGGTCACTAGTGACTCTGGTGCTGCTGGGGGTGCTGAGCCTGCGGGTGATGAGCCTGAGCGTGTGGAGCCTGGGGGTGCTCAGCCTAGGGGTGCTGAGCCTGAGCGGGTGGAGCCTGGGGGTGCTGAGCCTGAGCGGGTGGAGCCTGGGGGTGCTGAGCCTGAGCGTGTGGAGCCTGGGGGCGCGGAGCCTGAGCAGGTGGAGCCTGGGGGTGCTGAGCCTGAGCGGGTGGAGCCTGGGGGTGCTGAGCGTGAGCGTGTGGAGCCTGGGGATGCGGAGCCTGCGGGTGCGGAACCTGAGGGTGCTGAGCCTGCAGGTGCGAAGCCTGGAGTTGCTGAGACTGGAGGTGCTGGAGGTACTACTAGTTCTTGAGGTGCTCGTACTGGAGGTACTAGAGGTGCCGGAGCTGGTGGTACTGTCGCTACTGGTGGTGCTGGTGGGGTTGGCGCTGCTAGTCATGGAGGTGCTCATCCTGGAGATTCTGGAGGTGCTCTCTCGCCGCAGAAGCTACGCGAGTGGTACTCTCAGCACTGCCGCCGTCGGCGTGGCGCTGCTGGGGCTGGAGGCGCTGCGGCTGGAGGCGCGGGAGCTGGAGGTACTGGAGCGCCTGGAGCTGGTGGTGCTGCGGACTCTGGAGCTGGAGACCCTGGAGCTGTAGGCGCTGGAGCTGGTGACCCGGGAGCTGGAGGTGCTGGAGCTGGAGTTTCTGAAGCTGCTGGAGGTGCTGGAGCTGGATTTTCTGGAGCTGGAGGTGCTGGAGCTGCTGGTACTAGTACTGGTGGTGCTGCGCCGCCGCGTCTGTTCTTCGCTCCACCGTCACCGTCGTCTCTGCCGCCGCCTGGCTCGGTGCTTTGCCAGGTTCTTAGTCTCCCGTCTTCTACTGGTCTCCCGTTACAGCCAGGCTCCACACTGCCTTCTCCCTCTCCTTACACTGAGGAGACAGGAGGTCTTACTAAGCGTCGTGAGCCTGCGTCTCGTCCTGCCTCGCCTGTTCGCGTTGGTCGCCCTGGTCGCCGTGTTCCTCGTGAGCGTCCTCCTCCTGTCCACGGCACGCACACTATGGCACTTCGCCCTTCGACTGTTCCACAACGTGTTCCTCTGCCGTCTCCTCCGGCGTCCTCTCTTCCGCACGTTTCGGGCCCTGAGTCTGACCTAGTTCGTGCTGCCAGTCCTACTGTTACGCGTCTCTTAGCCACTGTTATCACTGACCCTTCTTTTGAGCCTGCTGCGTCGTCTGCCTTACTCGCTGAGCTTGTTGACTCTGCTGCTGCCTGTCGTCTCGACTACGCCGCTAGTCTTGTTGCTGAGTCTGAGTCCGTCTGTCCTCCGTCCGTCGGGGGTGAGTGTGCTCTTGGCACGGACGTCCTTGAGGACAGGCAGGAGGACTTTGAGTGTCTTGCAGCCGATGCACCTCATCTCGTGGCCATGCTGCTTGCCCCTGAGGGAGACCTGGATGCACCAGACATCCCGACCCCGCGCTCTTACACAGAGGCGATCGCGGGTGAGTACTCCTCTCTGTGGCAGACAGCCATGGACGCAGAGATGGCATCATGGAAGTCCACAAGCACCTACGTCGACGTAGTTCCCCCTCCTGGGGCGAGCGTAGTCGATGGCATGTGGATATTCAGGCTGAAGCGGTCGCCGGGTTCTCTGCCTGTCTTCAAGGCTCGTTACGTTGCTCGAGGCTTCAGTCAGCGACAGGGAGTTGACTTCTTCCAGACCTTCTCCCCTACCCCGAAGATGACCACTCCTCGGGTGCTGCTGCACGTTGCCGCTCAGCGTGACTAGTTTCACTCTCTTGACTTGAGCACAGCTTGTCTACAGGGCAGCCTGCACGAGGAGATCTGGCTGCGCCGTCCACCTGGCTTCACTGGGTCGTTTCCTGCAGGTACCCAGTGGAGCCTCCGACGGCCAGTCTACGGTCTCCGCCAGGCACCTCGTGAGTGGCACGACACACTGAGGATGACACTTGCAGCTCTTGGGTTTGCTCCTTCGACTGCTGACCCGTCGCTGTTTCTGCGCACCGACACTTCGTTGCCACCGTTCTACATCCTCGTGTACGTCGACGACTTGGTTTTTGCCACTGTGAAGTCGGAGCTGCAGAAGAGACACACGTGCACAGACCTGGGTGAGTTGCGCAGCTATCTTGGCTTGCAGATCACCTGGGACAGAGCACGGCGCATCATCACCCTGACTCAGTCACACATGGTGCAGCAGGTCCTTCAGCGCTTTGGCTTCACTTGGTCCTCGCCACAGTCCACTCCTCTAGCTACCGGTCACTTGCTCTCAGCTCCACCTTCGGACGTGCCCGTAGAGCCGAGTGGCCCGTACCCAGAGCTAGTGGGCTGCCTCATGTACCTGATGACCTGCACTCGTCCTGACCTTGCATACCCTCTTGGCCTTCTGGCACGCTACGTGGCTCCTGGTAGGCACCGAAAGGTGCACTGGGATGCTGCGAAGAGGGTACTGCGTTAGTTGTGCAGTACATCGGGCATGGGGCTCGTGCTTGGAGGGCGGGGTCCAGTTGTCCTCACTGGACACTCAGACGCTTCGTGGGTTGACGACCTGACTAAGCAACGGTCGTCTCAGGGTTACACTTTCAGCCTTGGCTCAGGTTCCGTTTCTTGGCGGTCTACCCGCTCGTCTTCTGATCTCAGCTCCAGTTGTGAGGCTGAGATCTACGCGACAGCCATGGCTGCACAGAAGTTACGCTGGTTCACCTACCTGCTGACTGACTTGGGAGAGCGGCCTCGTTCTCCTCCAGTTCTGTACGTAGACAACAAGGCGGGAATTGCCTTGTGTTATGAGCACAGACTGGAGCACAGAACGAAGCACATCGCTCTGCGTTACTTCCTTGCTCGAGAGTTGCAGCAGCGTGGTCAGCTTCGTCTTGCTTACGTGGCCACTCGGGCCAACACTGCTGATATATTCACCAAGGCACTTCAGCCTTGTGATCATCAGCGCTTCTGTACTGTGTTGGGCCTTGTACCTGTTTTGCCTCACTTGCTCACTTCTTGACCTTGCTTGTACTGTGACCTATATATGTACCTGCATGCTTACTCTTGCTAGGTAGTGATCACTGTACTGTTTGCTGTCTTTTATATAACTCTGCATGTGGACCGGCCTTGTGGTCATTTGCTTGTGCTCAGAGTGTGTGGTGACTTTGTGATCCACCCTGAGTTTCCTTTGTTTCTCTTGACTGGTCTTGTGGCCCCTGGTTCTCCCCCACTTTGCCTATGGGGGTGTGTCAAAACTAATTTTTATGTCTGTAGGCTGTAGTGGGGTAGCACATATAGAGTACAACACTTCTAGGGTTTGGTACTTGTACTTGCTTTCCTAACTAGTGACACCATTCCTGTCTGATAGTTTCTAACAGGCATAGCTAGGGTTTGTTTAGTTAGCTAGACAAGGAGGTGGCGAGTTGAATTGGGCAAAGAGGGTTGGCATTGGAAGAGAGTAGAGGGTTATTCTAGAAATGAAATGCAACGGAATGGTGTGACTAGGAAAGCAAGGGAGTACAAATATGAAACCCTAACTGAATTTTACTCTCTAAGGAGCACCTCAATGCAGCCTATAACAAATAATTCCATTTGACACACGCCCATAGGCTAAGTGAGGGGCATCAAAGCAAGCAGGGTGAACAAACGGTCGCAAGACCAGTCAATACAAGAAGCAAAGCAAGCTCTGGGTGGATCTCACGGACACCACACCGAGCACAAGCAAGCGGCCACAAGGCCAGTTCAAGAGAGCACAATATATATAAAGGCATGACAAGCAGAACACGCAACAAGAGCAACACTACAGCAACCGTGGGCCGACCTCAACAAGCCCTAGCTGCACACAGAACCTGTTGCGGTCACCAGGCGCCAAGGCCTTGGTAAAGACTTCGGCAGTGTTGGCCTCTAAGGCCACAAAGTCCAAGCGTGCCTGGCCGCGTCACTGTAGCTCTCGCAGGAGAAAGTACCTCATGTCAATATGCTTCACTCTGCTCTCCCGTCGAGGCTCTCGACACAGGAGGATCATGGCCTTATTGTCAGCGTACAAGGTCGGTGCAGAGCGAGGCCGCTCACCAAGGTCGGTGAGCAAGAAGGTCAACCGGCGAAGCTCCTGTGCCGCCATGGCACTAGCGTAGATCCCTGCCTCTGCGCTGGACGAAGCCACAGATGACGACCGTGTAGACCTCTACGACACCAGCACCCAGACTGAAGCAGTAACCCTGAGTCGAACGTTGAGTCTCCACGTCGTTAGCGTAGGAAGAGTCGCAGTGACCGGTCAACACAACTGGCTGTGTCCCTCCAAGCACAAGCCCCATGCATGATGTAGTTGCCGTACTTCGCCACCCTCACAGCAGCTGTCCAGTGAACAGGACGGTGTCTCCCAGCCGCAACAAAGCGAGAGAGGTCGCTGAGGGGAAAGGCAAGGTCCGGCCGAGTACAAGTCATCAGGTACATGAGGCAGCCCACGAGCTCTGCGTAGGGACCGCTAGACTCAAAGGGCTCGTCGGGAAAAGGGCCAGTGAGTCGGTGGTCAACGGGAAGAGGAGTGGGCTGTGTGGTGGAGAACTGAAACCCGAACCGCCGAAGGACCTGCTGCACCATGTGTGATGGTGCGTACGGCTCTGTCCCTGGTGATCTGTAGGCCAAGGTAGCGCTGCAGTTCACCGAGGTCAGTGCACGTGTGTCTCTTCTGCAGTTCGGACTTCACCTCAGCCAGAGCTGCCTTGCCTGCTGTAGCAAAGACCAAGTCGTCGACGTAAACTAGTATAAATAAAGGAGTGGAACCAACGCGAACAAACGGCGACGGGTCGGCAGAGGAAGGACGAAACCCAAGGTCACTAAGCGTGGAGCGAAGAGTGTCGGGCGACTGGCAGAGACTGTAGACTGGTCGCCTCAGGCTCCACTTGGTCCCAGGTGGGAAGGAGTCAGTGAAGCCAAGAGGACGATGCAGCCAGATCTCCTCGTGTAGGCGTCCCTGGAGAAACGCAGTGGAGAAGTCGAGGGAGTGCAGCTCGTAGTCTTGCTGTGCTGCTACGTGCAGTAACACCCGAAGAGTAGTCATCTTCGGGGCCGGGGCGAAGGTCTGGAAGAAGTCAACTCCTCACGCTAACTAAAACCCCTAGCCACGTAGCGCGCCTTGAACACAGGAGGTGAACCAGGCGGCCGTTTCACCTTGAAGAGCCACATGCCATCGACAATGTTCGCCCTGGGAAGGGGAACTCCGTCAACGTAAGTGCTTGTGGATCTCCAAGACGCTAACTCTGAGTCCATAGCCGCTTTCCACTGAGAGGCCCACTCCCCTGACACTGCCTCACGGTACGTGCGAGGAGTCGGTATATCAAGGGCGTCGGGGTCTCCCTCAAGGGAAGCAACATGGTGCAGAGAGAAGGGGAAGCGGCTGCCAAGAACTCCAGCTCAAACTGCCTGTCCTCTAGGACGTCACAGCCAAGGGCAAACTCACCCCCGATGGACAGAAGACAGGGAGGTGGAGCAGCCACCACATGCGTGGTGTAGTCATGACGGAGGGTGGAATCAAAGTCAGCGACAGCGGCAGTAAGAGCCGAGACAGATGACGGAGAGGCACGAGAGTCGGTGACAAGAGTGGCGAGAACACGGGAGACAACAGGGCGAGCAGCACGGTAGTAGTCAGTGACGGGGTGAGAGGAAACGATAAGAGACGACTCAGGAGGTGAGGGGAGAACATACACAGGCGGAGAACGACGAGGACTAGAACGAAACAAGACAGTGCGGAGGTCGGCAAGAGGAGACGAGGGCCGAGCACGCGGAGGAAAACGACTGGTCCAGTCACGCGGGAAAACAGGAGGAGACGACTGTGACTGAGGAGGAGAGAAAACGGCCGGAGTTGGGTCCCGAGGAGGAAACGTAGGACCGTACGCAGTAGGAGATTGGGAGTGTACAGGAGGAGAGGAAGGAAGACCAAGGGCCCGAAGGCGACTCATTGGAGGGAACAGCTGCTGCAAAAGTGGTGGCTGCGGCGGCGGCGGCTGCTGCTGCTGCTGCTGCTGGTCCAATAGCCGCAGCTCTTGCCTCTCCTGCTCCAACCGCTCCTGCTCCTCGCGCTCAAGCCGGCAAAGAGCCAGGAGACGTGTGTCATAGCGGTGGGGAGGCGCAGGGGGCGTCGTAGTAGTCGTGCCTCCAGCTTCTGTCTCCTCAGGACCAGCTCCTACATCGCCAACACCTAGTGCTCCAACACCCCCCGAACTAGCACCACCAGCGCTAGGACCTCCAGCTCCAGTACCCCCAGAACTAGCGCCACCGGCGCCAGCACCTCCAGCTCCAGCACCCCCAGAACTAGCACCACCAGGGCCAGGACCTCCAGCTCCAGTACTGTCAGAACTATGCGCTAGGCTGTAGTGGGGCACTCCTTATGGGGTACAGCCCAATCAGGTTTTGCTATACAAACCCTGTACTGCTGTCTTCCTAGTCATTCTTGATTCCTACTTTCTGACATGGTTTCAGAGCAGGTTCCGTAGTGGGAACGTTTTTTTTTTAGGGCCCACCACGATCAATTTTTTTTCCTGCCCTGCCCGAAGCGCGCCTCGCGCCTGCCTCACCTGCGCCGTCGCGCGCCCTGCCCTACTGCCGCCCGTAGCGGCCCTGCCCTCCTGGCCCATCGCGGCCCTGCCCTAACGGCCCGTCACGGCCCTGACCTACCCGCCCGTCGCGGCCCTGCCCTGTCGCCGCCTGTCGCGGCCTGACCTAGCCGCCCGTCGCGGCCTGACCTAGCCGCCCGTCGCGGCCCTGCCTTGCCGCCACCCGTCGCGGCCCTGCTCTCAACCGCTCGTCGCGGCCCTGCTCTACCGCCGCCCCGTCTCGACCCTGCCCTGCAGCCGCCATGTCGCGGCTCTGCCCTGCTGCCGCCCCGTTGCGGCCCTGCTCTACCGCCGCCCCGTCGCGGCCCTGCCCTGCAGCCGCCCTGTCGCGGCCCTGCCGTGCTGCCACCCCGTCGCGGCCCTGTTCTACTGCCGCCCTGTCGTGGCCCTGCTCTACCCGCCAGTCGCGGCCCTGCCCTGCACCCGCCCCTGGTAAGCGCCCGCCCTGCCAAGCGCGCCGCTGCGCCCGCCTGCCTGCCGCGCCGCACCGCCTAGCCGAGCCGCGCTGCCCTGCCGAGCCGCGCCGCCCTGCCGAGCTGCGCCGCCCTGCCGAGCCGCGCCGTCTGGCCCTGCTGCTAGTGCCGCCATGGCTAGTCCTACTGTTCTTACCTTCGATGCTGAGGGCCGTGCGGTCGATTTTGAAATTTGGGTAGATGACTTGCAGCTCTATCTTCAGTGCGACTCTAGGGACGGAGTCTCGCTTTTCGATCACACGTCCGGCGCCTCTATTGCACCTGCTGCCAACGCTGACAGTACGGTTCGCTCGCAGTGAACTACTCGTGACGCTATTGCTCGCCTTGCTGTTCGTAGTCACCTGCCGTCTGCTGAGCGCGCGCACTTTGGCCAGTACAAGACTGCTAAGTCTCAGTATGACGCTGTCGTCGCACGCGACTCCTCCCCTACCTCTGTTGCCCTCAGCCGCCTCATGCTGCCGTACTTGTTCCCTGACCTCGCTGCTTTTGCCACAGTCGCTGACCTCATCACTCACCTCCGCACTAGTGACACCCGCTACCGCGCTGCGCTTCCCTCCGAGTTTTGCGCCAAGAACCCCCCCCCCCATGTACATCACCCTCTTCTACCCCGTCACCCGTCTCCCTGACTTTCTTCGCTCAGTCAGGGACCACTTTCTCTCCCTTTGCCCCACCGAGCTCACCGTCGACATGCTCGAGGAGCGCCTCACTACTGCTGAGACTAGCATAGTCGCTGTAGGAGCTTCTCGCGGCGACCCTCGCACCCCTTTCTTTGAGGGGTGTTCCCCCGTTCCCCTTTTGCCCGCTGTTGCTTCTGCTGCTGCTGTCGACCTCGTTGGCACCGAGGCGGTCGGGGCTGCGTCTGCTCCTAGTGGGAGGCGCCGCAGCGGCAAGGGCAAGGGGGGCAAGGGTGGTGGAGGGGACGGCGGGGGCGGCGGTGGTGGCGGTGGAGGATGTGGAGGGGGTGGGAGTGGAGGTGGGGGTGGTGGCGGGAGCGGGGGCGTCGGTGGCGGCGGTGGAGGTGGGGGCAGCGGCGGCAGCGGCAGTGGGGGTGGCGGCGGCGGTGGTGCTGGTCGGGGTGGAGCCGTGCAGCGTGGAGGCTTTGGCGGTGGCCAGCGCCAGCAGCTGCTGCGTTCCCGTGAGGCCCCGTCGCCCCAGCAGCTTCGTGAGTGGTACGCTGGGCGTGGGAGGTCTGGGGGTGCTGGTCTTTGCGCTTACATTCTCCGCACCAGCGAGCGCCATGGGGAGACGTGCGGGCTGCCACACGCGACGCAGCGCTGTTTCGGTCACCTGACTGACGCCTGGCACGCACAGTTTCCTGACGCCACTAAGCTCCCTCGCTGGGCTGATCTGCTTAAGTCCGGTGTTGCTATCTTTGATCTTGATTATAATGCTATCCTTCCTGCCATGTATGCTGTGACTATTAGTGCTGAGGGTGACTGTTACCTGTGTGTGCCGCCCGACCCAGGTATAGAGGCTGCTGCTCTAGGTGCTAGTGAGTCTGCTGCTCCAGGTGCTGGTGAGTCTGCTGCTCCAGGTGCTGGTGAGTCTGCTCTCTCAGGTACTGCGCCTGCTGAGGCCTTGCACACTTTCACACTTTCACGCCGCTCGGTCGGCCGGTTGCTGTCTCCCTGGCGGACCCCTCTGGGGGCCCAGTCCTTGCGCACTCCTCTACGGTTCTGCCGTGTCTGGCGGTCCTGTCTGGCTCACTGTCGGGTCTTCACCTCCCCTCGTTCTCCACGAACTTGGTGAGTGGAGCTGACCTCCAGGAGGTGTGGGTTGACCAGTTCACTCCTGGAGGTCAGCGGGTGACCCACTGTACGTGTAATCGGACTGGCCGCCACCTGGCCACGTTCACCCGTCAGCCTGGGTCGAGCCTGTACACACTGACTACTGCGTCTCCTCCGGTTGCTGAGTCTGGTCAGGTAGCCGCGTCTGGTCAGGTGTTTGCTGCCGCGTCCAGGTCTGGTCCGGAGTCTGCCCCCTGCTCGTGTCGTCTCCTGTCCCACCAGACTCTCCTTTGGCACCACCGCCTTTGCCACCCCTCCCTGCCTCGTCTCCGAGGTATGGCCTCCCGTGTCCTTGTAACTGGTCTCCCCCGGTCTCTCCCTCCCCTCGCCTCGGGGCCTGCCCCTACCTGCGTTCCTTGCGTCGAGGGACGACAGCGCGCCGCCCCTCACTCCTCCGAGTTCCCTCCGACGGAGGCTCCCCTGCAGACTCTCCACATGGACGTGTGGGGCCCAGCCTGCGTCCGTGGACACGGTCACGAGCGTTACTTTCTACTGGTCGTTGACGACTACTCGCGTTACACCACAGTATTCCCCTTGCGTCGCAAGGGTGAGGTCACTGAGGTGCTGATCACCTGGATCCGCGCTGCCCGTCGCCAGCTCCGCGAGAGTTTCGACTCGGACCTTCCTGTGCTGCGTCTGCACTCCGACAGAGGTGGAGAGTTTTCCTCCGACCTTCTGCAGGCCTTCTGTCGTGCGGAGGGCATCCGCCAGACGTTCACGCTTCCGGCCTCCCCACAACAAAATGGGATTGCTGAGCGCCGCACTGGCATGGTCATGGACGTCACTCGTACGTCCATGGTCATGGACGTCGCTCGTACGTCCATGATCCATGCGGCTGCTCCCCATTTTCCGTGGCCGTTCGCGGTTCAGAACGCTGCGCATCGCCAACCTTCCCCTGCGCATCAGCACGGGGAAGGTTGGCGATGCGTCTGCGTTCCGTGTCTGGGGATCTCGAGCTTTTGTCCGCGATTCTTCCGTGGACAAGCTGTCCTCCCGTGCTGTTCCCTGCGTCTTCCTTGGCTTCCCCCCTGACGCGCCTGGTTGGCAGTTTTACCACCCCACCTCGTGTCGTGTTCTGTCCTCTCAGGACATCACGTTTGACGAGTCGGTTCCTTACTACCGTCTCTTCCCCTACCGCACTGCCCCTCTCCCCCCCCCGCCGCTCTTCCTAGCACCATGTCCTCCTCCGGTAGACCCCCTTCCCCCTCAGGGTCCTGCCCCCTCAGGTGTGTCCCAGGTTGACCCTGTCGAGCTTGTCGAGGTAGCTGTCGAGTCTGGTGCTGCTAGGGGTGCTGAGCCTGCGGGTGCGGGGCCTGGGGGTGCGGAGCCTGAGCGTGCGGAGCCTGGGGGTGCTGAGCCTGGGGTTGCTGAGTCTGCGGGTGCGGAGCCTGGGGGTGCTGAGCCTTGGGTTGCTGAGTCTGGCAGTTGTTGCCAAAGAAGCCATCGGCGATGATGACATCATCTCGACGTCCACTTCCACAGTCAGCTGGCTCCGCCTGTGCGCCATGGCGAGCCCGTCCGCACTGCCGTCAAGCGCGTTGCTGATGCCAACGGTGAGGAAGGAGCGCTTGATGAGGTCGGCGTGCACTGCCTTTTAGGCCCGTGAGATCCATCTCAACACTGTTAGAATAGTAGCATATGTATGGGTTAGGGTTTTGGTAGGTCCTAGGCTTAGTAGCCTAGGCCAAGGAGGAACGAGAGAGTTGTGCCAAGAAGGGTCGAGAGAATGATGGTTTCACTATCGAAACATGTAGGAAATGTATATATGAGACCCACTCCCTAACTGCATGCAGTTGAGAACCATGTGCAGAACACTCCTTGAAGGGGTACACCAAGGTGCAGCAGAAATAGGAGAGGGCATGTGAGGAGGAGAGAGAGAGAGGAGAGGAGTTGGTGGGCGGCATCTGAAGCTGCTGGCACACGACGGTCACTCCTGTCAACCTCTTCCTTCTCCCCTCATACCACCCCCTCAACCCCCCCCTCACATCAGCAGCAGCGAGAGTGAGGAGAGGGAGGAGGCATGCTGGCGTTGTAGGTGCAACCACCCCCTCACCCTTCCCCCCCCCCACACCAGCAGGCGCGGCAGGAAGAGAGAGGAGGGCGGCGGCTGGTGGTGCAGGCGCAGGTGCGTGTGCAGCTGCGCGCGACTGCGCACGTGGGGCAGCAGCACGCGGGGCAGCTGTGCGCAGGGCAGAGGCGCACGGGCCAACGAGGCGCACAAGGCAGCAATGCGCAGGGCAGAGGCGCGTGGGGCGCGGGGAAGCAGAGGGCGCAGGGCGCGTGGGGCAGCAGGGCGCGCACGGGGCGAGGCAGAGGCGCACGAGGCTCCGGACAGAGGCGCACAAGGCGCCGGGCAGAGGCGTACGAGGCGCCGAGCAGAGGCGCACGAGGCGCCGGGCAGAGGCGCACGAGGCGCCGGGCAGAGGCGCACGAGGCGCCGGGCAGAGGCGCACTAGGTGCCGGGAAGAGGCGCACGGCAGGGTACCGGAGGCACAAGGCAGGGGATGAGAGGAGGAGGAGGCGGCTGATGCTGCACCTGGACTCACCCAACCCCTCCCCACTCCCCCCCCCCCCCCCCCCCCCCCCCCCCCCCCCCCCCCCCCCCCAACCCCCCAGCAGCAGCAGCGGGAGAGAACGAGAGGAGGAGGTGGAGTGGCGGTAGGCGATGCAGTGGCACTCCCGCCACCCCCAGTGTGAGGCAATATTGGGCGGCAGCAGGTGCTGCTGGCGCTGGCGGACGCTGCTGACACCCGCCCACCCTTCCTTTCCTCACTCCTCCCCTTCCATGAGCCGCCAACCCCGCCACCCCCCTCCCAAGAGCCGCAAACCTCGCCACTTCCATCTCCATAGGTCGCAACCCCTGACACTCCCCCTCCCCCAGCCGACATGGCAGTAGGAGCAAGCGCGGCTGGCGCTGACAGGAGCGCGATTGGGGGAACAAGGACGGAGGGGACAGTGGGAAGGAAGGCAGGAGACGGCTGGGAAGCGAGGCAGGCCGGGACGGGACGGGACAGGACGAGATGGGATGGCACGGGGACGGGACGGTGGTGCAGGCAGCTGGTGGTGGGCGCGTTTGGCTTCCCCCCCAAGCCGCGGGTGGGGCATGGAAGGGCAGGGCACGGGCGCGGGCTGAAAACGTCCCACCAAAACCCCATTCCCCCCCCTGCCTTCCCCCCAATACCCCCCTTTATGGCGGCGGCGGCTGTCGCACGCGCAGCTGGCGACGGCATGCTACCGCACTACTGGCGACGGCGTGCAAGGTCGCTGCTGGCGGCATCGTGGTCGACGGGCGTGTGGGCGGGTAGACGGACGAACGAGCGGGCGGGCTAGCGGGTGGAAGTGCGGGCGAGCGAGCGGACGGGCGTACGTGCGTGGGCGAACGCGCTGGCGGGCCCGCTGGCAGTTTTGCTGGCGTTTGCGCGAACATGCTGGCGGGTTGCTAGCGTTCGCCATAGCGTCCGCCTCGGCCGTCGCACTGACCGCCTCGGCCGTCGCACTGACCGCCGCGACGAGGCAGGCGACAGGGAGGCGACGTGGCGATTTCAGCACAAGCAGCAGAAACGAGCTATCGGAGATTCCGCGCCAGCAGAATAATAGGTCGCCATGTATGATGGCGGATTTGGTGGGCCCATGAAAGTTGGTCCTAGGAAGAAGAACGACACTCGGATTCCATGTCAGAAAAGTAGCACAAGTAGGAGTTAGGTTTAAGTAGGGCCTAGGCTTAGTAGCATACATGAAGACCAGCCAACCCTACGCTAACCGTCATCTTCTACACCATCTCCTACAACCGTGGATCCTGTGAAGGCTTTCTCTATTGAGAAATTCATAGGGGAAGCTACAAGCACTGGAGCTTTCGCATGAGGCTGGTGTACACCCAATACAAGCTATTGGACCTGGTGGAGGGGAAGGAGAAGATGCCGGAGGTTGCGGAGCTGAAAGGAGCATGGATGAAGCGCTCGTTCGACGCGTACATGCTTATGGTGCAAGTGGTTGGCGGACGACAACTCGACCACATCAAGGACCTCTTGGATGATCTAGAATGTGGAACCAAGGCTTGGAGGAAGCTTCTGGATGTGCACTCACCGACACACGCTACCGGCATCATGCTACTCGCGCGGCGGCTGCGCGACATAAAGTTCGTTAATGGAGAGCCGATGCAACCGGTGTTGGACGAGATGTGCGACATCTTCACGAAGCTCCAAGGAGGTGGTGTGGTGTACTCGGAGCTCCTGCAATGCGTGGAGATTGTGATACGGCTGCCGGAGTCGTGGTCTGCCTCTGCGATCAACCTCAACTCTCAACAGCCCCAGTAGAGCGTGGATTACATTCGCGCGCGCATCCTAGAGGGGGACTTGCGGCGGCGGAGTGTGAAGCGCTCGGAGGAGGGGGCTGGCTATGGAGTTGGAGGTGGAAAGAGTGGCTTCAAGAAGAAGTGGAAGGGCAAGAACAAGGACAACCCTAAGAAGGATGGCGGCGGGGGCCAAGGGGAGGTGTGCTTCTACTGCAAGAATCGCGGACATCGTTGGCGGAAATGCTACCAACGACCCAAGGATTGGACCCCGCCTTCATCAAGCTTGGTGGCAAGAGCAGTGGGGGAGTCATGTGAGCTAGTGGAGAGGAGAAGGATGAGGAGAAAGGCGGCAAATCTGAGGAGCGGAAGGCCGAGTTCTTCTTCATGAACGAAGGCGCAACCGACCTCGCTATGGCTGCTAAGGTTCTCCTACACCCCCTCACCCATTGGGTGATTAACTCGGGAAGCTCCTGGCATATGACTCCTCGTGCGGACATACTCGATAAGATTCAGCCCGCACCAATCTCTACGGTCACATCCGCGACGGGCGCCAAGGCCGAGGTCATGGGCATGGGGTGCGCCAAGTTCATGGGAACGGATGGAGAGCTCGTGGGGCTGAAGAACGTGCTGTGGGTGCCGAACTTGTGCGCGAACCTGATTTCTACTAGCCGATTGGGAGGCGCGGGTGTGAACACCGCAACGATTGGCTCGGAGCGCTATCGTGCCTACAACCACGAGCGCCTCATTTGGGATCTGCATCGGAAGGGAGATGTCCAAAAGCGCATGTGGCAGATCCCGGTCCTCCCTTGGTGAAAATCGGGCAAGGTGGCAGCCGCGGCATCTATGGAGGAGAGCATCACTGAGGAAGAGCAGCAAGGTGTGCAAGGAGACAAGCGCGGCGGTGAAGGCGTCGGCTAACTCGGGCCAAACGGATTGGGAGACTTGGCATCGGCGACTCGCACACGTGGTTGTATCAACATTGGAGGTGATGCAGAAGGAGAAGTGCGTGCATGGGCTGCAACTGCAAGGAGATGGCACTCACCATGGCAGTTGCGAGGCATGCATGCAAAACAAGTTTGCGCGGTTCCCGTTTCCACGTGCGGAGGAATTGGCGAAGGCACCCTTGGAGGTGGTGCACATGGACTTGGTGGGTCCTATGAGGATAGAGGGGATTGGGGGAGTGCTGTACTTCCTCACCATGGTGGACAAATGGAGCCGTTTCACGTGGGCACGTCCCTTGTCCAAGAAGAGCAATGCTGCAGCGACGATCAAGGAGGATTGGTTGCCGATGGTGGAGCGGCAAGCGATGCGGCTGGTGAAGGTGTTAGAATAGTAGGAAGATGGATGACTCGGAAAAGTGTGGAGAGTTATTACAAGAGAGAAACCTAAAGGGGTTGTACCCCACATTGGCTACCCGACTACAGCCTACACCTAATTTATATATATAGATATAGTTTGACACACCCCCATAGGCAAAGTGGGGTAGAACAAGAGAAGCAAAGCAAGCTCAGGGTGGATCACAACGTCACCACACATTCCGAGCATAGGCAAAGGGCCACAAAGCCAGTTCACATGCAGAGGTATATATGGAACATCAACAGTACAGTGATCACTACCTAGCAAAAGCAAGCAAGCAGGTATATATGTATAGATCACAGTACAAGCAAGGTCACGAAGTGAGCAAGTGAGACAAAACAGGCACAAGGCCTAACATAGTACAGAAGCGCTGATTATCACCAGACGGAAGCGCCTTGGAGAATATGTCAGCATTGTTGGCCCTAGTGGCCACGTAAGCAACACGAAGCTGACCACGCTGCTGAAGCTCTCGAGCAAGGAAGTAACGCAAAGCGATGTGCTTCGTTCTGTGCTCCAGTCTGTGCTCCTGACACAAGGTAATAGCAGCCTTGTTGTCTACGTACAGAACTGGAGGAGAACGAGGCCTCTCTCCCAAGTCGGTCAGCAGGTAGGTGAGCCAGCGTAACTCCTGCGCAGCCATGGCTGTGGCGTAGATCTCAGCCTCACAACTGGAGCTGAGAACAGAAGACGAGCGGGTAGATCGCCAAGAAACAGAGCCGCAGCCAAGGCTGAAGGTGTAACCTTGTGACGACCGCTGCGTAGCCAGGTCATCAACCCAAGACGCGTCTGAGTGTCCAGTGAGCACAACCTCACCCCGTCCTCCAAGCACAAGCCCCATGCCCGATGTACTGCACAAGTAGCGCAACACCCTCTTAGCAGCCTCCATGTGCTCTCGCCGGTGTCTCCCGGGCGCAACGTAGCGAGCCAGGATGCTAATAGGGTAGGCAAGGTCAGGTCGAGTGCAGGTCATCAGGTACATGAGGCAGCCCACAAGCTCTGGATACGGGCCACTCGGCTCTACGGACTCATCCGAAGGCAGAGCTGAGAGCGAGTGACCGGTAGCCATAGGAGTGGACTGTGGCGAGGACCAAGTGAAGCCGAAGCGCTGTAGGACCTGCTGCACCATGTGTGACTGAGTCAGTGTGATGGTGCGTCGTGCTCTGTCCCGGGTGATCTGCAAGCCAAGGTAGCTGCGCAGCTCACCCAAGTCTGTGCACGTGTGTCTCATCTGCAGCCCCGACTTCACAAGGGCGAGTGCCTCAGTGTCAGCAGTGGCAAAGACCAAGTCGTCGACGTACACGAGGATGTAGAACGGCGGCAGCGAAGTGTCGGTGCGCAAAAACAGCGACGGGTCAGCTGTCGAAGGAGCAAGCCCAAGAGCCGCAAGTGTCGTCCTCAGTGTGTCGTGCCACTCACGAGGCGCCTGTGCATGTGCATGGCGGAGGCTCCACTGGGTACCAGGAGGGAACGACCCAGTGAAGCCAGGTGGGCGGCGCAGCCAGATCTCCTCTTGCAGACTGCCCTGTAAGAAGGCTGTGCTGAAGTCCAGAGAGTGAAGCTCGTAGTCACGCTGAGCAGCAATGTGCAGCAGCACCCGAAGAGTGGTCATCTTCGGGGTGGGGAAGAAGGTCTGGAAGAAGTCAACTCCCTGTCGCTGACTGAAGCCTCGTGCAACGTAACGAGCCTTGAAGACAGGAGGAGAACCCGGCGGCCGCTTCACCCTGAAAATCCACATGCCGTCGACGATGTTCGCCCCAGGAGGGGGAACCTAATCGACGTAAGTGCCTATGGACTTCCAGGATGCCATCTCTGCATCCATGGCTGTCTGCCACTAAGAGGAGTAGGGAGCCGAAATCGCCTCTGCGTAAGAGCACGGGGTCGGGATGTCTGGTGCATCCGGTTCTCCCTCAGGGGCAAGCAGCATGGCCACGAGATGAGGTACAGCAGCCGCAAGACACTCAGGGTCCTCCTGCCTGTCCTCAAGGACGTCCGTGCCAAGAGCACACTCACCCCCGACGGACGGAGGACAGACAGACTCAGACTCAGCAACAAGACTAGTGGCGTAGTCTAGGCGACAGGCGGCAGCAAAGTCAACAAGCTCAGCAACAAGGGCAGACGCAGCAGCGGACTCAAACGAAGGGTCAGTGACAACAGTAGCTAGCAGACGCGTGACAGTAGGACTGGCAGCACGAAGTAAGTCAGACTCAGGGTCTCGTCCGTCAGCAAGGGAGGACGCAGGAGGAGACGGCAGAGGGACACGCAGTGGAACAGAGGAAGGACGAAGTGCCATCTGGTGCGTGCCGGGGACAGGAGGAGGACGCTGACGCGGAACACGACGACCAGTGCGAATAGCACGAACAGGCGACGCAGGACGAGACGCAGGTTCACGACGCTCAGTAAGACCTCTGGACTGCTCAGTGTAGGGAGAAGGAGCAGGCTGTGGGGAGGCAGGCTGTAACAGTGGTTGTGACTGGTCAGGCGGTGGACACAGTAGCGGCGGAGTAAGGTCAGTAGAAGGCGGGAGACTAAGAACCTGCTGAAGCAGCTGAACGAAGTACGGTCGCGGCCGCACAGCACCTCCAGCACCAGCGCCAGCACCAGCAGCTCCAGAACCGCTAGCCCCAGCGCCTCCAGCGCCACCAGCAGCAGCACCCCCAGAACCGGCACCTCCAGCCCCAGGGTCTCCAACTCCAGGGTCGACAGCACCAGCTCCAGGGTCTCCAGCTCCAGTGCCTCCAGTTGCAGCACCCCCAGAACCGGCACCTCCAGCTCCAGGGTCTCCAACTCCAGGGTCGACAGCACCAGCTCCAGGGTCTCCAGCTCCAGTGCCTCCAGAAGCAGCACCCCCAGAACCGGCACCTCTAGCTCCAGGGTCTCCAGCTCCGGCGCCTCCAGCTCCAGGGCCTCCAGCAGTAGCACCCCCAGAACCGGCACCACGAGCTCCAAGGTCTCTAGCTCCAGGGTCGACAGCACCAGCTCCAGGGCCTCCAGCCCCACTGCCTCCAGCAGCAGCACCACCAGTCCTGATAGCTCCAGTACCTCCAGTACGAGCACCTCCAGCAGTAGTGCCTCCAGCTCCAAGGTCTCGAACTCCAACACGTGGGTCTCCTGCTCCAGTGCCTCCAGCAGCAGCACCCCCAGAACCGGCACCACCAGCTCCAAGGTCTCCAGCTCCAGGGTCGACAGCACCAGCTCCAGGGCCTCCAGCCCCAGTACCTGCAGCAGCAGAACCCCCAGAACCGACACCTCCAGCTCCAGCAGCACCACTAGTCCTGACAGCTCCAGTACCTCCAGTACGAGCACCTCCAGAACCAGAAACACCAGCTCTCCCAGTGCTGCCACGACGAGCAGCTCCAGCAGCTCCAACCGCAGCACCTCGAGCTCGAGCACCTCCAGCAGCAGGACGTCCAGCTGCAGCAGCACGACTCCTCAGGCGGGTACGCCACGCAAGCCACTCTCGTAGCTGCTGTGGTGAGAGCGGCCCTCGTCGGGAGGAGAGCACCGGAGGAACGGCAGCAGACACAGCACCCCCCGGCCTGGCACCCTCCGGCTCAGCACCCCCAGACTCCGCACTCGTAGGCTCTGCACCCCCAGGCTTCGCACCCCCCAGCACCTCACGAACAGGCTCAGCACCCCCAAGCTCAGCACCCCCAGGCTCCGCACCCCCAGGCTCCGCACCCCCCAGCACCTCACGCACAGCCTCAGCACCCCCAGACGCAGCACCCCGAGCAGCACCACCCTCAGCAGCACCTGAGTCGCTAGTGACCTCTACAGGCTCAGCCAAGGGGAGTGGGTCCACCTGAGACACACCTGAAGGAGCAGGACCCTGAGGGGGGAGGGGGTCTACCGGAGGGGGACCAGGAGCGAGGAAAAGCGGCGGGGGAGGCAGAGGGGCAGTGCGGTAGGGGAAGAGACGGTAGTAAGGAACCGACTCGTCAAACATGACGTCCTGAGAGGACAGAACACGGCGCGAGGTGGGGTGGTAAAACTGCCAGCCAGGCGCGTCAGGGGGGAAGCCGAGGAAGACACAGGGAATGGTGCGGGAGGAGAGCTTGTCCGCGGACGTATCGCGGACAAGGGCACGAGCACCCCAGACCCGGAACACCGACACATCGCCAACCTCTCCCGTCCAACGCAGTGTGGGCGAGGTCTCCGGCAAGGAGGCACGGTACCAGAGGTTGAGCTGCTGAGCGGCGTACCGGACGGCAAACGGCCACAGAAAATGGGGAGCCGCTGCATGGATCAAGGAGGTACGAGCGACCTCCATGACCAAGCCAATGCGGCGCTCAGCAACCCCACTTTGCTGCGGTGAGCCCGGAAGCGTGAACGACTGCTCGATGCCCTCCCCCTGACAGAAGGCCCGCGAGAGGTCGGAGGAAAACTCACCACCTTTGTCAGAGTGCAGGCGCAGTACAGGAAGGTCCGTGCGATACCGGCGGCGGAGCTGGAGACGAACTGCTCGGATCCAAGGGATCAGGACATCAGGGACCTCCCCCTTGCGCTGCAAGGGGAAGACCGTGGTGTAACGCGAGTAGTCGTCGACAACCAGCAGAAAGTACCGCTCGCCGCCCTGTCCACGAACGCGGGTTGGGACCCACACGTCCATGTGGAGGGTCTGCAGGGGAGCCTCTGTCGGGGGAAACGAGGAGGAGTGAGGAGCAGCGCGCTGCCGCCCCTCGACACAAGGAAGGCAGGGCGGCGCAGGCGAGGCAGGGAGGGGAGGGAGAGACCTGGGGAGATCAGACACAAGGAAGCGACGGTGCATGCCACGTAGACGTGGCAAGGAGGGGTGACCGAGACAGTGATGCCAGAGAAGAGTCTGGTGCGACAGGGAGCGACACGAACAAGGGGAGGCTACCTGACCAGACGCAGACACCTGACCTGTAGTAGCTACCTGAGGAGGTGCAGTCGTCAGTGTGTAAAGACTCGACCCTGGCCGACGAGTAAACGTGTCCAGGTGGCGGCCGGTCCGGGAGCACGTACAGATCGCCACACGCTGTCCTCCAGGGGTAAAGGTGTTAACCCACTGGTCCTGGAGAACTGCGTTGCTCACCAAGTTCGTAGAGAACGAGGGGAGGTGGAGACCTGACAGCGAGCCAGACGGAACCGCCGGGCACGGAAGCACAGTGTTGGACCGTGCAAGAACTGGGCCCCCTGAGGGGTCAGCCAGAGAGACTGCAACAGGTGCAGTGAGTGGTGTGAGTGCAGTACTGTCACAAAAGAAACAACGTGAAGCACCTGAGTCAAGCGTGAAGGTGTGCAAGGCCTCAGCAGGCGCAGTACCTGAGAGAGCAGACTCTCTAGCACCTAAGGCAGCAGCCTCACTAGCACCTAGAGCAGCAACCTCGATACCTGGGTCAGGCGGCATACACAGGTAACAGTCACCATCAGCACTAACTTCCAATGCATACATAGCAGAGATAATAGCATCAAAGTCAAGAGCAAAAACGTCTACACCAGCCTTCCACAGCTCATGCCAGCGAGGGCGCTCATACTCATCGCCCATCTCCTCACGCCAGGCGTTGTCAAGGCGGGAGAAGCAGCGGTGCTGGGTGTAAAACTTGTTGCACGTCTGACCCTTGCGGTCACCTGTGCGAATGACATATGGGCAGCGACCACCACCCCCAGACTTCCCACGCTGAGCAAGCCACTCACGAAGCTGCTGGGACGTCTGGGGACGCTGCTGCTGCTGCTGTCTCTGGCCAGCGCCAGTGCCTCCACCCCGGCCGCCACCGCCGCCGCCACCACCGCCCCGGCCGCCACCGCTGCCGCCACCGCCGCTGCCACCCCCGCCGCCACCCCCTCCGCCGCCACCGCCACTGCCTCCACCGCCGCTACCGACACTACCACTCCCGCCAGCACTCCCGCCACCAGTCCCTCCGCCACCTCCTCCTCCTCCACCACCTCCACCACCACCCCCCCCCGGTGCCACCTCCGCTACCCTTGGCTCCCTTGCCCCTGCTGTTGCGGCGCCTCCCACTAGGAGTAGAAGCAGCACCAGCAGACTCAGCACCAAGAAAGTCGACAGCAGCAGCAGTGGCGAAGGACGGGGCGAGGGGAGAGGGAGAGCACCCCTCAAGTATGGGGGTGCGAGGAGCGCCACGAGCAGCAGCTACAGCGACAATGCTCTTCTCTACTGCAAGGAGGCGCTCCTCTAGGAGGTCGACGGTGAGCTCGGTGGGACAGCGAGCGAGAAAGTGGTCCCTGACTGAGCTGAGAGAGTCAGGGAGACGAGTGACTATGAAGTGGAGGGTCCAGTACATCGGAGGCAGGTTCTTAGCTACGAACTCTGTGGAGAGGGCGGCGCGAAGGCGAGTGTCACTAGTGCGTAGCTGGGTAATGAGATCGGCAACTGTGTCAAAGGTGGACAGCTCAGGAAACAGGTAGGGCAGCATCAGGCGGCTAAGCGCAGCAGTGGCAGGAGAGGTGTAGCGAGCAACTACAGCGTCGTACAGGGCCTTAGCGGTTTTGTGTTCGCCAAAATGCGTGAGCTCGGCTAACGGCAGATGGTTGCGAACAGCTAGGCGAGCAGCGGCGTCACGAGTCTGCCACTGGGAACGGACGCTAAGCTCAGCTGTGGCAGCAGGAGCGACTGAGGCACCAGACGTGTGGTCGAAAAGGGAAACATTGTCCTTGTTATCGCTCATTAAGAACAGCTGCAGGTCATCGAGCCAGGTTTCGAACTGAATCGGGCGGCCCTCAGAATCGAGCGAGAGAACGCGGAGGGTGGCCATAGCTGCCGGCGCGAGACTAGCAGGGCAGAGCAATGGCAAGCAAGAAGCAAGGGCGGCGCGCTAGAGCGTAGCAGGCAGCCGCGGCAGAGGCAGGCGGCGCACGGGGCTACAGGCGGCCGGCAGGGCTGCAGGGCAGGCCGCGCACAGGGCGTAGCGGGCGGCTGCAGCAGCAGAGCGGGCGGCTGCAGCAGCAGGGCGGGCGGCTGCAGCAGCAGGGCGGGCGGCTGCAGCGCCAGGGCGGGCGGCTTCAGCACCAAGGCGGGCGGCTGCAGCACCAGGGCGGGCGGCTGCAGCAGCAGGGCGGGCGGCTGCAGCAGCAGGGCGGGCGGCTGCAGCAGCAGGGCGGGCGGTTGCAGCAGCAGGGCGGGTGGCTGCAGCAGCAGGGCGGGCGGCCGCAGCAGCAGGATGGGCGGCAGCAGCAGCAGGGCGGGCGGCTGCAGCAGCAGGGCGGGCGGCTGCAGCAGCAGGGTGGGCGGCTGCAGCAGCAGGGCGGGCGGCTACAGTAGCAGGGCGGGCGGCTGCAGCAGCAGGGCGGGCGGCGCACAGGCGCAGCAGGCAGCCGCGACAGCAGGGCGGGCGGCGTAGCAGGCAGCCGCGGCAGCGCGCAGGCTGCTAGCGGGTGGCGTGAGTGCTGGCAGGAGCCACGCGCGGGCTGCGCACGCAGCTGGCGGGTCGCACGGGCTGCTAGCGGGCAGCGCGCGGGCCAGCAGAGGCGACGCGCGGGTCGTGCGAGCTGCTAGCGACGCGACGCAAGGAAGGGCAGGGCGTGCGCGGGGCTGCGCGACGCAGGGCAGGGCAAGCAGGGCGCGGGGTAACGCGGTAACCGGAAGCGCTTTAGGGTGGGCCCGAAAAAAAACGATCCTAAGGTCCTAAGGACCTCCTGCTCTATACCATGTTAGAATAGTAGGAAGATGGATGACTAGGAAAAGTGTGGAGAGTTTTTACAAGAGAGAAACCTAAAGGAGTTGTACCCCACATTGGCTACCCCACTACAGCCTACACCTAACTTATATATATAGATATAGTTTGACAGAAGGTGCTGAGGAGCGACCGTGGTGGAGAGTTCCTTGGAGCAGAATTCACCAAGTTTCTCAAGAGGAACGACATTCGACACCAGCTGACCTGCCCAGGAACACCGCAGCAGAACGACATTGCTGAGCGTGCCAACCGGACCATTGGCGAGGCGGCTAAGACTCTGTTGGGGGCTGCTGGGATGCCCTACAAGTTCTGGCCTGAAGCTGTTGGCCATGTTATCACAGTCAAGAACAGGGTCTTGACGCATGTTGGCGACAAGCATTGGATGCCGTACGAGCGTTGGCTTGGAAAGAAGTCATCCATTGACATGCTGCGGGTGTGGGGCTGCATGTGGCTTCTGATGGTGCCTAAGGAGCAGAGGCACAAGCTGGAAGTTGCTGCTGTGTGGGCCGTCCATCTTGGGATGGCTCCTGAATCGAAGGGGCGGCTGATGTGGGACCCCAAGAGCAAGAAGGCGCTGGTCAGCCGTGACGTCAAGTTTGTGGAGGACGTCATGTACAAGGACTGGCAGCAGCAGCAGCAGGTGCAGATTGGCTCGCGTCTGCAGGAGTTTGAGCGGTCTGCAGTGGAGGAGGTTCAGCTGCACCTTGATGATCTCCCTGGGTCAGAGCTGACCAGTGACCACAGTGGCGGTGGTGAGCAACAAGTTTCTGGTCCTACTGGGGAGGAGGGGTTGGAGGATGAGTCGGCACGTGTGGACTCACCATCTCAGCCCGAGCCTCCAGCAACCGCCAAGGTCACCAAGAGGAGTGTGCAGAAAGGAGCTTCAGGACATGGGCAGCGCCACCTTCAAGGCTGAAGTATAGCCGTTTGGGAGGACCCACGCAAGGTGCTATGGCGGTTCAGGCGGATGAGGGAGAGGATGAGGAGATGGCATTCAATTTCTTCACACCCTTGCTTGGACAACCAGCCACAGTGGAGGAGACACTGAGTGGACCCCAGAAGGAGGAGTGGAAGGCTGCCATGGATGCGGAGTTCAACAGTCTCATTGAAATGGGACTTGGGAGCTTGTCGAGTTACCCGAGGGGCGACGGCCGATCAGCAGCAAGTGGGTCTTCAAGGTGAAGAGTGGAGCTAATGGTGCGTTGGAGCGGTCCAAGAGCCGCTCGGTTGCCAAGGGGTTTCAACAGAAAGAGAAGGTTGACTTCAACGAGATCTTCACTCCCGTTGTTAAGCCAGTGACATTGAGGACTGTGCTGGCTGGCGCCGCTGTGAAGGGATGGCACGTGAAGCAGATAGATATCACCACTGCATTTCTCAGTGGAATACTGCTGGAGGATATCTACATGGCGCAGCCCAACGGCTATGAGGATGGGACCTGTCGGGTGTGCAAGCTCAAGAAGGCTATCTATAGCCTTAAAGCTCGCGTCTCATATTTTTTTCCGTTTTACACTTGAGAGCGTTTAACACTTGGTTGGGTTCCGTGACTGGTTGACGAATTACAAAATCTGTGACTAGCTGGGGTGCGTTTCTGGCGGAACCAATCATGGACGTGCAAACCCAACCGAGTGTTAAACGCTTGTAAATATGAGACGCGAGCTTTATGCAAGCGCCCAGGTGCTGGTACGAGAAGCTGGAGGAGGTGCTGCTGGGTGGAGGCTTCAAGACGTTCCAAGCGGATCACACCTTGTTTCTGCTTGTAGAGGGGGAGCAGTTGCTCTTGCTGCTGGTGTATGTCAACGACATACTGCTGTTCTCACCTTCCATGGAGCAGATTGAGAGGACACAGAAGCTGGTGATGGACAACTTCAAGTGCAAGATGCTGGGGGTGTCCATTACAACTTGGGGCTGCAGATCGAGAGGGATGTTGAGAGGAGGTGGCTGAAGATGCATCAGTCACTACATCTCTAGTGTCATGGAGCACTATGGTGTGACTGGAGCCCTAAACCCTCGTAACATTTGTGCTTGCATTATTTGCACGGGCACATATCATTATGCATGGCTGTTGGACATTATCATCTGTGTGGTTTTCTCCAAGTCTACATGCTTTATCATGCACGAGAAATCCAGAGCTTTCGAACGATACCAAGATCGCCTTATTCCGACCAAGATCGCCCCTGTTATAAGATTTCCAAGTTTTGGGAATTCTATCTCATTTTGAGATATTATCTACATTGGGTGATTATTGGGACATGACCATAAAGGGATCTTTGGTTAGGTGGTTAGGAAGGCAACTTTGACTTTTAGATTGGGGTGGCTAGAAGTTTCTAGCATGGGTTGCAAATGTTGCAACACCTAGGCAAAATCCAACTAGATTAGATTTTGCATGTGACACCTCAAGGACCTCATGATGAGGGTTGCATCCTTGTTGCTAGGAAGGTTCCTACCATCCTGCCCTTGCTCTTGGAGAAACCCTTCCCTCTCATGGTTCTCTTGGAGTCCCCAACTCCAACATTCTATGCATTCATGCTTCTAATTCGTCCACCATTCTAGTCATGCGGCTCCTGGACTTTTTCAAGTCGTTCTCACTCTCTAGACCATCTTTTATAAAGGATTCAAGTTGGAGATGGTAGCTAAGCAAAAGGCGCATAATCCTGCCAAGCGGATTCGCGTTTAGTTGAGTAATGAGTTCGTCGTAAGTTCTCGAAGTGACGGATCCTGAACAACAAACAGGAGGATAAGATGGTATCGGTAGTTTCTCGAGGAACCCGTCGCGTGACAAGAACTCGACGCCGTCGTCATCGTCGCCGCTCGGAGCACCCTCGGGAAACACATCCTCAGCGGTGCCGGCCTTGGTGCCAGCCTTCGTGCCACCCTCGGCGCCGTTATCGCCGTCACCGCGACACTCTTCCTCAGCGTCAGCCACATCGTCGCCAGCGCTGAGTGCAGATTCGTCCGATGTGCAATCATAGGGTTGGCTCTCACGTGGTGTCAGCGCCGGAACGGCTACATACTCATATGGGGCCTTGTTGGTACCCGGTTCCGAGAGGTATTCGTCAAACGCCGATGGGAGCAGGAGCGTGAGCACGGGCTGATTGCCCGTATGCTGAGACAACGGATACGGAGGAGACGGACGAACAGGAGGAGCAGGAGGCGCAGGAGGTGCAGGAGGCGCAGGAGGAGCAAGCGACGCAGGAGGCGCAGGAGCCTGTGGTGGCTTTGGTGGTTTTGGTGAGATACGGGAATACCACCCGTCAGCGTTACTGTACGTGGGCCAATAAGTAGGTTTCTTCTTCAACAAAATGTGGCTGCCGGTGAATTCCGCCACGGCTTCCGCAGCCAGGCGGGAGAGAACTGGAAACTCAATGACAAACTGAAAGAATGGTTGAAGAAGTGAAAGATTGGAGGGGACCCCTTCTGTTAGCGGCTTGGGGTCCTCGTCAATGAGAGACGAGTACCCCCCTATCCGAACCCGGAGAGGAGGGTATCGCGGCACGTACATGCTGCGCTGGAAGGGCATATTCCACCCCCTTCTAGAGGGTTCGGATAAAATGCCCCTGCCTGGCAGCGCATGACAACCTGATTGGGCCGAACAGCAACTTTTACGTCAGCGCTGGCAGGTGCGTTGTTCCGGGACGGGTTTTGTGCGGTGGGAAATTGAAACGCAGCAAGTTTCACCGAGATTCTATGCATGATCCCACACGCACAGTTGTCAACGGCAGTTGTGCTAGGCCTCGTCCTCTCTTGGGCGGAGTCGACTTCGTGGTCGGGTGTGCGGGGAATGCAGCTGACCTGCAGCAGTGAGCATGGGGGCCAATGCAAGGGCGCCGAGCAGGAGGACGCCGTCCTAGGCGTCTGGGCGTCGTCCTGAGCGTCTGGACGGCGTCCTGGACGCCTGGACGGATTCCTGGGAGGTTGGACGCCAACATGGGCGTCTGGTCGGCGTCCCGAGCTCTAGACGCCGACCTGGGCATCTGCACGGCTTCCTGGGCACCTGGACGCCAACCTGGGCGTCTGGTCGGCGCCCTGGACGCTTGGACGCCGGTCTGGGGACGCCGGGCTTGTGCAGCCGGCGACAGAAAGGGCTGGTCGACTAGACGTGGTTGCCCGGTCGACCGGGATACCCGGGCGATGTGTGCGAAGGTCGCCGGGGTGGTTTCTGCGAGGCCGACCTCGGGGGTGGTATCCCGAGGTCGACGTGTCTGGTGGGCGCAGTCGCTGGCGTGGAGTCGTCCTGGGCGTCTGCGCTGTGCACGTGACGAGGAGTAGTGCACCAACCAGCTGCACGCACCTGCGAAGCAGGCACACCGTTGTCCTGCGGGTGCAACGCTGTGCAGCCGACTCGCTGCAGCGTTGGCACACCATGAACTTGCATCGTTGGCGAACCGCTACTCTGCAACGCTGGAGAGGTGCAAGCTCTGCTGCGCTGGATGGCGGTCGTCCGAGGTGCGTTGGAGGTCGACCAGCAGCCTAGCTAGCTCTGATGTAGTCTGTGTTGCCAACTTTGTTGCCACCATTGTTGTAAACTTTTGTTAGTGAAACTGTTGCCAACTTTCTGTGTGAATGCGCAAGTAGAGTGAGCACAAGTGAACGACTAAGGAACGAACGCTACGATCACTCCTACCCCGTGCCTACCCCGTAGAAGCTCCCGTTGATAGAGTTATATCCGCATGGTGCGGTGAGCGTGGAAGGTACCGCGACATAGTGTTCAGTCTAGCTGACTTTTGCACTTACCTATTGTGTTCGTAGGCCAGCAGCTGTGCGTTAGTCACCATGGTAGGCGCCGTAGGTGACGCAGGGGTGGTGGACACCCTGGAGGCACGGCTGGAGAACGCGAGGAGACGTCAGGAGGCTGCAGAGTATGGCGACCTCACCTGGGCGGTCGTCGAGGCTGGCATCCACGCTGTGTGGGCGACGGAGCACCCTCCTTCTCGGCCAGCATCTCCTCGACCGGTGAACACCGAGGGCGGCGTCGACGTGGGCGTCCACGCTGGTGGTGACCAAGTCGGCAGCAGTGCGGGAGGCACGTCGTTGAGGCAGCGCGGAGTGATACACGCCGGTGAAGTCGGCGGTGTTCAGGTGCGATGAATGCAGTCGTCGGCGGCTGCAGGCTCCTCGCAGGGCGACGTGGGAGGACGTCGAAGTAGTTTGGCGCCGATGTTGGCGACCCATGTGACCGCGAGAGGAATCGCGCCGAGTTACGGCTACTTCAAGTTCAGGCCGGACAGGATCTCGGTCACCCCCCTGCTCGTTGGTCGACCGGACATTCTCACCTAGAAGGAAGCCATCGAGCCCCAGCTGGAGATGGCCGGGCTGATCGGCTTTGCCAGGGGCACTGTGGCGACACCGTCGGAGAACTACCCCGAACTGCGTGCGGAATTTCGCGTTGTGCAGCTGTTGACCTTCACGGTCATCTCGCGGTGCTGCTCGCCGGGCATGCTGATTGCTTTGAAGCCGTGCAGGGACTACCTGGACGTCAGCCACCAGGCATGGCACTTCATCGAGTCGTCGTATCAGGTCACCGACGACCTGTACATCGGCCAGCTCGAGGAGCAGATGACGCATCAGGATGGGCGACCAGGAGACTGCGACCGACTACTGCAACCGGGCTCGACGACTATTCGCCACCATGAGGATGTCCGGCGTGCAGTACTCCACGGCGTCGTGCATCACCCATGTCCTGAAGGGGCTCTTGAGCAGCTACAACCTGTTGAAGCGGCTGTCGGTGGCGACGCTCAACGAGGACTCCCTGACCTCGTACATCCTGCGGGACGAGGCGATGCAGGAAGCCGAGCGATCCTCGGAGCTCCTGCCGTAGGCGAACTACGTCGCACCGGCGAAGCAAGGCGGTCGACCAGGACAGCGCGGATAGCTTGGCGGCAGTGGGAGCGGCGACGGCAAGCTGGCCAAGGACGCCGATCAGAGGAATTCGGCTCAGGATGGCGGTCGAGGAGGAGGAAGCCGACGTCAGGAGTGCTGGATCTGCCACAGCCCCGACCGCAGTGATTCCGACGACGACGACGCAAAGGGAGGCCGCGGGAGGTCGGCCAGCCGTCGTCTACGTCGAGAAAACAAGTCGCGCAAGGAGAAGCAGTCGACCAAGTCGTCGACCTCGGCGATGGACGCCGACTCCTCTGCTGGCGGCAAGGGGCAAGACGACAAGGAGGTGTCGTGCTCGCTAGTCGGCGTCGTTGAGCCGACCGTCTCGCTGGCACCGGAGGCCGGTGAGGATCCAGGCGGTGGCAGCAGCTGTACAGGCAAAACCGGCGGTGGTCCTGCTTGAAAGCGGCTGCTCGCACCACCTGATGGGGACAAAGGAAGCCTTCGTCGACCTGGAGCCGAGTGGCGACGTCAAGCACGTGCGCGGCTTCAATGGGGCGCTGCAGGATATTCGCGGCCGTGGTACCGTCGCCATGCAGGGCGACGCCGGGAAGCGGGTGCTCATCCCCGGCGTGCTCTACGTTCCGGGCGTGAAGGCGAACCTGCTCTCGGCGGGACAGCTGAAGGAGAACGGCATGAAGATGCAGGAAGATGGCGACGAGATGCTGCTCGTCTCGGCGGCAGGGGACGTTCTTGGCCGGACGTCCTACACCAGCCGAGTACACTGCACCGACCTGCGTCCCTGCTCGACGAAGTCGACGACGCCCACAACGGAGGTGGTGGCCTTGCGGGCGATAGTCTCAGCGACGAAGTCGACGCCGGACAGGCTCCATGCAAGGCTCGTGTACGTCGGCATGGACACCATCCGGAGCTCGGCGAAGCACGAGGTCGCCACTGGGATGGACCTCAAGTCGGCGTCTGGCGCCGACTCACCGTGTGTATTGTGCGTCGGCCGGAGGTTGGCGCGGCACACCTTCCCCGACCAGGGCTTTGACGTCGACGAGGTGCTGGCCGTCGTGCACATCGACCTGTGCGGGCCGTTCCGCGCGGCTGCCAAGGACGGCAGCCTGTACTTCTTGCTGCTGAAGGACCGCAAGTCCCGCTACGTGTGGGTGCGGCCGGTCGCCAAGAAGTCGGACGTGCTGTAGGAGTTCGTGTAATGGCTGGCGGTGGCTGAGCGGCAGACGAAGAAGTCGTTGCTGATGCTGCGCTCTGACCGAGGAGGGGAGTTCCTCGGGAAGGACTTCACTGCCTTCGTGGGTAGAAAGGGGATCGCCCATGACCTCACCTGCCCGTACACCCCGCAGCAGAACGGCATGGCAGAGCGGGAAATGAGGACGGTGGTGGAGTCGGTGCGGACGATGCTGCTGCACATGGGCGTGCAGCACCACTGGTGGCATCTTGCTCCGCGGCAGGCCGTCTGGGTCCGCAACTGCCTTGAGAGGTCGATGCTGCCGCCGGGGACGACGTCGTACCAGCTGCTCACCAGGAAGAAGCCCGACTTGTCGCTGGCACGAGTGTGGGGCTGCATGGCGCAATTCTTCGTCCCAGAGCAGCAGCGTGGTGGGAAGCTGAAGCTGAAGGCCCGGTGGGGCCTTCACCTCGGCGTGTCGGAAGAGAGCAAGGGCTGGGAGCTCCTAGACATCACCGACAACCGGGTGGTCACCACGTCGGACGTGGTGTTCTACGAAACTATGTCGCTAGAGGTGTGGAAGTCGTAGCATGGGCCGGCGTCGGGGCGGACGCAGATCAACCCGCCGACAGACACCTCGACGGCGACGCTTCCTCTGCTTGCCAAAGTCGGTGAGCTTGCTGATGAGGACGCCGAGGACGTCCGCCCTCGTTCCCCTTCCCCTGCCCCTCCTGCCCCTCCCCTTGTAGCCGATTTGTGTGGGCTGACACCAGTGTCGGCCTCCGGCGATTGGGGGAGAAGTCCAGCCTGGACCACGGCATACATGCCGACTTCGGAGGCCACCCGAATTTTACGTACCGGCTGCCTTCACCACGGCGTACGACGAGGTCGACGACGATCTGCTGTACGACGATGCCGAGGAGGATGAAGAACTGCCGGAGCTCGACCCCGACATGCACGCCGACCCCGAGCACCACTGGGACATCTCCACGATGATGGTGAAGGAGGCGTTGGCGAGCTGGAAAGGCAAGGCGGTGAAGGCCGCCTGCAGAAGTACCTCGGGCTGGAATCGTGCGCGACAGGCTGGCGAGGAAGCTGTGGCTACACCAGCAGGGCTACGCCGACAAGCTGCGTAGGCGATTCCTCGACGAGGAGCGGACCGGGACGCACCCCGAATACGCCGGTCTCGGTCGACGCCTACGCCGAGCTCACCTTCGACGATGAGGAGGCGCAGAAGCGCCAGGAGGAGGAGTACCGGCAGAAGGTCGGCTCGTTGCAGTTCGCGACGACGATGACGAGGCCGGACATCCCCTTCACCTGCAGCAAGCTGGGGAGAGGCCTCACGGTGAGGAGCGACCAGCACTGGCGCGAGGTCGACCGTTGCCTCGCCTACCTCGCGAACATGCGTGACACCGCCCTGGAGTTCGGCGGTGGACCAGAGTCGCTGGAGCTGGTCGGCTACGTGGACGCCGACAACGCCGGTGACAATAAAAAGCCGGACGAGCACGCGAGGCTACGTGTTCGTCTACGGAGGTGCCGCGGTCTCTTGGTCGAGCCAGCGAATCAACTGCGCAATGCTGTCGTCGACCGAGTCAGAGTACGTGGCGGCCACTGAAGCTGGCAAGGAGGGACGCCGCCTTCGTTTCCTCCTTGCAGAATTCTGGCAGCTGGATGTCGGGAAGAAGACTGTCTTCCGAGTGGACAACGGTCGCCGAGGGTATGTGGTTGACGGGTAACCTCAAGCACATGGAGCGGCGACAGGCATGGCTGCAGCACATGGTGAAGCGCGGGAAGTTTTCGCTGAAGTACATCCCGACCGCTGAGCAGCCGGCCGATTACCAGACGAAGGCGCTGCACTACCCGGCTTTCAACCGGTGCTCCGTCGCAATCGGCTAGGTGCGCCTGGCTGACTTGGGCGGCGGCGGCGACGACGTGCAGCAGTAGGTGCCATGCCCTTTAGCATGGCTGGTGCGGTGACCGGCGTGCTGTGTGTCGTGTTCACGCTGCTGAGCTTTTCTTCGAGAAGTGCCGCCGTGTGGGCTGGGGGGGCCCAAGCGTGAACGCGGCAGGGGAGTGTCAATGGGAGTTATGTTAGGCCTCGTCCTCGCTTGGGCGGAGCCGACTTCGTGGTCGGGTGTGCGGGGAATGCAGCCGACCTGCAGCAGTGGACATGGGGGCCACTGCAAGGGCGCCGAGCTAGAGGGCGCCTGGCTGTAGGGCGCCGAGCAGGAGAACGCCGTCCTGGGCGTCTGGGCGTCGTCCTGAGCGCCTGGACGGCGTCCTGGACGCCTGGACGGCGTCCTGGGAGGCTAGACACCGACATGGGCGTCTGGTCGGCGTCCCGGGCTTCTGGACGCCGACCTGGGCGTCTGCACGGCTTCCCGGGCGCCTGGACGCCAACCTGGGCGTCTGGTTGGCGCCCTGGACGCTTGGACGCCGGTCTGGGGACGCCGGGCTTGTGCAGCCGGCGACAGAAAGGGCTGGTCGACTAGACGTGGTTGCCCGGTCGACCGGGATACCCGGGCGACGTGTGCGAAGGTCGTCGGGGTGGTTTCTGCGAGGCCGACCTCGGGGGTGGTATCCCGAGGTCGACGTGGCTGGTGGGCGCAGTCGCTGGCGTGGAGTCGTCCTGGGCGTCTGCGCTGTGCACGTAACGAGGAGTAGTGCACCAACCAGTTGCACGCACCTGCGAAGCAGGTGCACCGTTGTCCTGCAGGTGCAACGGTGTGCAGCCGACTTGCTGCAGCGTTGGCACACCATGAACGTGCAACATTGGCGAACCGCTACTCTGCAACGCTGGAGCGGTGCAAGCTCTACTGCGCTGGATGGCGGTCGACCGTGTTGCGTTGGAGGTCGACCAGCAGCCTAGCTAGCTCTGATGTAGACTGTGTTGCCAACTTTGTTGCCACCATTGTTGTAAACTTTTGCTAGTGAAACTGTTGCCAACTTTCCCTGTGAATGCGCAAGTAGAGTGAGCACAAGTGAACGACTAAGGAACGAAATCTACGATCACTCCTACCCCGTGCCTACCCCGTAGAAGCTCCCGTTGATAGAGTTATCTCCGCAACAGTACACTGTTGTATTCGCCTTATTGAGGGCTTCAGTTTGGTACCTTCATAACCAAATTTCATTTTTGCCATTATAAAAGTGCAGCCGCTTATGGCCGCTACTCGATTGCAAGAGCTCCCCTTAAAAAAATGAATTTATTATAAGTGCATATGCACTACTATCCGGGGCCAGACGGTACAAGCAATGCAAGCATGCAAGTGGTGCACCACAAATATTATGCTACACTACACTAGGTTAATGCAAAGGGCAGTTACATATATATGAATTCATTTCTTGACACGCCCCCATAACTGCCTGCATCAATACCCATGTGCAGCAGCACCAACTACCATCATCGCCCGGATAAAGACATACTGGTAATGATGTTGCAAGAGTCGTTTTGCTGCCAGCATCACATGGATGCTTCCAAAACGCCTGGTGGCACGGTGGCAGCGTGAGAGCTGTCATGTGCAGTCCTCTACGAGGTCATTCCTCGTAAAGGAGCGGCTCGGCGGCCTCAGGAGGGGGCACTCTGGCTGGGGGGGTCATTGACCTCGAGCTTCATTTGGTGCTCATGGAGGTTGAGATTATCTCAACCACTGCTCTCGGCAGGCTGAACCATGCGTAGCAAAGTCCCCCAAAGCGCGGCGCCCCCTCGCCCTCATGTGCACGTTAACAATTATGGGCGCATGAACTGGCCCGGTGATATCATCCGTGTAGCGATGACCAACGAGATGCATAAGACGATATCCATGGCGGGATGCTCTAAGGCTGCTTCAGGAGCGAGTTGTGACGAGGGCGACGGCGATGGAGACCACGGCAGCGAGTGCAAGGAAGATTGGCGGGAGAAAGGGCACGACGACAGCGCTTCAGGTGATGACGTACCTGCTGCGGCATTGATGATGACGAAGGGTGGAATCAGCCGGTTGGCTCTGGCGACGAGGCGGAAAAGTGGCGCGCCGGTGACTCTGACAATGACAAAGGCGCGGATGCGGAGGCAGATCGTGAGAATGCTGGTTTGGCGAAAAGCAAGGTCGTGGAGATCCCTTCCAAGGCTGGCGATCGCCGCCGCACAATCAAGAAGAAGAGGAAGAACGACGGCGAGCCGGGTTCCAGCAAGGGTGCGGCGAAGAAGAAGAAGAAGAAGCCCGTGAAGGGCAAAGACGACATCGTCGTCAACGAGGCGCTCGGCAGCGACGATGACTATGCGAAGGCTGCTGGTCCCCTTCCGTCATTCCTTGAGAAAGCTAGGCCTAAAGACCCCACCACCCATAATTCCGACTGCCGTTCCCCTTCCCCACGCAATTGCAGTATCAAGAGGACTAGGCGTTCATGGAGCGTGGGCGAGTGGGTGCGACGCTACAAGGAGCTTGGCTCCCTCAAGAAAACCTCGGCCAAATCCATTGCCTCCATCGCGTGCATCCGACGCTGGAGCGCGCAGGCTGTAGTGGGCATATACAAGGGTGCAGCGAACTGCGCATGGGGTGGCGATCTCGTTGGAAGACACTCAGAAGTGGAGTCGTGAGTGGATGAAGAAACACTACCCCAAGAAGGTTTGGAACGCGAGCTCACAGTGGAGTCAACGTTTCCGCGACCGCTGGAACTTGGTCATGCGTGTGAAGACCAGGGTTGGCCAACGGTTGTCGTCTAGTGAGTGGATTTAGGGGTGGAATTCGCATGGGGACATGGACTGTTTGTGCCTAGCATTCGTGCCACGACCTCACATATTCATTCCTTGGCAGAGTGCGCTAAAGATTGTAAAGCTTTCTGGAAATTCATGAGGATCAACAGGGCGTGTCACAACATCGACCTGGCCCGCATCATCAGCGTGGACCAGACACCTCTCTTTGTTGAGATCCCGGCCAAGAGAACGCTTGACCACCGTGGAGCACGCTTTGTCCCGATCCACGCTGTTGGGTACGAGAAGACGCGCCTGACAGTAATGCTCGACTGCACAACATTCGGGGAGAAGCTGCGCCCGTGGGCTTGGTTCAAGGTGAAGAACGCGCCGCGATGTGACATTCCGGAAGGTAAGCCAAACGAACACGGTTTGCTTGAATGTTGTGACGGTCCTTCTTGGCCTAAACCCGCCTCTCCCTCTGTACCTAGCAGGAGTCGATGTCCAAGCACATGAAAACGGGTGGATGGACGAGAGCGCTGTGCAGACATGGCTGAACATGGAGGTGCTGCCCCATCTCAACCCCAAGCGCGGCCAGAACGCGAGCCGTGCGATGCTGGTGTTAGACTCCTACCGAGGCCACATCGCCCAGGGCATGCTTCAAGCCTACCGCACGCACAACATCACCCTGGCCGTGATCCCTGCGGGTTGCAGCAGCCAAATTCAACGCCTGGACGTCGCTATCATCCGGTGCTTCAAGGCCGCGATGCGAGCACGCTACGCGAGGTGGTTCATGCGTGAAGGCATTCACCTGAAGACGAAACATGGTGAGTACACGGTCGATGATCATGAATATCACCCCTGTTTCTTCTTGATGTATCTAGCAACTCGCTGCCCCTGCCTCTGACCCACCGGCAGGGAACCTGAGGAGGCCTCCGCACCACGTGGTGGTGCAGTGGATTGCTGAGGCGTGGGAGCAAGTCCCCACGAATGTCATCATTGATGCGTTCCGCCATTGTGGGATTTCAAGCAAGCTGGACGGGACCAAGAACCACCTGGTGATGTCTCACCTGCGCGAGAGGAGCACCACCAATGTCTCCCAAGACATGTGCCTCGGGGGGACCACGGGCGACAACACGTGCCTGCTTGGGCAAGCCCCGGAGGAGGAGGAGGAGGAGGAGGAGGAGGAGGAGGAGGAGGAGGAGGAGGAGGAGGAGGAGGAGGAGGAGGAGGAGGAGATGCAAGCGGAGGGCGCCAGGGAGGTGGGCGTGGCAACAGGGCTGGAGGTGTTATACCAGGAGACGCCCAACTACCGCGGAGCGGCGGCCGAGGCTGACCGCATGATCGAGCCCAGCCAGACAGCCTGGCACGCCTGGCGAGTGCCAGACTTGGGGGTACAGGAGCCTAGTGCAAATGAGGAGGGCGTCACCGAGGGGGCCTTTGTAGAACTAGCGAAACTATGAATGTATGCATGTGCCCCCCTAAATGCAACAAGAACCGTCTAGAAGACACCCCCCTCTTTATAAGATAACCCTAGAATCCTTGTACTGCATTACATGGGGTTGGCACAGAACCGCGCGTGCTAGGGTCACGCGACGGGCAGCACGAAACGAAAGATACGCGGTGGGTCCATTGGGTAGTTAAGAAACAACAGGGCAGGATCTTACGTGCTCTGATAGCATGTCAAAATCAGGACTAGAACTTAGTAGCCATAGCCAGGGTTATGTTAGCTAGGCAAGGAGGCGGCGAGATGAATTGGGCAAAGAGGGTTGGCATTAGAAGAGAGCCGTGGGTTACACAAGCAATGCAGGCCCGCACCGCAAACATTATGCTACACTACAGATTCATTTCTTGACACATACCGTATCAGGCCAACCTCCAGGGCCTGTGCTAGGATTTTCATCATCCTGAGCCTTCACTAATGCCCTGACTTAATAGTGCAGATTTTCTGAAGCATCATGAACTTTCAGGGTAACAATGATGTATCATACTCCTGTTATCTTAGGGTTGTTTTCCCAAAGCAGTCTTGATCGTGTTTGGAAGGGGAAAGCATCTGGAGACTACTTAACAATGATATATCATACGCCCAAGTAAATTGTGTGCCACTACTTAGGGAGGGGCATGCATATAGTATGCGTACCCCTCCTCCTGCCTTCACCGCCCCACTTCCCCGTACAAAAATCCTAGCTAGGTTCGTATCCGCGTCAAGGCACGCCTCGACATTCATCCTGGAATTTCAGGGGGCACTCATTCCATTATCCTGAACTTAAAGGGTTCAAAATACCCCAACCCTGAAATTTCAGGGCAAGACCCCTAGGCATACCCTAAAAGTCAAGGTATGAGAATGTTTTACCCCTGATATCTCATATCAGACTCACACGAAACACATCAATCTCGGCTTCATTTGATTGTTTATTGTCTAATTCCTGGTTTGATGCGTGTCAAAAAACGTAGGGTGATTTTCGCAGCCCTGAACCTGACAAAACAAAAATCGTCTGTGTGTGTCAAGTGTGATTGCCTGATGTGGCTGACAAAGCATGTGACAGAGTTTGTGCGCATTGGGTTCATCGCGCAGCACAGTGACGGGTTCATTGCAGCACTGTTCGATTTGAACCCGACAACACAGTGCTACGTGTGTTACAGTATTTCAGCTACACGGACGTGGTTTGCTGATGTGGCACGCCTAAAAGGCTTCGCGTGTCTGCGCTTTTTTCTCGCGCTATACAAGTCCTAAATTTGGGTTTTAGAACAGATTTATCGTGTTTTTCCAATTCTGATATAAGGTTGGCCTGATACAGTATCAGGTCATAGGAACATGCTCTTACCTATTATCCAAACTATAAGGCACGGCTGTGTTGTACACCCATATTTTACAAAACGAGTTTTTCAAGGACCCTTGCAATAAAAGGTACAATTATTCTGACAAGGCTGATATTTCAGAGTGAGAGTGTACACAGCCTAATGACGAAGAGCGGTTTCGGGTACCACACTGACGAGTTTTACGGGGGGGGGAAGGGGGGGGGAATCATCGACGTGATTACTACCGTAATCAGCGGAATTAATAGTGAGTTTATACATTGCCTTGACGGCTCGTGTCCCTACGCCCCAATTCAAGTGTCGTCAGGATCAAGACTAGTTTGCCTGCCTGGCGGTAACGAGGCCGGTGTCGCAGGTGAGCAACATAACGGATGTTTACGGGAATAGAGTTTGGCCCAGCCCTTGCTTGGGCAACGCCGACGACCTAGTCGGATGCTCGGGAGAAGCAGCCGACCGTACGCAGTGAGGGAGCTGCTCGACGGGCCTCGTCGAGCTGCAGGGGATCGCTGCGGTGTTGCCGTCGACCAGGGAGCTCGACGGCCTTATTCTGCACAAGTCTGATGCGGGGCTGGAGCCGTCGACCAGGGGAGCTCGACGGCTGCAGCTGACTGGGCTGGTCGACGGACGGGCCGTCGACCAGGAAGAGCAGTTCGACAGGGAGGTCGACGGAGCAGTCCGTCGACCTGTATAGGACATGTAAGCAGCAGTCGACGATAGCAGCTGACAGAGCTGGTTGACAGAGGGGTCCGTCGACCAGGGTGTTCCTTGACGGGAGCTGTGGTCGACGAGGGAGGCGTCGACCAGAGCACTGGGTGCTCGACCAGGTCGACCAAGTAACCTGAATGTACCCTAAACCTGGCTGCACGCGAACGTCGTCGAGGTCGTGATGGCGACGGCGACTTCGGGCTGGTATCCCGAAATTGATGTGGCTCGTCAGGCACAGACCAGGGCCGACGGAAACACAACGATGCAAGTCGGGCCAATCGTCTGCGCGCACCTTCGAGTGTGCACACTGCTGCCATCTACGGATGCAATGCTGGACAGCCGCTCTGCTGCAGCGTTGGCACGCCGTAGACATGCTGTCTTGGCAGGCTGCGGTGCTGGCGCGGCTCCTCTACGCAACGCTGGCAGGCGGTCGACTATGCAGTGCTGGCGGTCGACCAGGCTAGCTGCAGAGTTGCTAGGTGCCTGATGTAGTCATTTGTTGTCACTGTAATTGCTATTATTCTGTAATGCAAACTTTGCTAGTGGAAACTCTTGCCCAATTCTCCCGTGAATGTGCAAGTGCTTAGGAACTAGGAAAAGCTACAATCACTCCGAGAGTTCGTGCCAACTCGCACAACTCACCACCCACCACCACAAGCAGGTCCACTCTCGCTCACCCCCAGTTTACTTTTCATTCACTCAAGCTCTCGTTGTCCCACCTCTAACACGCATAGCTAGAAGCTGTTATCCTTCTTCATGGATCCGCCGGAGGCCATGGATGATGTCGTGTGATAAGGGAAGAATAAGTGGTTTGTATATTTTGTATATAGGTGAAGGTGGACTGGTAACGAGGAAATGGGACAGTGGAGTGGTGAGGGCGGGGAACAAGGCAGCCGATGGGTCAGCCGAGCTGGCATTGGGGTGAGAAGGAGTGGTGGGGGAGACGGGAGGAATAGCTGGATGTTGCTGCTTTTGCTTGGTATGCGTGCGTGTAGATGTACATGTTTTGTGTTCTGCAGGTTGACTGCCTGAGCCAGCTGGAACTACAGGCGCTAGCTGGAAGTTGGAATAAGGATGGCTAAGTGACGGTGGGAGAAAGGCGGTGGGGGTTGGCCCTTCCCTATCGCGAACGGGCCTTCTCCCAAGGGCGGAGTCAGAGGTGTAGCAATTGGGGGAGCAAGGCTTGCCAAACCGTACACTCTTTTACTGGAATATTTTCATGCGCGGCTAAGCGCAGCAATACAGCACCATTTAAATGCTTAAACGATGTACGGAAATTTACCCTAGCCAACGAGAGTGCTTGTGAAGTGGCGGATTTCACTATCCATATCGAGAAGTTGCGCAAGCTTTTTAAAGCAACGTGCAAAGATGTTGGCGTCAATATTGATAACGAAATATGGGGGTTACGGGCAATTGACCAAGCACTATTTTGTCAAACTAAAAATTACTAGTTTGATTAATTCTAGTCTAGGTGTACTTCATTTGTCCAATGTTTTGGGTTAACCTTGAAGATCAAAACCATATATATGATTGTAGGCTATATTGGGACACCCTCTAAGGGGTATGCTCCTTTTGTGGTTAGGCATATGTACTAACTTTCAGTCAACCCAATCTATTCTGTTGTTCACATCTTTGACATGGTATCATACGCTAAGTTAGGAATGATCCTAGATCCTATGCCTGTAACTGCCCTTCGTGCGCGCCGTGCGCTGCCTACGCGCGCGCCCCACGCTACCCTAAACGCGCGCACCGTGCTGCCCTTCGCGCGCGCCCCCGCGCTGCCCTACGTTCGCGCCCCTCGCTGCCCTTCATGCCCGCCCTGCGCTACCCTTCGCGCACGCTGCGCTACTGCAGCCTTTGCGCTGCTACTACCCTGGTGCCGCCAGTGTGCGCCGTCTGCGCTGCCGCCGGCGCACCACCCACTGCGCAGCCCGCTGCCACTAAACCGCGCCCCCTGCCATGACGACCGTCACTGTAATAGCGTTTGACGAAGAGGGGCACCCTATAGAGTTCGTGTCCTCACTAGAGGATCTGCACCTGTACCTCCAAAGTGTCACTAGCACGCGTCGGGGTCCCTTACAGCCCCTGCGACTCTAGCTGAGCCTGCTACTAATGCTGGGGAGGAGGTGCAACAGCAGTACCGGGCTGACCACGTTGCCTGCACACGGTGGACGGCACGCGACGCCACCGATCGGCTTGCTGTCCGCGCTCACGTGCCACTCGACCAGAGGGCCCACTTTTGCCAGGTGACGTCGGCCCATGCTCTCTACGACGCTGTGGTTAGACGCCACTCCTCCCACTCTGCTGCCACCATAGTGTCAACGGGAGTTGTGTGTTGGCCCCGTCCTCGCTTGGGCGGAGCCGACTTCATGGTCGGATGTGAGGGGAGCAGCCGACCTGCAGCAGTGGGCGAGCTGGTTGACGAGGAGGTCGACCTGCACGGGAGCCACTGCACGGGCGCCGACTTCAGGGTGGCGCCGACTTCAGGGAGGTCGACCTGGGAAGTCGACCTGCGGAGGGCGTCAACTTGGAGACGCCAACTTGGGGGCAGCCGACTTGGGTGGTCGGCTGACAGGACTACTGGTCGACCTGGTGGTTGGTCGACCAGGCGTGATGTCGACCTGGTGGTCGACTAGACCTGGTGGTCGACGGAGGAAGGGCCGACGTCGACCTCGACTCAGGACGCCGAGCAGCAGGGCGTCGAGTAGTTGGGCGTCAACTTGGTGACGCCGACTTCGGGTAGCCGACTTGGGTGGTCGGCTGACAGCTGCGCTGGTCGACGAGGAGCTGGTCGACCAGGAGTGCTGGTCGACGTGGAGCTTGTCGACCAGGAGGGACGTCGACCTGGAGCTGGTCGACCAGGGGTGTGGTCGACCTGGTGAGGTCGACTTGGGGTGGTCGTCGACTTGGGAGGTCGACGGGCACATACAGGAGCAGCTGGTCGACATGGTTGCCCGGTCGACCAGGTTACCTGGGTGACGAAGTCCTACGGAGGAGTGCGACGGTCGCCCAGGCGAAGTTGGCGAGTCCGACCTTGGTGGTGGTATCCCGAGGTCGACGTGGCTGATCAGATGCAGACTTCAGCGCCAGATTGACTTGGTGTGTGCGCTGTGCAGGTGACGAGGCTCAGCACGCCAATCACCTGCGAGCACCTGCGAAGCTGGTGCGATGCTGTACTGCGGGAGCAACGCTGGCACGCCGTCAACCTGCGACGTTGGCACGCCGTCGACTTTGCACTGCTGGAGCGCGGCCGACCAAGTCGTGCTGGAACGCGGTCGACCGTGCTGCGCTGGCAGTCGACCGACCTGAATGCTAGCTCTGATGTAGTCTTGCCATGCCAACTTCATTGTACCAATTGTTGTCAACTTTCTCTAGTGAAACTCTTGCCAATTCTCCCTGTGAACTAGCAAGCTGTGTGTGCACTAGGAAAACGACTAAGGACCAACGAACGCAGAGATCACACGAGCACCCGTGCCTAGCCCGTAGTCTAGCTCCCGTTGTAGTAGTTATCTCCGCATGGTGCGGTGAGCGTGGACGGCACACGACTTACCTTTCAGTCAGGTCGACGTAGACATCACTTACCTAATTCGTTGTTGTAGGCCGGCAGCTGTGCGGTAGTCCATATGGTAGGAGCCGTAGGTGACGCAGGGGTGGTGGACACCCTGGAGGCACGGCTGGAGAACGCGAGGAGAAAGCACGAGGCCAACGAGTATGGCGACCTGCCTTGGGCGGTCGTCGAGGCTGGACTCCGCACCATGTGGGCGACGAAGCACCCATCTCGACCTGCCTCTCCTCGACCGGTACACGACGAAGGCGGCGTCGACGTGGGCGTCAACGCTGGTGGTGGTCAAGTCGGCAGCAGTGCGGGAGGCACGTCAAGGCAGCGTGGTGTGATTCACGCCGATGAAGTCGGCGGCGTTCAGGCGCGAGGGTTGCGGTCGTCGGCGGCTGCAGGGTCCTCGCAGGGCGACGTCGGAGGTCGACGAAGCGGATTGTCGCCGATGTCGGCGACCCAGGTGACGGCGGGCGGGATTGCACCGAGCTACGGCTACTTCAAGTTTACGCCGGACAGGATCTTGGTCACCCCGCCGCTCGTTGGTCGACCACACATTCTCACGTGGAAGGAAGCTATCGAGCCCCAGCTGGAGATGGCCGGGCTGATCGGCTTCGCCCGAGGGACCGTGGCGACGCCGGAGGAGCACCACGCCGACTTACGAGCGGAGTTCCGCGCCGTGCAGCTGTTGACCTTCACGGTCATCTCGCGGTGCTGCTCGCCAGGCGTGCAGATCGCTTTGAAGTGGTGCCGAGAGTACCTCGACGCCGGCCACCGGGCGTGGCACTTCATTGAGTCGACCTACCAAGTCACCGACGACTTGTTCATCGCCCAGCTGGAGGGGCAGCTGACGCACCTGCGTATGGGCGACGAGGAGACGGCGACCGACTACTGCAACCGAGCCCGGCGAATTCTCGCCACCATAAGGATGGCCGGCGCGCAGTACTCGACGGCGTTGTATGTCACCCACGTCATGCAGGGACTCTCGAGCAGCTACAACCTCGTGAAGCGGCTGTCGATGGCGCCGAGCACAAGGACGACGCTCAACGAGGACAACTTGACCTCGTACATCCTGCAGGACGAGGCGATGCAGGAGGCAGAGCGGTCCCAGGAGCTCTTGGCGCAGGCGAACTTTGTCGCCCCGGCGAAGCAATGAGGTCGTCCGGAGCAGCGCGGACAGTCTGGCGGTGGAGGAAGCAGTGGCTGGAAGTCGACCAAGGAAGTCGACAAGAAGAAGTCGACCAAGGACAGCGGTCGAGGAGGAGGAAGTCGACGTCGGGAGTGCTGGCTGTGCGGCGACCCCGGCCACCTCTCCTTCGAGTGCCCCGACCGTAGTGACTCCGACGACGACGACGCCAAGGGAGGCCGCGGGAGGTCTGGCAGTCGTCGTCCTCGTCGAGGAGGAAACAAGCCGCGCAAGGAGAAGCAGTCGACCTCGGCGAAGGACGCCGACTCCTCTGCTGGCGCCAAGGGTCGGGACGATAAGACGGCGTCGTGCTCGCTGGTCGGCGTCGTGGAGCCGACCGTCTCACTGGCGCCAGAGGCCGGGGAGGACTTCCAGGCGGTGGCGGCAGCTGTGCAGGCGAACCCGGCGGTGGTCCTGCTCGACAGCGGCTGCTCCCACCACCTGATGGGGACGAAGGAAGTCTTCGTCGACCTGCAGCCGAGCGGCTCCATCAAGCACGTGCGCGGCTTTAATGGGGCGCTGCAGGACGTCCAGGGCCGCGGCACCGTCGCCCTGCAAGGGGAGGCCGGGAAGCAGGTGCTCATCCCCGACGTACTGTACGTCCCGGGTGTGCGGGCCAACCTGCTGTTGTCCGGCCAACTAAAGGAGCACGGCGTGAAGCTGCAGGAGGACGGCGACGGGATGCTGCTCGTCTCGGCAGCGGGAGAGGTGCTCGGTCGGGCGACGTACTCCGGGCGTGTCCTCTGCACCGACCTGCGTCCCTGCTCAACGAGGTCGACGTCGTCCACGGCGGAGGTTGTGGCCCTGCGGGCGATCGTCTCGAAGACGAAGTCGACGCCGGACATGATGCATGCGAGGCTTGCACATGTCGGCATGGACACCATACGGAGCTCGGCGAAGCACGAGGTCGCCACTGGGCTGGACCTCAAGTCGGCGACGGGCGCCGACTCACCGTGTGTCTCGTGCGTCGGCGGGAAGCTGGCACGGCACACCTTCCCCGACCAAGGTTCCGACGCCGACGACGTGCTGGCCGTCGTGCACATTGACCTGTGCAGGCCGTTCCGCTTGGCTGCCAAGGACGGCAGCTTGTACTTCTTGCTGCTCAAGGACCGCAAGACCCACTTCGTGTGGGTGAGGCCGGTCGCCAAGAAGTCGGATGTGCTGCTGGATTTCCAGAAGTGGCTGGTGTTGGTGGAGAGGCAGACGACGAAGTCGGTGCTGATGCTTCGCTCCGACCGAGGAGGGGAGTTCCTCGGGAAGAAGTTCACCGACTTTGTGGACGGAAAGGGGATCGTCCACGACCTTACCTGCCCGTACACCCCGCAGCAGAACGGCATGGCGGAGCGGGAGATGAGGACGGTGGTGGAGTCGGTGCGGACGATGCTGTTGCACATGGGCGTGCAGCACCACTGGTGGCACCTCGCTCTGCGGCAGGCCGTCTGGGTCCGCAACTGCCTTGAGAGGTCGACGCTGCTGCCGGGGACGACGCCGTACCAGCTGCTCACCGGGACGAAGCCCGACTTGTCGCTGGCGCGGGTGTGGGGCTGCATGGCAGAGTTCCTGGTCCCCGAGCAGCAGCGTGGCTGAAAGCTGAAGCCAAAGGCCAGGTGGGGCCTTCACCTCGGCATGTCGGCGGAGAGCAAGGGCTGGGAGCTCCTCGACATCGACGCCAACCGGGTAGTCACCACGTCGGACGTGGTGTTCTACGAGGACCTTTCGCTAGAAGTGTGGAAGTCGGAGTACGGGCCGGTGTCAGGACGGACGCCGACCACCCCGCCGACCGACACCTCAACGGCGACGCTACCCCTGCTCGCCGAGGTCGGTGGGCTTGCTGCTGAGGACGACGAGGACGTCCGTCCTCCTTCCCCTCCCTCTCTTGCCCCTCCCCTCCTGGCCGACCTGCGCGGGCTATCGCCGGTGGCCGACGTGACGAGCGGCAAGTCGACGTGGGAGTGAAGCCGACGTTGATGGGGGAGAAGCAAGTCGAGGAGAAGCAGCTGACAGGGGAGCAGGCAGCAGTGAAGCCGACCACGGAGCAGTCGGCAACCAGGCAGTCGACAGGGAAGTCGACCACAGGGGAAAGGTCGGCCAGGAAGTCGACCGAGGTGCAGCAGGACGACGAGGGCAGTGAAGACGACGACGAAGGTGGGGACGCCGAGGAGTCCACCAAGAGTGACGTGGTGGAGGTTCGGCCTGAACCCCGGAAGTCAGGCCGACTTCGGAGACCGCCCGACTTCTTCGTCCCCGCTGCCTTCACCACGGTGTACGACGTGGACGACGACGACCTGGCGTATGACGGCGCCGAGGAGGATGAGGAGTTTCCGGAGCTCGACCCCGACTTGAATGCCGACCCTGAGCACCGTTGGGACATCTCGATGATGACGGTGAAGGAGGCGTTGGCGAGCTGGAAGGGCCCGGCGGTGAAGGCCGCCATGGAGGAGGAGATCCGTAGCCTCATCAACATGGGCACTTGGGAGCTGGTCAAACGCCCGCCGGGAGTGAACATCATGAAGAACCGGTGGGTGTTGACGACGAAGTACCACGTCGACGACACCGTCGAGCGCGAGAAGGCGAGGCTAGTCGTGAAGGGCTTCACCCTGGTGTACGGCGCCGACTACGACGAGACGTTCGCGCCGGTGGGCAGCTACGTCACCCTGAGGATCTTCCTCAGCATCGTCGCCGTCCTCAACCTCAACCTGATGCAGCTCGACATGAAGAACGCCTTCCTGCAGAGCAAGCTCGACCGGGTGCTCTACATGTCCCAGCCGGACTACTTCAACGACAGAACCGGCCGGGTGTGCAAGCTGCTGAAGAGCCTGTACGGGCTGAAGCAGTCGCCGCTACTATGGTACTTGGCGCTCAACGACGTGCTGGTCGACGCCGGGTGGAAGAAGAGCCTGGTCGACGAGGCTCTGTACTTCAAGGTCGGCGATGACAGAGTGGCCTGCTGGGTGTTGGTCTACGTCGACGACTTGCTCGCCGCCAGCAGCAGCACCGAGATGCTGAAGGAGATGAAGGAGCTGCTGGAATCCGCCTTCGAACTTCGTGAGATCTCGCCGGTGCAGAAGTACCTCGGGCTGGAGATCGTCCGCGACAGGTCGGCGGGGAAGCTGTGGCTGCATCAGCAGGGCTACGCCGACAAGCTGCATAGGCGCTTCATCGATGAGGAGCAGACCGGGCGCACCCCGAAGACGCCGGTCTCGGTCGACGCCTACGCCGAGCTCACCTTCGACGACGAGGAGGCACAAGAGCGACAGGAGGAGGAGTACCGGCAGAAGGTCGGCTCGCTGCAGTTTGCGGCAACGACGACGAGGCCGGACATCGCCTTCGCCTGCAGCAAGCTGGGGAGCGGCCTCACGGTGAGGAGCGACGAGCACTGGCGCGAGGTCGACCGCTGCCTCGCCTACCTCGCCAACACGCGTGACACCACCCTGGAGTTCGGTGGTGGACCTGAGCCACTGGAGCTGGTCGGCTACGTGGACGCCGACGACGCCGGTGACAAGCAGAACAGGACGAGCACGGGCGGCTACGTGTTCGTCTACGGAGGGGCTGCTGTCTCCTGGTCGAGCTAGCGCATCAAGTGCGCGACGTTGTCGTCGACCGAGTCGGAGTACGTGGCGGCAAGGAGGGACGCCGTCTTCGCTTCCTCCTCGCAGAGTTCCAGCAGCTGGATGCTGGGAAGCCGACTGTCCTCCGGGTGGACAACAAGTCGGCCATTACAGTCCCCGAGGGCATAAGGTTGACAGGCAACCTCAAGCACATGGAGCGGCGACAGGCCTGGCTGCAGCACATGGTGAGGCGCGGGAAGTTCTCGCTGAGGTACATCCCGACCATCGAGCAGCCGGCCGACTTCCTGACGAAGGCGCTGCACTATCCGGCCTTCAACCAGTGCTACGTTGCCATCAGCCAGGTGCGCTTGGCCGACGTGGGCGACGAAGTTGACGAAGTGCAGCAGTAGGTGCCATGCCCTCTTGCATGGCTGGTGCGGTGGACGACGTGCTGTGTGTTGGGTGCACGTCGACGAGCTAGTCTCTGTGGAGTACTGCCGCGTGGGCTGGGGGCCCAAGCGTGAACGCGGCAGGGGAGTGTCAACGGGAGTTGTGTGTTGGCCCCGTCCTCGCTTGGGCGGAGCCGACTTCGTGGTCGGATGTGAGGGGAGCAGCCGACCTGCAGCAGTGCGCGAGCTGGTTGACGAGGAGGTCGACCTACACGGGAGCCACTGCACGGGCGCCGACTTCAGGGTGGCGCTGACTTCAGGGAGGTCGACCTGGGAAGTCGACCTGCGGAGGGCGTCAACTTGGAGACGCCAACTTGGGGGCAGCCGACTTGGGTGGTCGGCTGACAGGACTACTGGTCGACCTGGTGGTTGGTCGACCAGGCGTGATGTCGACCTGGTGGTCGACTAGACCTGGTGGTCGACGGAGGAAGGGCCGACGTCGACCTCGACTCAGGACGCCGAGCAGCAGGGCGTCGAGTAGTTAGGCGTCAACTTGGTGACGCCGACTTTGGGTAGCCGACTTGGGTGGTCGGCTGACAGCTGCGCTGGTCGACGAGGAGCTGGTCGACCAGGAGTGCTGGTCGACGTGGAGCTTGTCGACCAGGAGGGACGTCAACTTGGAGCTGGTCGACCAGGGGTGTGGTCGACCTGGTGAGGTCGACTTGGGGTGGTCGTCGACTTGGGAGGTCGACGGGCACATACAGGAGCAGCTGGTCGACATGGTTGCCCGGTCGACCAGGTTACCTGGGTGACGAAGTCCTGCAGAGGAGTGCGACGGTCGCCCAGGCGAAGTTGGCGAGTCCGACCTTGGTGGTGGTATCCCGAGGTCGACGTGGCTGATCAGATTGACTTGGTGTGTGCGCTGTGCAGGTGACGAGGCTCAGCACGCCAATCACCTGCGAGCACCTGCGAAGCTGGTGCGATGCTGTACTGCGGGAGCAACGCTGGCACGCCGTCAACCTGCGACGTTGGCACACCGTCGACTTTGCACTGCTGGAGCGCGGTCGACCAAGTCGTGCTGGAACGCGGTCGACCGTGCTGCGCTGGCAGTCCGCCGACCTGAATGCTAGCTCTGATGTATTCTTGCCATGCCAACTTCATTGTACCAATTGTTGTCAACTTTCTCTAGTGAAACTCTTGCCAATTCTCCCTGTGAACTAGCAAGCTGTATGTGCACTAGGAAAACGACTAAGGACCAACGAACGCAGAGATCACACGAGCACCCGTAGTCTAGCTCCCGTTGTAGTAGTTATCTCCGCTCGTAGGACGTCTTGCACTGCCGTTTCTCTTCCCTGAGCTGTCTAACTTCAACACTACAGCTGACCTCACGTCTCACCTACGCTCCCTTGACACCCGCTACCGTGTTGCTCTCGGCCAGCCCTTCCGGGTGGGAACCAACCCCCCATGTATCTCACTCTCTACTTTCTCACGGCTCGCCTACCTGACTCTTTTTGCACCATTCGAGACCACTTCCTCTCCCTAAACCCCATTGAGCTCACCCTTGCCTCATTTGAGACCCCTCTCTTTAAGGCTGAGACAAGTGCCCACGCTGTAGATGCCTCCCGTGGCTCTCCTAGCCCCTCCATTGAGGGGTGCTCCCCCTCCCTTCACGCGCTCGGATGTGCCTCTTCTGCTCCGGTTGACGTCCTTGGTGCTGAGGAGGTCGGTACCGTGTCTACTTCTAGCGGGAAGTGCCGAAGCAAGGGTGGGCGTAAGAGGGGGTGGGGCGGTAGAGGTGGTGGAGGTGGCGGTCACGGTGGGGGTGGCGAGGGTGGTAGAGGTGGCGGTCACAGTGGGAGTGGCGGGGGTGGTGGAGGTAGTGAGAGTACCGGGGGTGGAGGACAGGGCTTGGGTGGCAGTCGAGGTGGAGCTGACGGGGGTGGACCCAGGTACGGCGACTCAGGTGGCTGCATCTGGTAGTGTAGAGGCTGCTAGTGTAGGTGCTTGCGAGTCGACTGGCACATGTGCAATTCCTTCACACCTTTGCGTCTCACTGCTTCTTCCGTAACTGCACCACAGTTAACACCGCTCACAACACATGTCCCTGTCACCCTGACCGACCCCTCGTCTGGCCCGGTCATTGTACGCGGCACCACTGTTCTCCCATGTCCGGCAGCCCCCTCTGGCTCCCTCACAGGTTCCCGCCTCCCCTCATTCGCTACGAACTTGGTGAGTCAGGCTGTCCTCCAGGTTGAGTTGGTCAGTACCAATACTCCAGGGGGCTAACTTGTGGCGATCTTTATGGACTCAGGGCGTATCCAACTTCGGGTCATAAGGCACTGTTTGGGTCATCAGTACGCTTTGGGTCATGGGAGGACCAATGGTATTCGAGTAGTGTAACTAAAATGCGCCTGATTGGTCTTCCAAGAATCTCGGATGACCCAAACAGTGCCGATGACCCGAAGTTGGATACGCCCTCAGTGACTGGCGGCCACCTCGCCACGTTTACCCGGATGCCTCGGTCTGGCCTATACACACTGAACACTGAATCTGCAAAGGTAACCGCTTCCTGTTCGGTTGCTGCGTCGTGCTCGTGTCGGTTATTCACGCACCCGTCTTGGCACCACCATCTTGGTCACCCCTCCCTACGGTGTCTGCATTGCATGCGCTCATGTCTTCTTGTCTCTAGCCTCCTGAGGTCGCTACCCCCGCTCCCGCCGTTGCTTGCACCACCGTGCACTCTTTGCGTCGAGGGGCGGCAGCGCGGCGCTCCTCACTCCTCATCATTTCCTCCGACCACTGCTCATCTGCAGACGCTGCACATGGACGTGTGGAGCCATTGTCCCCGTCCTTGGGCTGCACCGGGAGCGCTACTTCCTGCTGGTCGTTGACGACTACACGCGCTACACCACGGTGCTTCCCTTGCAGCACAAGGGCGATATCCGTAGTGTTTTGATCCCTTGGATCCACACTGTTCGTCCACAGCTGAGAGCACGTTCCTAGCAGGACCTCCCGGTGCTGCGACTACTCTGATCGTGGAGGTGAGTTTTCCTATGGTCTCCTCGAGGACTTTGTCGTGAGGAGGGCATCACCTAGTCGTTCACGCTTCTGGCCTCTCCACAGCAGAATGGGATCGCTGAGCGCTGCATTGGTTTGATCATGGAGGTTGCTCGTAACTCCATGATCCATGTGGTTGCTCCCCGTTTTCTGTGGCCGTTTGCAGTCCGATACGCTGCGCATCAGCTCAACCTCTAGCCCCGTGTCTCCGAGCCAGAGACCTTGCCTACACTGTGCTGGACGGGGAAGGTTAGTGATGTGTCAACTTTTCGGGTCTGCGGCTCGCTTGCCCTTGTACGCGATACTACCGCGGGCAAGCTCTCTGCTCGCATCGTTCACTGCGTCTTCCTTGGCTTTCCCACCGACGCGCCTGGCTGGCAGTTTTACCACCCGGCCACACGTTGCGTCCTGTTCTCTTGCGACGTCCATTGACGAGTCGGTCTGCTACTACCGTCTCTTCCCCCACGCGTCTTTTTCTGTTCCCCCGCCACCCCTCTTCCTAGTTCCGGGTAACCCGCCGGTTGACCCCCACCCCCGTCGCATCCTTCTCCCTCAGGTGTGTCTCAGGTCACACCACCCCCTTTGGTTGAGCATTTGGAGGTCTTCTCTGGCCCGACCGAGGGGGGTGTCCCAGCTGCTGACGACACTGCGGCCTCCCATCGCTCACCGTGCTTGTGGAACCCTCCTGGTTTTCCGCCTCGGCCGTCTTTGCCGCCCCTGCAGCCTGTCGCAGTGAACTCCGCTGCTTCTGCTGGTGGTGACGCTGAAGGTGTGGGCTCTGCGGGTGCTGGTTCTGGGGGTGCTGCCTCAAGGGGTGCTGGTTCTAGGGGTTCTAAGCCTGGTGGTGTTGACACTGGAGGTGCTGAGCATGGAGGTGCTGAGCCTCGGGGTTCTGACACCGGAGGTGTTGAGCTTAGGGGTGCTGAGCCTGGGGGTGCTGACTTTGGAGCTGGAGGCGCTGGAGGTACTGGAGCTGGAGGAACTGGAGCAGGAGGCACTGAAGCAGGAGGTCCTAGAGGTCTTGGATCTGGAGGTGCTGGGGGTTCTGGTGTTGGAGGTGCTGGAGCTGGAGGTACTGGAAGTTCTGGAGCTAGAGGTACTGGACCTGGTGGAGCTGGAGGTGCTGGTGCTGGAGGTACTGGAGCTGGGGGTGCTGTGCAGCCACGGCAGTGGCAGCCATTCTTCTGGGACGAGCCACAGTTTTCACTACCACCACCTACCTTGGCACTTCGCCAGGTTCTTAGTCTTCCGTCTTCCACTGGTGCTACTCCTCCTCTATTGTGTCCACCGACTGACCCTTCCTAGACACATTTACAGCCTGACTACCCACTGCCTGCTCCTTCTCCTTACACCGCGTCGACATACCCCTGACTTGGCGTCGAGAGCCTGCGTCTCGTCCTGCCACACTTGTTCGTACCCGTCGTTCTCCCCGTGTTTGTCCTCCGCCTGTCCCTGACACTCACACTATGGCACTTCGTCCTTCATCTATTTCACAGTATCCTTTTCCTGCCGTCCCCTCCAGAGTCCTCTCTTCCTGACGTTCCTGACCGTGAGTCCAACCTTGCTCGTGCTGCTAGTCCGACAATCAAACATTGTCTGGCCACACTTATCACGGACCCTACTTTTGAGTCTGATGTTGCTTACTAAGCCAGTTGAACTTGCTGCTGCCTGTTGTCTTCAATACTTCGCGAGTCTTGTTTCTGAGTCTGACTGTCCTCCGTCTGTTGGGGGAGAGCTTGCCCTTGGCAGTGACGTCCTTGAGGACAGGCAGTTTGAGTTGGAGTACCTCGCGGATGCTGTACCGTATCTCGCTGCCATGTTGCTTGCCCCTGAGGGAGACCCGGACGCGCCGGACATGCCAGCCCTACGCTCTTACGAAGAGGCGATCACGGGGAATGTGCTGCTGGTTGAAGGTTTGTCCGCTAACCTCCTTTCTATGCGTCGGCTGCAGAAGAGCAGGGCTGAAGTTACCTTCAGCCCAACCACCTGTCCTGCGAAGCTTGGGAAGCTGTTATTGTGGAACCTGGAGGAGAAGAGCAGCTGCATCAAGGACCTATGGCAGCTGAACATCATCCCTTGGAACGGGACACCACCAGCAACACGGAAGCGCCAGTAGCAACGGCTAAAGCAACTGCGGGAGGAGAGGAGACTACGCCAACTGATGGGGCCCTGGATGCAATCAAGAAGGTGCAGCAGCCACAGCAATCACATGGCGAGGTGCTTGCTGGTGTGGATGGGACAACTGCATGGGCAAAGGCTTCATCTGGAAGTGGTGAGGCCGTGGCATGAAAGGTTGTGCCATGTGAACTTTCCTATGCTACAGAAGTTGGAGAAGGATGGGAGTTTGAAGGGGTTGGAGGTGAAGGCGGCAGCGAAGTAGATCGGAAGCTGTCCTACATGCCTTCAGACTAAATTCACCAAGTTCCCCTTCAGCAGCAGCACAGGACCAGCCAAGGCTCCACTTGCACTTGTGCACATGGATGTGGTGGGCCCCACGAGGGCCATTTCTCTCTCGGGCAGCCGCTACTTCTTGACCATTGTGGACGACCACACGCGTGCGGTGTGGGTGTACCCTCTGAAGACCAAGGGGTAGGCGGAAGCGGCTGTTCTTAAGGAGTGGATGCCGAGGGCTCAAAGGGAGAGCGGGCACAAGGTTAAAGTGTTCCGCACTGACAACGAGGGAGAATTCATAGGCACTAAATTTGAGGGGTAGCTGAAGCGCAAGGGGATCCAGCATCAGCTCACAGTGCCTTACAACCCTCAGCAGAACGGCGTGGCTGAGAGGTTCAATTGGACCCTGCAGGAACGTGCTCGCACACTCCTTGGGCGTGCGGGGCTGCCGGATCCGTTTTGGGTGACTGCACTGCGTCAGGTCGTTCTTGTGAAGAACAGGGTGCTGGCGATTGTGGGGGACATGCAGTGGGTCCCCTACACCAAGTGGTATGGGAGTGCACCATCAGTCAACATGCTGAGAGCTTATGGGTGCATGGTGGTGTTTCATGTGCCCAAGGAGAAGAGGGGAAAGTTGGAAGCTTCTGGGAGATGGGGTGTGCATATGGAGATTGCAAAGGACCTTAAGGGCTGGCTGCTGTGGGACTCGTGGGACGCCAAAGGTGGTACGGGCTGGGAGTGTGGCTGAGCAGTGTGATGAGGATGAGATAGCACACTGCTACTGGGCAGCCGTCCCTGAGCCCAAGACGCTAGCTGAGGCACTGAGCGGGCCCGATGCTGAGAAGTGGAAGCAGAGTGTGAAGGAGGAGTATGATTCTCTACTTGAGAATGAGACATGGGACTTGTGTGAGCTACCTCCTGGGAAGAAGGCAATCTATTCGAAGCTGATCTTTGGGCACAAGTATGGACCTGATGGGGAGCTGACCCGCTACAAGTCAAGGCTCGTGGCTAAGGGGTTTCAGTAGACAAAGGGAAAGGACTTCGACGAGATCTTTGCTCCTGTGGGGAAAGGGACAACACTGAGGGTGTCGTTGGCAACAACTGCAAACCGCGGATGAAGGATCAAGCAGATGGACATCACAACAGCCTTCCTCAATGGGATCATTCTGGAGGAGCTGTACATGCTACAGCCTGAGGGGTTGGATGATGGGAGCGGCAAGGTGTGCAAGCTTAAGATGGCCATCTATGGCTTGAAGCAGTCTCTCCGCGCATGGTACCACAAATTGGAGGAGACACTGCTGGCTGGGGGTTTCAAGAAGAGCGAATGTGATCACAGCCTGTTCCTGCTGCAAGAGAAGGAGCAGTTCCTCATGCTCCTGCTGTATGTGGACGACATCCTTCTCTTCCCTGATTCGTTTGCTATGATTGACCGTGTAGAGGAGATGCTAGAAATGCGGTTCATGTGTTCTAAGATGGGACATGTGAAGTACTACCTTGGGATGCATGTGAAGAGGGACATTGACAAGGGAGTGTTGAGGTTGCACCAGAGGATGAGAAGTATTGGCTGCAAGATGGAGGAAAGCCAGCAACCCCACTGCCTTAAGGGTTCACAGTGGAGCCATGTGCTGATGACGATGTGGTGGGTGAGAGCGACAGGAAGTTGTTTCATTCCATGGTTGGGGCACTTAACTATGTGGCTAACCACACGCGGCCTGACATTGCCTTTGCTACATCTAGGCTTGCCAGTGTGGTCTCCTGCCCCAATCATGAGCAGCGGGAAGCGGCCAAGTGGTTGGTTCGCTATGTGAGTGCTACAGCATCAGTGGGTTCGGAGTACAGTGCTGTTAAGCAAAGGCAACAGCGGAGTGCTGCTGATTTGGGCAAGGGGGAGGATGGCTAGCTACACCGACGCTAATTTCAACTCTGTGAAGGCGGATGGCACCAGCATTGGAGGTTATGTGTGCCTGTTTGGAGGTGGTGCAGTGAGCTGGCGCAGCAAGAAGCAGACTGAGGTGGGGCTGTCCTCGTGTGAGACAGAGTATATGGCACAGCATCATGGGGCAAAAGAGGTGGTGTGGCTGAGGCGTTTGTTGGAGGAGATCGGGTTTGAAGAGAAGGACCCGACAGCGATTTTCTGTTATAATGAGTCAGCCATGAAGCTTGCCAAGAATGCTTGCCTTCATGGGCTAACGAAGCACATCAGGCCTAAGTGGCACTGGGTGAGGAGGCCCATCAGCAGGCGGCTGACATTCTCACCAAGCGGCTGGCTGAGCCGGAGCTTCGGAAGGGCATGAAGCTTGCTGGAATGAGTGTGCATTGAGGGTGCAGGCTTGAGCTATGGCTTGTGGGATGATGGTAGGTAGCCAGAGGGGGAGTTTGTAATGTGATGCTATCATTTGCATTTACGCCTTTCTGCCTCCCATGATATGTTCGTACGTTGCATGCATGGTGTGAGCGTGTGCAAGAATTTGTGTTTGGATGTGGTTTGGATTCTCTGAGTTTGTGTGAATTTTATTATGCTTGAGCAGATTTCTGAAATGACTCCTCTGCTCAAGAGCTTTTTGACGAACCAAGAATCGCCGCGATCGGAGCAAGAACGATATGATCGTTCAAAGTTTTGATTGAGATGCAGCGACTACGGGAGTATGCGGAGTGACTCTATATGGGGTATAGACTTTTGGGGTTGGGAAATTCGTCACCATCACTGTAGATGATGCCAAGTGGTTCGGAGAAATCAAACCAGGTTGGCAAGTGTGGCCAAGTTGGGTGAGGTGGATGGCATGGGTTGGGAAAGTGACAAATATCAAAGTTGGGGTGCCTATAGAGAGGGGAATTGTGTGGTATGGGGTTTCCTTGGTTGGGGACTCTCTTGGGATCTTCCCTCTTGTCCTCCTCATCCCCTCCTACCTGGCTTATTGTACTCTAATTCTCTTGTGTGGAACTTGGGTGAACCTTTGTGATTGAGTTAAGTTTATGTGGCAGCATACCCCCAAGTGCGCCGAAATTGATATCTCGAGAAATAATTCACCTTTTGATACGATTCAAATTGAGAATTGTAGCCATAGACCATAGCTACAACATATCTGAAATTGGTGAAGTCTAAACGGTGCAATGTTCGACGGCGTCGTTTATTGTGAAGTCGACAGTTCTGTCTAGAATTATAGCCCAACGATTTCGAGATAGGCCCCTAATCCACATAGACTCTGTCCTTAATCTCTAACAGGGAGAAGCAAAATCAGGTTGGCAAGTGTGGCCAAGTTGGGCGAGGTGGGTGGCATGGGTTGGAAAAGTGACAAATGTCAAAGTTGGGGTGCATATAGGGAGGGGAATTGTGAGCTTATGGGGTTTCCTTGGTCAGGACTCCTTAGGGACCTTCACTCTCGTCCTCATCATCCCCTCCTACCTGGTTTCTAGCTACTTTAATTCTCTTGTGTGGTTCTTGGGAGAAAAATGTGACCGAGTAAAGTTTCAGCTCCAGCATACCCCCTAGCGCGCCGAAATTCATATCCCAAGAGTTGCTTCACCTCTTGATAGGATTCAAATTGTGAATTGTAGCCACGGTCTAGAGCTATGGAAGGATTTTTCTCGACATTCCAGTAACCATCAACATCGCGTACAACAGCAGCCGTTGTTTGCCAGTTACTACTAACAGGGGCCTCGCCAACTTCCCGCGCGTTTCACCAAACCATGCACCGCTGGCCCGGCCGAGTCGGCCTACTCTTCGGGACTAGCCCGAACCTCGATGCCAGCCTAGCACTAGCTAGCTCGCACGCACCACGTAACTGTTGCATGTTTTCGCACATAAGTATTCGCTCATGCCTTCGCTCATACTTTGTACCTTTTAACCACATAGTGCAATCCTCACTATCTCGTTCCATTGCACCCATAACACTTGGTATTCAGAGCCACCTTCTTTTGGACCACGCATCTTCGCACCTAGAAAACTCAACTTTCGATTTCTGCACTTGAAGGGACTCACGCCCCTTAGCACCTAGGAGCCGCTGTCCTCGCGTTCTCTCGTAAACGCATGCAGCCACGTTTTCAGTCGACGGCGTTTCTAGTGAAGTCGACAATTCTGCCCAGAATTTTAGTCCAAATATTTTGAGATATTTCGGCCCGTAATGTGCATAGACTCAGTCCTTAATCTCGGCCCGCAACATGCAGATGCCGTTTGTCTTGGTGTAGCCGTTGTTGCACTGGCACATCCCCTGCCAGTTCTTCACAACTCACACTGAGTTCTTTTTGCACTTCATTGTCCATGTCTTGCAAAGGTTCCCAGCTGCCATGGGTGGAAGAGGGAAGCAGTAAGAGAAGCATCAGCCTGCCACGCTGACAAAGCAGCATATATTTTTCTGATTTAATGCAAGAGAGGCGGGTGCAAAAGAGAACTCTTGCACTGGGCCTCCAGGGCACGTGCACTATGTTGGTCAAACTCTTAAAACGTTAGAAAACATTCAACGCTACATGTACCTGGTTTGAAAGTCTTATTGCTGCAGATCTTCTCAGCCTCATTGAACACGGAGCCATAGGGGCACTGGCAATGGGGCTTGCCGTCCTTCACAACACACCCAGCAGCTCCGCAGTCCTGTGTCACATAGCTATTGTGGGCACCCGGGACGGAGGGACAAACAGTAACGCATTGCAGTTGAGAAACAATGATGCATTTTAAGCATTTCTTGCAAACAGATCTTGTTGCTCCAGTCACCGCCTTGACTATGCTACGCAGCTGGTCACCGACGGAGCCCATCCTCCATCCGTCGCGTTTTGTTGTGCAAACACACTATAGTGGCACCATCATCGCACTCCCATTCAGCCTTACTAGTCTGCTCAGCTTCTGGATTTTTGTGGTGCTTCAACATATCTTCACCAGACCCTCAAATTTTCATTTGAAGCAGTTAACAGGGCATGAAAACAAGTTTCAAGAATTATAGCATTCTGAAATGTGTGTTACTCATTTTTCGTAACACTCGAGTTCACCATTTCGGCTGCTGACTCATCTACCGGGCTCTGATTGGTAAAACAATTGGTGTGGTAGTCCTTTGCAGTAAAACAATTGGTGTGGTAGTCAATTGGTCACCAAGTTCCATGACAACCCAGTATCAACGAAGTATGTAGCAACTGTCTTAATGCATTGTTCCGTTAGCATGGTGCACAGTTGGCAGCATTTTCCTTGCTACCCTTTCATTGTTAACATGCCAATGGTGCATGTACAGAGAGTGAGACGAGAGTACAGATGGTCAAGATGAGGAGTAAGCTAGAGCTCGCTCTAGCATTTATCATAGTGTTCTTTTGTTATTTCGCCATGTTTAGAGCGAGTTAGACTTTCGGTTCATGTTTCATTTCTTAGTTTCTAGCACAAACTAAACACACCCTAAGCTCAATTAGGGTTTCCTACATTTGAATCTCGACACTCTTTTTTAATCATATTTCTCTCGCTACCTTCTCTCTCCCTAGCCATGGTCACCATATTCACAGCTTTAGCAAAAAGATGGCAAATCTTAAGAGAAAAAATCTGGGTTCTACTTCCTCTTTGTGAATGGAGGAATGACCGACTCTAATATAGCTGCCAAAGTACTCCTACATCCCCTAACTAATTGAAATATTGAATCTAGGAGCTCATGGCATTTAACCATTTGTGCGGACCTCCTTTAAGAATATGAACCAACATTGATCTCCTAAGTCATGGGCATGGGATGTGTCAAGTTCATGGGATCAAATGGTGAGCTCGTGGGATTAAAGACTGTGCTGTTGGTGCCGGACTTGTGGGCGAACATGATTTCCGCTATGTGAGAGTACGACCGCTTATGCTGGCTTTGCTAGCTTGCCTGGACTTTATTACGCTATTACTAGCTTAGGTTTATTTTATCTTGCATGTTTATGCTTGATTTCCTATGTTAGGTGCATTCCTATATGTTATTTTAGTTATGGCACCGAACCACGTTACGTGTACCAAACTCAAGCCTTTCGGTTGCCACCGAATTGCTTTCAACCGAGTTTGGGAAAATTCTGTTCGGGAAGCTTCGTAACCCACAGAACATTCGCGTAACACCTGAGTTACCTGCCTTGTGTCGAGACTATATATAGCCTCGTGTCGTACCCAGGTGGATCAATCAATTCTCATTCTTCATTCTGAACTCGATCCTCGATCCTCACACACTGGCCGATTGGGATATGCAGGTGCGAAGACGGATTGGCTCTGAGCATTATCGTGCTTATAACAAGAGTCGAAAATGTGATCAAGAATATCCATCTCAATTAGCGAGATGTGTTGGACCAAGCGCATGAACCAAAATTCGGAGCCACGAGCAGCTCGAACTCGCACACTACTGTCAAAGCATTGCTTGTTACATGCTACCCCTTTGCAAAGTGTGAAAACCTTTGTCGATCGGAGGTGTCACGAGTCGAGGGTGTGGTGTTCAACTCTTGGAACGCCAGCACCTTCTTCGTGTTTGACTCTAGGTGTCAGCAACAACTGCGAGACTGGGTTGAAGACATTGAGGAAATATTGCAGTGCATTTGGCAAGCAGCAGCCTATAGCATAGCATTAAACATCGCAACGCAGGCAGCTGTGGAAGCAAGTGAAGGCGATCGATTTGAGGAGGGAGATCAGCGATACTATAAATCATTTTTTTTTTTTTTTTTTTTTTATGCAATGCACTATAAAGTGGTTACATCCACAGGCGTAACTGAGGGGGGAAGGGACCAGGAAGACAAGGGAGTCTACACGGCCCTTCCAGAACCTTATAAGGTGGCTGAAAGGCAGTTCGCGGGTTTGCCCACACAGACCTGAACCCCTCCCTCCACGTCAGCGTGTTCTCCTCTTTGAAGATCCTGCTCAAAGACTCAGCCTCGTCCTGTGCCAGGTGGGGCCAGCTCCGTGCCCCGCTCCGCCCATCATCTCCTGCCACCTGCTTCTTGTAGGCACTGTAGATCCTAACGTGCTTCATGAAGTTCACCCCGATTTTCCGGAGTACTCGCTGTGGCTGGAAGCGTCCCTGCCGAAAAGCTGCCTCGCAACGTTCCAGCCAAATCTGATGAAAGGCGATTGCAACCAGTGGCTTTTCTGGAAAGCCCGACTTCGTGCAGTCCGCCCCAAACAGAAAGTCCTCGAGTTTCTCCACATCCCTTTTTGGATTTATCTGCTTCAGCGCCCCCTTAACCGCGCCGATGACAGGCTGTACACTGCCGCACTCCAGTAGACAGTGAGCTAGGGTTTCGTCCTCAGCACAGTGCGGGCAGTTGATGCGGTCTTTCATAAACTTCAACCTCTCCCCCACCTGTAGGTTCTTGCTATGAAGTCTTAGAATGATCTCTCTCGCGCTGCCCGGGGTGACCAGGGTGTCTCTCTTCCGAATAGCCCCTTTCCAGTCAATGGGTTTTCCGTATTCTTGCTCCCACTTCTTCTGCTGCTTCGGCTGCTCCACCGGCCCCTTCAGCGCCGCTCTCAGCTTTTTCAGCATTGCACCTTTCCCTTTCTCACACAGCGCCGACATCCTCAATCTTGTTAGTGCAGACCCCGCCTCTCCCAACAGCTGGTTCTCCTCCGTCAGTAGCGGTGTTAGCCTGAGCGTCTCGATTCGGGTGTGGTTTGCTCTGTTCGACAGAAGCAACTCGCCTTTCTTCCCCACCTCCGCTGGTTTGCACTGGACTCCGCTGCCATCGGCTGCCACCAGTTGCCAGTACAAAGGTCTCCCCGCCAGAGACCGTGTGCTGGCAAAGCGTGTTAGCCTCAGCATCTCCTCCCCCGTCAGCTTTGTTAGGAGGACCTCTTTCCAATCACTGGGGACCGCTTTCCGCGCCGTCGTCGAGCTGCCTGTCTCCTTTGTTAGAGTCCACACATCCTTCACTCTCCTCGTGCCATCCCAGTCCGATTGGATCAGGTCCCCCACGCGCAGCTCCAGCAGGCAGTCGGATCCCTTCTGCCTCCCGAAGGGGCTTTTCCCACGGTAAAAAATGTATCTGCTGAAGCAGATTCTCTCTGCCGCGTAGTCCCACCGGTTTGCTGGGCCGGGAAGTTTCTGCTGCAAGGTTTGCCAAAAAGTTATCACCGATCTCCTCCATTTTTCTCCTCCCTTGTTCCATATCCGCAGAATTGAGCGGTGAGCAAGTAGCGTCGCCCATCCGAAAGGCATTCCTGCCGCTTTCTCCATCAGCCACCGCTTCATCGGGTCTCTTTGCTGTACTGCTTCACCCAGATTTTTTAACGCCATACACTCCACACGCATCGTTGGGTTGATCACCCCCAAACCTCCTTCTTTCCTGTCCATGTATGCTAACTCTCCACTCCACAGGACGAAGTGTTTATCTGACGAGGCTTTGCCACTGGACGTGAAATTATGGCTAGTGGCTCGGAACTCCTTCCACGTCCCTTTCGGCGGCGGGTAGATTTGCGCCTGGAAGAGGAGGATAGGGGTAGCATACGAGTTCAGCACCGACACCCTCGCCGAGGTCTTAACGTGCTGGTTCTGCCACTTCACCAACACCTCACCCGCTCTGTCCGCTGCCTTCTCCCAAGATGGCTCTGGGTTTCCGCCTGAAGTCAGCCAGACCCCAAGGAGTCGCTGTGGCTCATCCTTCCCATCCCAAGTGTACGGTGTATCGGGTGGCGGAGGTAAGCCTCTGTTTTTGCCCAGCGGCACCACTACTGTCTTTTCCCGGTTCACCTTCAGTCCCGAAATCTCTCCGAAGTCATCCAGCAGCTTACAAGCCTTATCGATCTGCTCCTTGCGGTTCAGTACGATTGATGTGTCGTCCGCGTAGCCCAGGTACGCGACGTCACCAATCCCTCTTTTCCATACCCCCAGCTTCCTCCGTCTGATTTCTTGGCTCAGTGGTTCCGCTGCGCAGATGAACAGATACGGTGCAAGCGGGCACCCCTCTCTGACCCCTCTTTCCATCTCCACTCTTCCCCCCAACCAGCCGTTGATCAGCAGCTGCGTTCCAGAGCGGACGTGCAAGCCCTTCGTCCACTGCACGAACTCTTCTGGGAAACCCATCCGCTCAAGCGTCTGGAACAGGTAACTTCGAGAGATCGAGTCGTAGGCTTTTTGGAAGTCAACCAAAAGCAGATACCAGTCCTCCCTTCCCACTGCTGCTGCATCAATGACATCCGCCACGACATTAACTGCGTCTGCAAGTTTTCGTCCCGGTAAGAAGCCGTACTGGTGCTCCGAAATCACCGACGACAGCACCTTCTTGATCCGGTTCGCCAGCACCTTAGCCACTATTTTGTATGGCGCGCTTAACAACGTGATAGGTCGGTAGTTTTCTAACAGCGCCTTGTCCCCCTTTTTGTGCAGAAGTATTGTCACCGCCGTTGTGAACTGCTCCGTGAGTATCGCTTCTTCCTCGAAGTTCTTAACGAAAGCCATGAAACTTGGCCCAAGAAGATCCCAGTTCACCTCCAGGAACTCCTTTGGAAGCCCGTCCAGGCCAGGCGCCTTGCCGCACGGTAGCTGCTTTATCGCTAACTTCACCTCCTCCTCTGTCCAGCTGGCCTTCAGCATTTCTCTGTCTGCTGCAGTGAGTATCTTAGCCGGGTTAGTCGGCCAGACAGCTCCCCCCCCGGCGTCGCGGGCAGCAAACGCCATCGTGAAGTATTCCGAGGCCGCGGTAAGTATCTCCCTTTCTCCCGTGTAGCGAGCACCATTGAGACTAACTTCCTCTATTGTCGTCTGGGACTTTTTTGAGGTAATCCGGCTCGACAGCACTGGAGACGGTAGCTCCCCGAGGACTTCAGTCTGCACCCCCGCCATGGTCTGAAGCCGCTCCCTCTGCTCCTCTTGGTAGGCTTTCAGCATCGATCCGTACTTTGTTAGTTGCTCGTAGCAGTCGGGGTCACCATCCCCGTTCATGAACTCTTTTTTCAACCGCGATACCTTCTCCTCCAGTTGCGCCATTGTTTTTTTAATCCTCTTCTTTTCCTCCTTTGAGTATATCCGCATGCTTGCCTGTAGCTTGACCAGAAGCTCTGGGAAAACTGGAAGCGGCTGAAGGGTGCCGTCACCCATGATCAGCTGGATTCTCCTTCTGACTCCAGGCAATCTGGCCTGTGCAGCATACATCTTCCACAGCCCCGGCCCTCCGGATTCACCGTCTGCTACCCGAATGTCCACAGAAATGGCGTACCAGTGGTCTGAAATCCCATGCGGCACAGACGAATGGTAAGCGTCGCTGATCCTGTGGAGGATGGACTGAGACACCAGAGCTCTGTCGATCCGTGAGCGCTCCTTCACAGAATGTGCGTAGAAAGTGTATTCCCGCTTCGTCGGGTGTAGGGTACGGAAGGCATCCTGAAGATCTAGTGATGGGAAGGTATCAAGTATCCTCTGGTTCTCCCTTGACGATCCTATCTTTGACGACTTGTCTATCCTCGGATCTGCTATCACATTCAAGTCTCCGATGAGGATCGTATGCGGCACTGGTGGGAGGCTGCTGACAAAATCCGAGAGACAGTCTCTGAAAAAAACTCCTCTTTCTGTTGCTTGAGCAGGGAAATAGGCTGCAATGACTCGCCAGGACAAATCCCCCCTCTCCACAGTTACTGCTACCAGCCTGCCTGAATCATGTGAGCAGATGTCTTTGAAGACAACCCCCGGCGTAAAACTAAGGACCGCAACCCCGCCCACTCCTCCCGCCGGCGAAACCGCCGCGAAGGCCGATGGGTTCAGTTGAGTCCAGCAATTGTGATCAGCTTCCACCCTCGTATCTGTGAGTATGAGTATGTCTGCCGCTGTTTTGAACCACTTGTTATACGTGCTCCTCTTTACCGCGTTGCTTAAGCCATTGATGTTCAACGCGGTAACCACGAACTTGTCCTTTTTATTCATTTAACCACTGCGACAGACCCCACAGCATCCACGGGTCGAAGCAGTACACATATGCAGTAAATGTCACAGATAGCAGCAGCTAAGGAGATGAGGACTACCACTGAACTTTCAACAGCCAGCCTGAATGTCGAGCCACCAGACTCATCGCAGTACACAGCATCCCTCCCCCTTGTGCATCCGCAGGTGGAAGCCGCACCATCACATCGGGACTCTACCACCCGTACTCCTTCTTGATGCTGTTCAGGCTTGCATTCCCCATTGTCACCCTTGTCGCCGATCCCAGCTCTTCCAGGTGGATCAGGTGGTCCGCTGAGGTGATGTGATCCGCAGCAGTCATGAAGGAGGATCCCTTCGCCTTCCCGCAGCCTGCCTGAGTGCAGATCCATTCTTCCCAGTTCCCGCCAGTTGAGGTTAAGACAATAGCCGGATCCAGGAGAATGGGGGTAACCAACGGCGGCGTGCGGATGGATGCAGCTGCGACAGGCGACCCAGTTGTTAGCAACTTGTACAGAGAGTAAAGAGAAATCAGGTACGTGCGCGCATATCTCCGCGTTACCATTGATCTTATGAACCCTCCCCAGATTCAAAACCCACTTCCCTATATTATTCTGCCGCTCGGTGACGAACATATCATGAAATTTCTCATAATGATGTCCGCCGCAGAACGTGCAGGATAGTATAGGATAGTGAACCATGATCTGCATCGAGGTGTCCATAGGGTTGTTGACGACGTGACGCCAGCGGTGTTGGTCGTCCGGGTGCGCAATAACCAGGCCTTTCACCGTGCCCGTGTCAGCTCCCGTAACAGGATGAACAGCCCGGTGGAAGCAAAGGCCCTTGGCGAAGGCAGTGGTCTTGCGGATTTTCAGCGGATAACGGCAGAGCATGTCCTTCAGCAAATCAGGAGAGACGTTAGCGGAGACATCCTTAAAATACAACTCAATGACATTAGGGTTCGACGCCTTCTCTTTCAGGTAAGCAGGGTTTTCCGTGTGCTACCAGAAAAACGTGATCTTCCCTTTCGGCCGCTGGTATTCCACCGTCTTCGTTCTGACTGCTACCGCATCCTCTTCTCGCAGGAAAGCCAGCTGAAGCCGGCAGAAATGCTGCTTCGCGACATATCCAGCCGGGAGAGTCTGTACAGAGGCCGTGTCAACCGCACCCGCCGAAAGCGAGGTAGCCCAGACTTTGCGCAGTAGCGTCCACTCCATGTTAATGACAGCACCCAGCTCGTTCTGCAGCATGAAGGGAACCAGCAGGATGGCCGTGTAGCGTAGGCGAGCTGCAGCCTCTTGTTGAATGTCTATGTCCAGTTCTTCATCAGAGTCGTCCTCGAGGAATCCATCCACTGACAGTTGACTTGCCATTGTGGACTTTTCTGCAGGAGATAAGCCGGAGCTTCCAGCCACCGGCGCCGACGCAGAGATCGAAGCCGCACCGTCAGCTGGAGCATCAGGCTGGGTAGGAGGCGTCACAGGGGTCTCTTTAGGTAGATTATCCTCAGCTACTTGCTTCCCCTTTGCGGGAGCACGAGGCATGATGCAGAGATTACTGTAAGCTGGTTGAAGAGATGGAAACAAGACACCGAGAGCCTGATGTTCCGAATGCCTGAAAACTGCCTTGTTAAGTAGTGTCGAAGCATAAGCATCAGGCCACAGCTCAAGCCGGAGATGTTGATAGGTTGCTGATAAAACCTTGGGCCTATTCTGCACCATGGTTGTGCGAAATTCCTGACGCCAATAGGATACTATAAATCAATGGTGGGGAGCCTCAAGTATGGTTTTGTACACACAAGGCTGGACATTCTCTTTGCTGTTGGGCAGCTCGCTAGAGCCGTGTCCAATCACACCGAAGAGCAGGCTTGATGCAGCCAAAAGAGTGGTGGAGCACTTGAACTCCTACCCAGCTATAGGAGTGCAATTTTCTACATCAACACAACAAAAGCAACGGGGGGTGGAGTTGCCAAAATCCAAAGGGGGATGATTGGTAAAGCTGACGCTTCTGCAAGATGGTTATCAAAAGTGGAATAATATATCTCTACAAGGGAAGGATGGCACGTGAGCTAGAGGTAAAAAAAAAAAAAAAAAAAAAACCGAGATCACCCTTTCCTCAGTCAAATCTGAGTACATGGTCACAAAATATGCCATGTAAAAAATGATCATTTGGCTCATAAGGCTGTTGGAGGATATTGGGTAGGAGAAAACGATCACCACTCCACTTGCGACAACATGGGTGCACTCGTAATGGCTCTCAATGCAATCCTTCATGTGCTAAACAAACGCACTCGTATGATGTGGAATTCGCTTTATAAAGAAGTAAATCAGAGATCAGTCAACAGATGATGGGCATGAGTGTGAATCTAAATGAGGTACAACAATGCATAATTATTTCGTTTGTATCAATTCTCCATTTCATTTTAGTGCGCATCAAGCAGCTGTAGGACAGTTTTCCTACCGTCAAGGTACTAAGGAAGAAAGCTGGCGCGGTTGTTACCTGCTCAAGAGGAAAACTTGTAGTTTGAGTTGTGAACTATTAAGTGATCGAGAGCCCTAAGACTAACCACATTAAGTTCTCAACATATGCACACCACATGTTGAGGGGGTGTTCTCACTTCAAGAGTGAGGTCCACGTGGCAAGAGAATCTTCATCAGCAACACAATAGCTTGAACTGGTCGTGCTTGCATAAACTCGGCTCACTAAGTTGAACCAACTCAGCGCTCCGATCGAGCAGAAGATTACTCCTCGAACTGTTCTGTATAAGTCTACCTAACTATTCTCACAGTGCGAGTGAGAATAGTTAGCACAAGGATAGGGGACTCATATAAGGGAACCCCCATCCAAGTTGACACCATCCAATATGACGTTGGGCGAACAACCCGGTCTGTGCCACTCAATGAACTGTCCAGGACAGTCGCTCTCACCACCTCCAAAGTCGTTGCCGCAGTCAACGTACTGGCTCTCTAGAAGAGATGTAGTACGCACGATGCACGCTTGGTCCGTTGCGTAATATGGTTGCCACACATCACAAGACGAACAATTCAGTTAGCATACTGCAAGCTAACTGCCAACTGTTAAGATAGTACTTGGAGCCATGGCTACAGAGGATGGTTCAAGTAATTGACTAACAAGAGTATCGAGATACAAATGTAGGAAACCCTAATTGAACTTAGGGTGTGTTAAGTTTGTGCTAGAAACTAAGAAATGAACCTAAACTGAACCGAAAGTGTATCTCGCTCAAAGCATGGTGAAATGACAAAAGAACACCATGATAAATGCCAGAGCGAGCTCTAGCCTACTCCAACACCAACCAAAAAGACATATACGCTGTGTGTACCTCTCGTTGTTGAGCTGGTCAAGCACATCCGCGTGACATATCACCCCGAAATGGCTTACCGGTAGTCGGCGTAAAATGGCTTCATTCGAGTGGCATGGCACGAACCTATAGTTAGGAGCTGACCTTGATCTGGCACCCAAGACCCTTAGATTACCTCGTGGAGAGACGTTCAGTGCAAAGAAAAACATGGTAGGGTTAAGTGTACTCTTTGTAACAATGTGAACAAAATTCGGTAAACATTTGTACGGCCAAAATCTTGTCCATACACTCTGCAAACGGGACAAGCGCAACGGAAGCACGGGATGGTTAGACACTGGGTGAGGTACATGCATTCAATAGCCCGCGCGCGACACGAATTCCTTCAACACGCACCTGCCGACAGACGTTGGCCGACCTTGGTCTTCACCCGCATCACCAGGTTCCAGCGGTCACGGAAACGCTGGCTCCAGTGAGAGCTCGCGTTCCAGTTCTTGCCGGGGTGATGCTTCTTCATCCACTCGCGGTTCCACTTCTAGGTGTCCTTCACGGAGATGGCCACCCCGTTAGCGCGCTGAAGGCAGATGTAGCAGTACAACGCTGCCTCCATGTCGGGGTAGTGTGAGTGGCGCCCCCCCCCCCGTGCATCCGCTTGCGGCAGTTAGCCGCGCCCTTGTAGAAGCCCGCAGCCGCAGCCGCCTCCGCACTCCAGCGTCTGATGCAGGCGATGGACGCGGTTGACTCCACGCTCGTCTTCTTCAAGGAGCCGAGCTCCTGATAGCGGCGCGCCCACTTAAGCTTCTCACGCACGGTTCATCCGCGGCGCTTCTTCGTAGTGTCTTTGCTGCGAGGGGAAGGTGGGCGGGTGTTGGGATTATGGAGGGTGGGGTCCTTCGGCGTGACCTTCTCATGGAACGTGGGAATCGGGCCCGCCGCCGCCGCATACTCATCGTCGCTGCCCAGCGTCTCATTCACGACGATGTCGTCAGGATTCGGCGCCTTCTTCGCCTTCTTCTTAGCCGCACCCTTGCTGGATCCCGGGTCTCCGTCGGATGTCCGCTTCTTGTTGCTTGTGCAGAGACCAGCAGGGGCCTTAGCAGGGGCCTTAGTAGGGGCTTCCGCGACCTTGGCTTTTCCCTTCTCCGCAGCGGTGAGTATCGGGCGACGCTCCTCCCCCGGACTGTCGTCGTCAGAGAGCACCACGCGGGCCCGCTTCGACTTGGACTGTAGGCGATGGCGCACCCTCCGCTTCAGTAGCGGAACATCGTCGTCGGTCCCAAGGCTCCATGGGTCGTCGTCGCCGCCTTCACCGTCAAATAAGACGGCATCCGCAGCAACCTTGTCCGACTTTACCACAGCATCCGCATCCGCAATTGCGGCCGCATCCGCATGCGCAACTGTCTCGAGTTCCGCCCCCGCCTCGTCGTCAGCCTCCTCATTCGCATCCACCGCCGCTTCCTGTGCATCCGCCGCTGCCTCCGTGTTGTCAACATCAGCATTTTCACCTCCATCGTTGTCCGAATCACCAGCCCGCCACTCTTCCACCTCGTCGTCGCTCCCGACCGGCCGATTCCACCATTCGTCCTCCTCGATGTCGGCCGGACCTAATTCGTTGCCCGAAGCGCTGTCGTCGTGGCCGTTCTCCGGCCAGTCCTCCTCGGCGTCGTCGCCGTTCGCTTCGTCTCCGTCGTCCCCGTCACAGCTCGCATCGGAGGCGGCGGTAGGACTTCCCGCCTTGCTCGCGTTCTTCGCCATGGCTACACGGATGTCATCCCCGGGCGAGTTAATTCGCCCGTAGTTATTCACCTGCACGTGAGGACGAGGTGAGGACTTGCCTACTGGTACTTTGCTGCGCATGGTTAGAAAGCCTGCCGAGAGCAAGGTTGAGACGAGTATTCAACCTCCTTGAGCACCAAATGAAGTGAGAGCCCGACTACCCCCCCCAGCCAGAGTGCCCCATCCACAGGTGCCGCGCCGCTCCTCTACGAGGCATCTCCTCGTAGAGGACAGCCCTCACGCTGCCAACGTGCTACCAGCAGCGTTCTGGAAGCATCCCTGCGCTGCTGGCGGCAAAACGACGCTGGCAGCATCATTAGATGCTGCCAGCACAGAAGAATGTTGCCAGCGGTGGCAGCTTTGCTGCATCCCTTACGTAGCAAGTGTGGGCGCTGCATGCATCACCACCGAGGTCGGCCTGTTTCAATGAATCTGGTCCCTGGGTGGTTTCTACACACTTTGCAAGTGTTACAGTCAACTTAAATTTTTCTCCATTTATAAGACTTATAAGACACCCTAAACCATCCCGTTTACAAGATAACTCAAGCATTTTTGCCCAGGTACGAGATAAGACATATATGTCTTATATCCAGGCGATGACGGTACCGTATTCTCCCGGACAAAACACCCCCCCGTAATTGTACACCCCCGGGTAGCTTGTGCGGGGGTGGGTGCTATGGGCGACCTCGTTTCTACTATACCCCCCTTTTTAGGTGATTTTCTAGAACACCCCCCTTTTTGGGTGATTTTCTATAACACCCCCCTTTTCTTACGGATTCATTATTATAGGCGTTACGAGTAGCTGCAATATGGAAGAATAACGCAAGAATTCCTCCCTGGATGAAATTTCGCGGTACTTTCACTTGCAATCTGTCGAGATTTCCCCCCTCCCACTATTTCGCTGTCGCCACGTGCTGCTGAATCTTCCGCTGCAAGTGGCCAGAGAGGTGCAACAAGGCATTTTCGTGGGGGTGATGAAGTTCGCGGCCGAAACTCACATTCGCGCCTCAGACAGTGATGATTGTCAAAACACCCACGTTGTCTAATTTAAAAAACACGAACACTAAAAAAAGCCATTAGTAATCACCCGGGTATTATGTAGCTTTTTCCTATGAGAAGACACCCCCCGTAGCTTTTTCCTATGAGAAGACACCCCCCTTTTTTTTTCCTGTATTTTTAGCTATACCCTAGGGTGTTATGTCCGGGAAAAACGGTACCCAATATGTACCCAAAGCGCCAATCATTCAGAACTGATTGTTCGCCCATCGATCTACCATTGGGTGGTTATTCAAAGAATGTAGCTTATACTGTAAAATCCTTGCACATATTCGAAGGTACAACTCACACAAGCAAAAGAAGCGAAGAAATCAAAGCTAAAAACCTGTCCTAAAGAACGATTAATCACACTTCTTTCTTATTTTATTCCTGCACACACAAAGGGACTCAGCAGGTCGTCAGCCGTATGGTTCATGGCCTCCAAGCAACCGCATGCAGTTGCTCGCACCTCTGCTCCTTCAGTCCCCTCCCCGCGATCTAACGTCCCTTTTGGCGCTGCCAGCAAGCGCCTCCTTATTCTTTGCCCATCCAACTAGGGCCCCTCGCTCTTCACTTGACCACCAGCAGTTTTGTAGTGAACATAATCAGCTCCCTGGATTGCAAAAGGCGCACAAAAGGGAGGCAGGAAAATATGAAACAAGTGACAGTGGACGGGATGGAAAGGGAGAAGAATGTGGATGGTGGAGGGATAGTTCAAGAGATACGAATGCTGGGGTGATAATGGTGGGGACAAGATGATAATTGCATTGTGGAGAAACACGGAGTATGAAAGTGCACAAGCAGCATAAAATCACACGGGAGAAGGGGAGTTACAGCAGAGTGCAAAATAAGTCTCCCTTACGTGTGCACTTGTTCTTGCTCTTGTCCATTTTGAACCCATGCTTGCACTGGCACTGCGGCGTTCCTTGCACCATCTTGCACTGGGCATTATCGGGGCAGCCGGACGTACATATGCCTGCCACATTATAACCTGGGGTGTGCGGGAGAAGCAAGGAATGGAGGATGAGCGGGGTTGACAGGGAGTAACCAGTTGGAACAAGAGCAAGGCAGAAAGGAGAGCATACTCTGACTTTTTCCCTTACGTGTGCACATGTTCTTGCTCGTGTCCATTTTGAACCCCTGCTTGCACTGGCACTGCGCCGTTCCTTGCACCACCTTGCACTGGGCATTAGCAGGGCAGGCAGATGAACATGCGGCTGCCACATGAAACGGGGGGTGTGTGGGAGACGGGAGGAACGGAGGATGAGCAGGGTTGACAGGGAGGATATGCATGTGAGTAGATGTTGAAGTAGGAGCAAGGCAGAACGGAGGGCATACGCTGTCTTTTTTCTCTTACTTGTGCACTTGTTCTTGCTCGTGTCCATCTTGAACCCCTGCTTGCACTGGCACTGCGCCCTTCCTTGCACCACCTTGCACTGGGCATTAGCAGGGCAGGCAGATGAACATGCGGCTGCCACATGAAGAGGGATGGGAGGGGAGGAGAGGGGGTGTGTGTGGAAGGGGGGGGGGGGGGGGGGGGGGGTGGGGGGGGGGGGTTGTTGCGGTAGACAGGAGGGATGAAGGATGAGCGGGGTCGATGGGGAGGGCAAAAATGAGAGACGACGGTTGGGATGGGACACAGGGTTTGTGAGAGAGAGGGACAAGCATGGGGACCATTCAAGCTGCGTATGTATCTCGGTCCCTTACGTGTGCACTTGTTCCTGCCGTTATCCATTTTGAATCCCGTCTTGCACTGGCACTGTGCCGTTCCTTGCACCATCTTGCACTGGGCATTAGCAGGGCAGGCAGATGAACATGCGGCTGCCACATGAAATGATGGGGGGTGCAAGAGAGGGGAGCAAAGAAGAATGAGCGAGGTTGACAGTGATGGCATACGTGAGAGAGGACCATACATTGTCTCTCTCGCACACTTTGCACTGCCTCTTGCTCTTGTCTCAGCGGGGTCGACAGCGAGGGCATACATGAAAGAGGACCATACGTTGTAATTTTCGCATACCTTTGCACTGCCTCTTGCTCTTGTCCATTTTGTAACCCGCCTTGCACTGGCACTGCGCCTTTCCTCCCACCACCGAGCACTGTGCATTAGCAGGGCAGGCCGGCTTGCACATGGCTGCCGGGGGTGGGAGAGGGGAGGGATGAGACTGAGTAGTTGGAAGAAGATGGACAAGTGGTTGCCACAGAACACCCAATCACTCTATCTCCACTCATGTGCAAGCACCATGACCCCCCTGACTGTATCTAACGGCTGGACGTTCTCTGAACTTATTGAACTTTCCGCTTCTTCGCTACTTCACTTGTGCACATCTTCACCCCTTCACTTTATGACCTCAACGCCCTTTGAAACAAAGCCCTTGGTGAGCTCACCAGTGCAGAGGCCGTTCGCCTTGGTGAAGCTGTTGTTGCACTGGCACATCCCCTGCCCGTTCTTCACAACGCACATGGAGTTCATTTCGCACTTCAGTGTGCCCGTCTTGCAGGGGTTGTTAGCTGGCAAGGGTAGAAGAGCGGCTGGACGTTCTCTGAACTTATTGAACTTTCCGCTTCTTCGCTACTTCACTTGTGCACATCTTCACCCCTTCACTTTATGACCTCAACGCCCTTTGAAACAAAGCCCTTGGTGAGCTCACCAGTGCAGAGGCCGTTCGCCTTGGTGTAGCCGTTGTTGCACTGGCACATCCCCTGCCCGTTCTTCACAACGCACATGGAGTTCATTTCGCACTTCAGTGTGCCCGTCTTGCAGGGGTTGTTAGCTGGCAAGGGTAGAAGGGAAGCAGGTAGGGAAGGATATAGAGAAGCATCAGCCTGCCGGGGCAATGAAGAGGCATTTCTCTTTGAATCGTATGCAAGAGAGGCGGGTGGGCACACAAGAGAACTCTTGCGCAGGGCCTCCAGGGGCACGTGCACTAGGTTGGTTCTCCAGGGGCACTTGCACTAGGCTGGTCGAACTCTTAAACGTTGGAAGACATTCAACACTAGATTTACCAGGACTGAAATTCTTATCGCTGCAGATCTTCTGAGCCTCATTGAACACGAGGCCCCAGGGGCACTGGCACTGGGGCGTGCCGTCCTTCACAACGCACCCAGCAGATCCGCAGTCCTTGTGACACGTGGCTGTTGTGGGCACCCAGAACGAAGGGACAAACGATTATGCATTGTAAGCATTTCTGGAATACAGTGCAAAAAAATCAACGAGCTACCTCACTCTGTCTTCCCCTATCTCTCCCAACGAGCTACGAGCTTCTCTTCCACTCACAACGGATCACAATCAGCAAAGGCTTATGTGCATGTGCATCTTCACCTAACGTGAGGTGAGGATAGCCTTAGAGTTGTGTTGATATCTGTTTTGAGAATACTCAGAAGTGGTATTAACAGAGTTGTGTGCATGAGTTCCAAAAACGTTTCTCAAACTTAGAGACATGTTCTCGCACTTACTGATCTCACAGCCAACTGATCCCGGCAAATCCATCGCTTTGACAGTCCTGAGAGGGGGAAAGGTATTCACGAAGAGCATAGATGAGGACAAATGTGATGTTCCCACGCCATTCACACCAGGAACTGGAAAACGAATTCTGGTAATTGGAATGCATATTGTTCCCTCCTGCACTAGAACCACAACATGCAAAGCCGCACATGACATGGCGTGCAACACACTCACACACCTGTCTGTGTTGTGGTAGGAATCACCATCCTTCGCAGGACGCGGGATCGTGAGGCCAGGCTTGTCCGTGCAGCCGGGGTTGGTGTAAAACGAAACGCTTTTGCACATGCCAATGCCGGCCCCTTGAAGACCGTAGGAGCTCCACTGAACGCTGATCTTGGTGTCGCCGCGGAGGCCGGAGCTGGAGGTGAGGTCGGAGCACACGGTGGTGCCACTGGCTTGCGCTGCCGGCACGTTGGTGCTGAACTTGACGCTCTCCTGGACGCCATTCGCCTGCAGCTGCACTGTCGTCTGGATGAAGGGGCCTGATGCCACATCGTGGCCGTTGAGGGTCGAGTGGTGATGATGGGGGTTGGAAGACATCGAGTTGGTGGTGGCACAGGGGAAGGGCGAGGGAGAGAGCAGACAGGAACGGAGGTGCAGGGAATGAGGAGAAGAAAAGAGCAAGTCCGAGTTCTGGTGGAAGAGCACGCCTGCTGAAATAGCACCCAGGCAGCAACGCTGCCAGCTGAAATGTGTTTTTTATCCCGAAATGCAGCACTGCATTTCGTCTCCGGTTCACCACTGCAGCACTCACCAGTGCAGTGCTCACAACAAGTGCAACACTCACCAAAGCAAGACTTGTCGGATTCGTAGAATTTTAGACCATTGGAGCACAGACACTCGGGAATGCCATTGCCCGACACTTGGCAGATACCACCCTTGAGGCCGCAATCCATGCTCGCACACGGGTCTGCAGAGACGATCATGGGTTGTTGCAAGGTGAAGAAAGAAAGCGGGAGTTGAAAAAGGGGGTTCATCTCTATGTGCAGTCGCCGGCACTCCACCACTCACTTGCCGGCACTCCACCACTCACTTGCCGGCACTCCACCACTCACTTGCCGGCACTCCACCACTCACTTGCCGGCACTCCACCACTCACTTGCCGGCACTCCACCACTCCCTTGCCGGCACTCGCTGCAGGGACGGAAAATGTGGAGAAGTGTTTGAATATGCTAAGACACATGACTGATGAGCACTGGACTGCCGTGGTGTGACGCCGTATTGAAGGTGAGTACGGAAAACGGGTCACAAGAGCGGATATTTTGCTAATCACGTCACACCCACCCACACTCCGGCCCTTGCCCACATCCCAGTACTTACCCACAGAACCACTGCATGTATTGTCCGCATTGTTGAAGGTGGAACCGTCCGAGCACTCGCAATCACCAGCCGCATTGCACGTAGCATCGGCCCCACAATTGCCGCCACACGCGTCTGCATAGGAAGTCATGGGTGGTTTCAAGGTAGAGTATGGAATAGGGTGTTGAGCAGAGATTACGCTAATGACGTCACACCCACCCACACTCCGGCCCTCGCCCACATCCCAGTACTTACCCACAGAACCACTGCATGTATTGTCCGCATTGTTGAAGGTGGAACCGTCCGAGCACTCGCATTCACCAGCCGCATTGCACGTAGCCTCGGCCCCACACTTGCCGCCACACGCGTCTGCATAGGAAGTCATGGGTGGTTTCAAGGTAGAGTAGGGAATAGGGTGATGAGCAGAGATTACGCTAATGACGTCACACCCACCCACACTCCGGCCCTCGCCCACATCCCAGTACTTACCCACAGAACCACTGCATGTATTGTCCGCATTGTTGAAGGTGGAACCGTCCGAGCACTCGCATTCACCAGCCGCATTGCACGTAGCCTCGGCCCCACACTTGCCGCCACACGCGTCTGCATAGGAAGTCATGGGTGGTTTCAAGGTAGAGTAGGGAATAGGGGGATGAGCAGAGATTACGCTAATGACGTCACACCCAACCACACTCCGGCCCTCGCCCACATCCCAGTACTTACCCACAGAACCACTGCATGTATTGTCCGCATTGTTGAAGGTGGAACCGTCCGAGCACTCGCATTCACCAGCCGCATTGCACGTAGCCTCGGCCCCACACTTGCTGCCACACGCGTCTGCATAGGAAGTCATGGGTGGTTTCAAGGTAGAGTAGGGAATAGGGTGATGAGCAGAGATTACGCTAATGACGTCACACCCACCCACACTTCGGCCCTCGCCCACATCCCAGTACTTACCCACAGAACCACTGCATGTATTGTCCGCATTGTTGAAGGTGGAACCGTCCGAGCACTCGCATTCACCAGCCGCATTGCACGTAGCCTCGGCCCCACACTTGCCGCCACACGCGTCTGCATAGGAAGTCATGGGTGGTTTCAAGGTAGAGTAGGGAATAGGGTGATGAGCAGAGATTACGCTAATGACGTAGGAACTTGGATCGAGTTCAATTATATGAGTCAGTAAGGCCACAAATGCCACAATTATATGATCTTTGTCTTCGATGACGGAAGGCGCCAGCGTGGCTAGTCGCGTTAGGCTGGTCATTTTGAACGAGGCGGGATTCAGAATCTGCGTTGGGGCGCAGAGGCGAATAGACTTTCAGCTCTAGTGCAGGTACTAATCGTATTCCCAGTTCGAGCTCGCGCACACCAGGTTCCGATAATCGCGGGCCCAGTCATTGAAGGCTGACTCAGCACGGATGTATTTGAGATGTGCTACTACGAACGTTTTGTTTTTTCTTTCTGAGACGCTGAGGCTTGCGACGCTTTCATTGGTGCCAGTGGTTAGGACTAAAGCCGTCGCAGCTGGAATCCGTCGCTCGCAAGACTATCGTCACACAGTCAAAACTGGCAGTTTTCAGTCCACGCTGAACACTCGTAACTCGTCGCGAGTGTATCGGCGCCCAGGCGATTCGAGATGCGACTGTAATTTCTGACTGGGATAGGATTCTTGTGCTGAGATAGAAGCGCATTTATTGTTAGCGGGTCATTGAGGTCGCTCACATCCCAGTCAGCCAAAGTCCAACATATGTACTACTGCATTATCATTGCGTCCGTCGTACACTAACCATCATGCCCACCAGGTGGCCATCAGAGAAAGTTGTGTCGTTGGCCAGCCTGAGTGCAGTGGTGGGACTCGCAAAGCGATTCGTGCGGGCGAAAAATGCTTCGTCTGCACGTCGCACACACACGCGGTCAAAGCGGTCATCGGAAATTGGGAGAAGCCGCTGGTAAGAAACATGGGACTCGATAACGTTTCTGGTAAAGCAATGACGCGTACAGTCACTGTATTTAGTGGTTTCACGGGTTTGGTAATTGGGTTAACTAGTTCAGTCACTCATAGTAGGCAGAAATTCACGCGAATAGTCACACATGTCGTTGTGATAAGGATCTTTGGACAGGATGGGTCTGCTAGAATAGCGTAGCGGAAGTTTTTGTTGTGGTAGGTGTCATAATATATTTCTGTATAACTGCATGTAGTTCTAGCTGTAGTGTAGTTCTATTGCTGTCCTGTTAGGTGGTGCACCCTTTGGCTTGCTATAACTTGTAACTCTTCTCATAGTGAACACACATTCTTGTTTCTCCCTTGGTCAACACCCTCGACCTCACCCTTGCTACTCTCGTTCTAACTAAACCCTAGGCTACTAAGCCTACTAAGTTAAGAACCTATTTCAACATGGTATCAGAGCGGTTCTAATCTTAGGACCTAATCTCAATGGGCCCACCAAACCCGCCATCTCTGATGGCGGCATATTTTTCTGCTGCCGGCGTCGAGCTCGCCTCCCTGCACGGTTCACGGGCGTTGCGGATCGCGCAGCGCCGAACGCGGCCGCTAGCGCCGAACGCGGCCGCCAGCGCCGACGCCAGCGCCGAACGCGACCGCCAGCGTCGACGCCAGCGCCAAACGCGGCAGCAAGCGCCGATGCCAGCGCCGAACGCGGCTGCCAGCGCCGACGCCAGCGCCAAACGCGGCCGCCAGCGCCGACGCCAGCGTCGACCGCGGCCGCCAGCGCCCAACGCCGACGCGTACGCCAGCGCCAGGCGCCAGCGATGTGCGCCAGCGCGACCTGCTGCCCCCCCGTCGCCCCTGCTCCCCGTCGCCCCTCCCCGTTTCGTCGCCCTCCCGTGGCGTCCCTCACATGGTCTCTGCCGTGCGTGTGGTGGTGGGGTGGTGCCCGAGAGTGGGGGAGGCGGGGGTGGGTGACTCGGCCTCCCCGCTCTCCTCTCTGTCCCTGCAGCGGCTGGTGCTGAAGGGGAGTGGGGGGGAGGGGGTGGTTGACGCCACTCTGCTGCTACGCCACGCTGCCGCCCCCCTTCTCCCTCTCCCTGCTACTCGTGCAGCCGAGGAGGGGGTGGAGGGAGGGTGTTGGGGTGGCGGGTGTGACAAACCAGCGGCAGTCCCTCCTCCTCTCTCTCTTCCTGCCGCCCCTCCTGGGGTGGGGGGCAAGGGGAGGGGGAGGGTGAGGGGGTGGCGGGGGTGACCAGCATGCGCCAGCCCACCTCCTCTCTCGTCCTGCTGCCCCTCCTGGGGTGGGGGGGAGGGGGGGGGGGAGGGTGAGGGGGTGGCTTTGGAGGACGGATGGGGGGGAAGGCGTGAGGTTCCAGGGGGCGGTTGACAAGGGGGGTGAGGTTGAGGGGGGTGGCTGAAAGAGGGTGTGGACTTGGGGGTTCGTAAGAGGGGCTCGCCGCGCTTGGCTCCCCCCACCTCCTCTCCTCCCTCTCTCACCCTACCCCCCTTTGTAAAAAGGGGGTTCGTAAGAAGGGCTCGCCGCGCCTGGCTCCCCCCACCTCCTCTCCTCATCCCTCTCTCACCCAACCCCCCTTTGTAAAACGGGGGTTCGTAAGAGGGGCTCGCCGCGTGGCTCCCCCACCTCCTCTCCTCATCCCTCTCCTCTCTCTCTCTCTCTCTCTCTCTCTCTCTCTCTCTCTCTCTCTCTCGCCTCCTCCTCGTTTACCTCCTTACCGTCGTCCACTGCGCGTGGTGTACCCCTTCAGGGGGCGTTAACTTCACATTGCTATTCCTGCATGCAGTTAGGGGATGTGTCAGAATATATTTCTGTATAACTGCATGTAGTTCTAGCTGTAGTGCAGTTCTATTGCTGTCCTATTAGGTGGTGCACCCTTTGGCTTGCTATAACTTGTAACTCTTCTCATAGTGAACACACATTCTTGTTTCTCCCTTGGTCAACACCCTCGACCTCACCCTTGCTACTCTCGTTCTAACTAAACCCTAGGCTACTAAGCCTACTAAGTTAAGAACCTATTTCAACAGTAGGAACCTTGTGCATAGTGAATGTAGGTGAGAAGATTGTAACATTCCACACATTATACAATTTCTAGCTAGCTATGTACTCTGAGGGGTACATTCCCTTGTTAACCGTAATACATCGCTACACTGCTTAGCGATCCTTCAGTTACCAATTGTTGGTCGTAACTGTACAAACCGTTACGCCTGTTGACATTCCTTCGCTGATACCGTTCGGTCCAGGTTGGTCAAAAGTCTCGATAGTTGATTTTGCAACTGTTGACATTCGTCTCCTTTATGGGCTAGCGCGACACCGCTGTTGTTGTTGCTTCGGTAGTAGCTGGTGTTGGTGCAACCCTACGGTTTGCACTCGGCTTGTTGTCCGTGTGCGTGAATGTGTGTGTGTATGGAATGGTATGAGGGCATGGGATAATATATATTTCATGCTTATAATTGTGTGTAAATGTTGAGTCATGATGTCGAGTGTGTGTGTCGAGTCAATAGCGAGTTATCGCTAGACGCGTGTTACGCGGTCGTTTGTGTCTCGCGCGCGGTTTCTACTTTGTCGTGCGCGGTTTCTATTTTGTCCTGTGTCGAACGTTCGGCGTGTCGCAGGTGTGTGCAGCAGACCCATCAAGAACTCAAGGATGAGTTTGTGATGAAGAGCCCGAGCCTTGGTGTCAAGCCTCAAGTGATTTCGAAGCTTGCCAAAAGGGTACACCTCAAGATATTGAAGATAGTTACATTACTTTGTGTAGTGTAACATTTCACTTGGTGTAGGCCCTAGTGAAGGGTAGTTTCGAGACCCTTCGTGGTTGGGGACAGTGTGGCACTGTTCCACATCACTGTACCTCGGCTCTTGGGGTTTGTAGGAGCTGGGAGTCATTCCCAACTCGTAACTCTTCCTATCTTGTGTTCTAAGACTATAGTGGCTGCCATAGTACCGTTCGTTCAAACCGACGCTGTGTCGTCAATTCTTTATCAAATCGTGCAATCTAAATTGCTAATTCTAGACGACGTGAAGACGCTCCAGATCCAATTTGAATCAAGTCATTTGCAGCTGTGAGCAGAATGCTATCAACGTTTGAAGCCGCTGTGCAGAAATCCGTCTGTGCTCTCTATCTTTCGTTTTAGGCACATTCAAGCCTATTGTGACTATAACAAGTGGTATCAGAGCCCCTTGGAGCAGTTTCGACAATGTCTGGACCTGAGGAAAGGGGTGGCAGAGGTGCTGGTGGCAGTGGAGAAGCTCAAGCTCAAGGCCAACCCCGTGATTCAGCCATGGCGCCCATGCAACCAAGTCTTGGCCCACCTAGGGATGAGCCTAGGGTGTTTGGGCTTGACAAGTTCAACGGTGACAACTTTGCTGAATGGTCCTTCAAGATGGAGAACATCTTTGACCACTATGACCTGCTGGAGGTGATGGAAGGAACGGAGAAGCGTCCCGAGAACGACCCGGAGAAGAGCCCGTGGGTGCGGAAGAGCGCACAAGGCTATCTCTTACTTGGGCAAGCGTTGGGGAGCAGTCAGATCCGTCACATCAAGCCATTCCAGCGTGAACCAGAGAAAGGACCAAAGGCATGGGCTGCTCTCAAGGGTGTACATGCTCCTGCAACAGCGGCAGTAGCGGTGGTGTTGGAACGGCAAATGGCGGCACTACGAATTGAAGAAGACGAAGCGGTTGAAGAAGGGGTGCAGAAATTCTTCGACTTGTTGACGCGGCTTGAGGGAGCTGATTTGAACTACAGTGAGCTCCAAAAGAAGACCAAGTTGCTGGCCTTACTCCCAGAGTCATGGTCCTCGCTCATCATCAACCTTAATCGCGACTTGCCCCGCCTCTCGCTTGAAGACGTGAAGCGAGCTATCCTTCAAGAGGATTTCCGCCGCCGTGAGTTGGCGAGTGCGGATGGCGCTGGGGCAGCGAGCATCGGCCGTGGATATGGTCGAGGAAGAGGCAGAGGACGAGGGGGAGGAAGGTTTGGTGGCAGCAACTTCGGCGGAGGCCGCAGGAGTGGCGGTTACGGCAGCGACGACAAGAGCTACGGACGCGGTCGCGGCCGATTCGACGGCGAGTGTCACTATTGCCACAAGAGCGGACACATGTGGCGCGACTGCTACAAACTCCCTGATGGTTGGACCCCTGCTCAAGGCCAAGAGGGTAGAGGAGCAGGAGGAGGGAGAGGACGAGGCCGTGGAGGCCGTGGCGGTCGCGGTGGCGGAGCTGCAAACATGAAGAGCGGAGACAACGACAAGGACCCGAGCGACGATCGATACCCGGGTCTATTCTACTTCGTGTCGACGCAAGTACCGGCTGGTCCAGAGAAGGATGAAGGCTTTGAGGAGCCAGCAGCTGTGGGGAAGGTGACCCTACACCCCCTGGACTATTGGGTGATTGATAGTGGCGCTACCTATAGCATGACACCTCGCCCGGACTTGCTCACCGAACTCGAGCCGTCACCGGTGAAGCATGTCACATCGGCTTTGGGGCAGCGAGCAGAGGTGAAAGGCATGGGCAAGGCCATGTTCAAGGGTGCTGATGGGAAGATGGTGGGCCTCAAGAACGTGCTTTGGGTGCCCAGCCTTGCTGCAAACCTGATTTCCGTGCGGCGGTTGGCAAAGGCCGGCATGGACACGAACTCGAAGGGAGCCAAGACCTACACCGCAAGGCTTGGCGATCGAATTCTTTGGGACCTTCATGAGGACAGGGATGTCTACAACGAGATGTGGCAGATCCCAGTGGTCCCTATGCCTAAGGAGAGGCAAGTGGCAGCAAGCATCAGCACCAAGGATGGAGCGGTCGGTAGCGACGATGGCGCGAACGGTCGCGCTAAGGAGAATGAGCTCAAGAAGAGCAAACCTGGAGGGACCAGCAAGTTCAGTGAACCTAAGGAGAGTGGTGCAGCAACCAAGGAGCAGCAAAAGGGTGAGGAGAACCCAGAGGCAGCAGCGGAGGAGGACTACGGAGAGAGTATGTGGGGCGCTATTGCGAGCGCGGCATTCTCCAATCCAACTTCGGCTACGGGGGAGTGTGATTGGCTCACCTTGCATCGGCGCATGGGGCATGTGGCCCTGCCCATCTTGCAGCAGCTAGTGAAGAATGAGATGGTTGCTGGCATACGTGTGAAGGGGGAGCCCGATGAGGTGCTTGGCTGCCCGACGTGCGTTCAAGCCAAGTTCACCCGGTTTCCGTTCCCTAGTTCGGAGGCAACGGCAAAGGCACCGCTTGATGAGGTGGTGATGGACGTGGCCCCCTGAAGCTTGGAGCTGCTGGAGCTGAGTATTTTCTCACCATTGTCGACGTCTACATCCGCATGACTTGGGTGTACGTGCTAGCCAAGAAGAGCGACGTGGCTGAAACGTTGAAGACGGATTGGTTCCCGATGGTGGAGCGGCAACAAGACCGTCTAGTCAAGTCAATCCGCACCGATCGAGGGGGAGAGTTCCTGAGCAAGGAGTTTGGGTTGTGGCTGAAGAAGAATGGTATTCGGCCCTCCCTCACCATGCCATACTCCCCTGCAATGAACGGCATCGCCGAGCGAGCGAACCGCACAATCACGGAGGCGGCACGCGGGTTGCTCATTGAAGCCGGGCTACCCGACTATTTCTGGCCTGATGCGGTGCGGAGCGCGTGTGTGGCCAAGAACAGAGCCTTGACTCATGTGGGAGCAGACAAATGGGTGCCCTATGTGGAGTGGCTAGGAAGGAAGCCAGAGGTGGATATGCTTCGGGTGTTTGGGTGCATGTGCATGGCGCTCGTGCCTAAGCATCTTCGGCACAACAAGCTTGGTGCCAAGGCGGTGTGGGCCGTGCACTTGGACATGGCTCAAAACAGCAAGGGATGGCTTCTTTGGGACCCATTCACCAAGAAGTTCTTGGTGAGAAGGGACTGCAAGTTCATGGAGAACTTCATGTACAAGGATTGGAAGGCGGAGAATGAGGCGAAGATAGGCGTGCGGTTTGGGGAGGTGAAGAGTTCCGGTTTGGAGCATGTGGAGCTGCCTTTGGAGCTGAGCAGCGGCAGCACAACCACAAGGCAATCCTCCCTTGTGAATGGGGGAGAGGAGGCCAATGATGCAGAGGAAGAAGAGGAGGAGGTGCAGCAAGTGAGCGAGCGTGCACCGTCACTCCCTTCCCGTACTACGAGTGCTCCACGGATTCGAGCCACACCGCAGCAACGCCAAGGCCTTCAAGTCCCTGCAGCTGAGGAGGAAGGAAGGGGGAAGAGGAGAGTTCAACCCCCTAATAGGCTGACCTATGATGCGCCGGGAAAGCAGGGCAAGACAGCCCTGGCCGGAGCGGCAATGATGGTCGGAGACGACGAGGAGAGTGACTACGAGGAGTGTGCCTTCGCGTTCTTCTCTCCGGTGGAGATGCCGGGAGAACCAGCAACTCTCAAGGAGGCTTTGGAGAGTAGTGATGCTGAGGAGTGGAAGAAGGCCATGGAGAGTGAGCTGAAGAGCATCGAGGAGAATGACACGTTTGAATTGGTGGAGCTACCGGAGGGGCGTACGGCGATAACGTCCAAGTGGCTCTTCAAAATCAAGTCGGATGCCGACGGCAAGATCGAGCGCTACAAGTCTAGGCTTGTAGCCAAGGGGTACCAGCAGAAGGAGAAGGTGGACTTCAAGGAGCTGTTTGCCCCTGTGGTGAAGCCGACGACGCTGCGAACCCTATTCGCGGGAGCCGCCATCAAAGGATGGGTAGTAAAGCAAATGGACATCGTAACGGCATTCCTTAACGGCATCCTTGAGGAGGAGATTTTTATGGCGCAGCCAGAGGGGTTTGATGATGGTAGTGGCAGAGTGTGGAAGCTGAAGAAGGCCCTCTATGGGCTGAAGCAGGCCCCTAGGCAATGGTACATGAAGATGCGCGAAGTGTTGGAGGGGATCGGCTTCACTCCCTCAACGACCGATCACTCCTTGTTCATGCTTGGCGAGGGGGAGCAGAGGAGTTTCATGGTGGTTTATGTGGATGACATCCTCATTTTCTCACCCTCTTCTGACCTTGTGAAGGAGGTGATGCTGAAGCTTCAAGACAAGTTCAAGTGCAAGGCCCTTGGTGACGTGAGCTTCTACCTTGGGCTCCACATCGAACGAGATGTGGAGAAGCGGTGCATGCGGGTGCATCAACGAAAGTACCTGGAGGCATTGGCTGCCAACTTTGGGCAGAGTGAAGGCCATGTGGCTACACCCTTTCCCTCTGGGTTCAAGTGTGTGAAGGGACCAGAGGAGGAGAGCGTTGGTGAAGAGGAGAGGCGCCGATTTCACTCGTTGGTGGGCAGCCTCATGTATGCGGCGGTAAACACCCGACCGGACGTCGCGTTTGCTACCGGGCAGCTGGCTAGGGTTGTGCAATGCCCTAATGAGGAGCAGGTAGCAGCTGGAATGAGGGTGGCCAAGTATCTTGGCCAAACACCGACCGTTGGGCTGCAATACTCGGCGGCGGCACAAAGGCGCCAAAAGGGCGCGGATGGTGTTGAACCCGGGCGTTTGTTCCTCACCGCCTACTCGGATGCTTCATATGCATCAGAACCAGAGGACATGACAAGTGTGGGAGGCTTCATATGCTGTGTTGGTGGAGGCCCAACTGCTTGGGAGAGCAAGAAGCAGGTTGACCAAGCTTTGAGCTCGGTGGAGTCCGAGTACATGGCACTCTTCCGTGCCGTACGGGAGATTGTGTGGCAGCGGCGTTTGTTGGCTGAATTGGGGGAGGAGCAGCAAGGACCTACCCCACTGTACTGTGTCAGCCAGGGTGCCATTGCTCTTGCTAAGAACCCTGTGTTGCATGGACTCACGAAGCACATGAGGGTGAAGTGGCATTGGACGAGGAGCATGGTAACCGCGGGTGAAGTTGAGTTGCGCTACGTGAAGACCACGGGGCAGCCGGCTGACATGATGACCAAGAGGCTGGTGGAGCAGCAGCATTGGAAGTGTTGCAAGCTGGCTGGGATGGCTCTGAACTGAGAGAGCAACATATCCTAAGGCCAACAATCCGAGGGGGAGTTTGTTGGTGCAACCCTACGGTTTGCACTCGGCTTGTTGTCCGTGTGCGTGAATGTGTGTGTGTATGGAATGGTATGAGGGCATGGGATAATATATATTTCATGCTTATAATTGTGTGTGAATGTTGAGTCATGATGTCGAGTGTGTGTGTCGAGTCAATAGCGAGTTATCGCTAGACGCGTGTTACGCGGTCGTTTGTGTCTCGCGCGCGGTTTCTACTTTGTCGTGCGCGGTTTCTATTTTGTCCTGTGTCGAACGTTCGGCGTGTCGCAGGTGTGTGCAGCAGACCCATCAAGAACTCAAGGATGAGTTTGTGATGAAGAGCCCGAGCCTTGGTGTCAAGCCTCAAGTGATTTCGAAGCTTGCCAAAAGGGTACACCTCAAGATATTGAAGATAGTTACATTACTTTGTGTAGTGTAACATTTCACTTGGTGTAGGCCCTAGTGAAGGGTAGTTTCGAGACCCTTCGTGGTTGGGGACAGTGTGGCACTGTTCCACATCACTGTACCTCGGCTCTTGGGGTTTGTAGGAGCTGGGAGTCATTCCCAACTCGTAACTCTTCCTATCTTGTGTTCTAAGACTATAGTGGCTGCCATAGTACCGTTCGTTCAAACCGACGCTGTGTCGTCAATTCTTTATCAAATCGTGCAATCTAAATTGCTAATTCTAGACGACGTGAAGACGCTCCAGATCCAATTTGAATCAAGTCATTTGCAGCTGTGAGCAGAACGCTATCAACGTTTGAAGCCGCTGTGCAGAAATCCGTCTGTGCTCTCTATCTTTCGTTTTAGGCACATTCAAGCCTATTGTGACTATAACAGCTGGTACGATACTGCTGCACCTTCGGGAATGCTGATATAATTCCGTGCTTACTCCAACACTCTCCTTCATTCCTGAAGGTGTGGCATGTGGCTTCTCTTGACGGCTCCGCACAAGTCTGCGGAATACTGAAATTTCTGACGTGGCAGCAGCTTCTTCGGAAAAAAGTCAACTGCCATCTCGCTAGTTGTGCAGTAGGTGAGCTGGACTTTCCATTTGTTGATTTCGTTCTTGACGAAGAAGTAACGGTGGGATATGCGTTTCGTGCGGTTGACGAAGCCAGGTTGTTCGCGATCTTGATCTCGCTCTAGTTTTCGCACAGTAACTTGAATGACCCATTCATCGCCATTTTTGTTTATTTTTGGAGTTCCGTGAGGTAGCGACCTTCGCAAACTGCTGCACTCGCTACGATGAACACGGCTCCAGCTGCCGAAAGGGCGATGAGCTCCTGCTTCTGGGAGTTCCAAGAAATGGTTCCTGCTGGTTCAAGCTTAAAATATTATCGAGTGCGGGATCTCATGCTATCTACATCCCCTACTTGGTCAGCATCCACGTAGCCAGTGAGTTGAAGATTAGCCGTAATATTCGCTTTGTAGGTCGGGCCGACGTTAGGAGTGGAGATGAAAAAATGTAAGGCACGTCACAGATCCGACATGTTCTCCCCTTCAGGTCGGCGCAAGTACTGGGCAAGCTGGCTATCGGCGTACGAGAGGTCCGGTCGGCATGTGACGGCGGCAAAGAGCAGACACCTAAGCTGTTGCTGGTAGAGGAAATGATCGGAGGCGGATAATGTTGTGGTGTCTGACTCGTGGTTAGGAGGAGGGACGTGGATAGGGGTGGTGAGGCTGACGGGAGTGATGCCGAACTTCTTGGCGAGCGTCTCGGCGTACTTCGCGGCTGACAGATGAATCTTGTCGGCGTACTACTTGTGCATTGTGACCGTGCTTGCATTGCACGATTCTTCCGTATGGTCATCGTCGCGTAACCGACGGGCATAAATACACCAAAACTTTACTGTTTGATGCCATTATTTTTTAGATTCTTAGTTTTTTTATGCCGGTCATCAAAATACATGAGATGTTATCGTCTCGCGTGGTGTGAAACACGCGATGGAATGTAGAAGCTATCGCGGTCAAGATATGTTAGAAGCTCCGTCTGCACTCTGACTGAGGTGGGGAGTTTTCCTCTGGCCTCTTGGAAACCTTCTGTCAGGGGGAGGGCATTGAGCAGTCGTTCACGCTTCCGGCCTCTCCACAGCAGAATGGGGTTGCTGAGCGCCGCATTGGCTTAGTCATGGAGGTCGCTCGTACCTCCTTGATCCATGCGGCTGCCCCCCACTTTCTGTGGCCGTTTGCGGTCCGCTACGCTGCGCATCAGCTCAACCTCTGGCCCCGTGTCTCCGTTCCGGAGACTTCGCCGACACTGCGTTGGACGGGAGAGGTTGGCGATGCGTCGCGTTTTCGGGTCTGGGGATCTCGAGCTTTTGTCCGCGATACGTCCGCGGACAAGCTCTCCTCCCGCGCTGTTCCTTGCGTCTTCCTTGGCTTTGTCCCGGACGCGTCTGGCTGGCAGTTTTACCACCCCACCTCGCGCCGGGTCCTGCCTTCTCAGGACGTCACTTTCGACGAGTCCGTCCCCTACTACCGCCTCTTCCCCTACCGCACTGCCCCGCTCCCCCCCCCCGCCTCTCTTCCTCGCTCCAGGTGCTGCTGTGGTAGACCCCCTCCCCCCTCAGGGTGCCGCTCCCTCAGGTGTGTCCCAGGTAGACCCGGTTGAGCCTGTCGAGGTAGCTGTCGACTCTCGTCCTGCTAGGGGTGCTGAGCCTGAGGGTGCGGAGCCTGGGGGTGCGGAGCCTGGGGGTGAGGAGCCTGGGGGTGCGGAGCCTGGGGATGCGGAGTCTGGGGGTGCTGAGCCTGAGGTTGCTGAGTCTGGGGGTGCTGAGCCTGAGGTTGCTGAGTCTGGGGGTACTGGATCTGAGAGTACTACGCCTGAGAGTCCGGCGCCTGGAGACCCTCCCTCTTCACAGCAGCTGCGTGAGTGGTACTCGCGGTACTGCAGCCTCAGGAGAGGTGCTTCTGGGGCTAGAGGTGCTGCTGGAGCTAGTGCTCGTGGATCCCCGCCTAGGCGGGAGCCACCCTCTCCCCAGCGGCTCCGAGAGTGGTACGCTCGGCGCTGCAGTCTCCGGAGTGGCGCTGCTGGTGCTTGGGACCCTGGAGCTGGAGCTGCTGCTGGTGCTGAGGACCCAGGAGTTGGAGCTGCTGCTGGTGCTGAGGACCCTGGAGTTGGAGCTGCTGCTGGTGCTGAGGACCCTGGAGTTAGAGCTGCTGCTGGTGCTGAGGACCCAGGAGTTGGAGCTGCTGCTGGTGCTGCGGACCCTGGAGTTGGAGCTGCTACTGGTGCTGAGGACCCCGGAGCTGGTGCTGCTGGTTCGGGGGCTGTTGGTGGTACTGCTGGAGGTACTGCTGGTGCTGCCGGAGGTGCTGGAGCTGCTGGTGGTGCTGCTGGAGGTGCTGCTGGTACTGGTGCTGCTGGTGGTGCTGCTGGAGGTGCTGCTGGTGCTGGAGCTCCTGGAGGTGCTGCTGGAGGTGCTGGAGCTGCTGGTGGAGCTGCTGGAGGTGCTGCTGTAGCTGGAGACCCTGGAGCTGAGGGAGCTGGTACTGTCTCTGCTGGCTCAGGAGGAGCTGCGCGGCCGCGGCCGTACTACGTTCCGCTCCTTCAGGTGTGTCCCAGGTAGACCCGGTTGAGCCTGTCGAGGTAGCTGTCGACTCTCGTCCTGCTAGGGGTGCTGAGCCTGGGGGTGCGGAGCCTGGGGGTGAGGAGGCGCGCAAAGGCGCGCGGGGCAGCGAGCGCGCGGGGCCGCACTAGGCGCGCAAGGGCGCGCGGGGCAGGCGACGCGCGTGGGGCTGCGCGGGTCGCACGCTAGGGCGTACGAGGAGGGCGGGGCCGATCGCACGGGGCACGCTAGGGCGTGCGGGCTAGGCGGGGCCGGTTCGCAAGGGGCACGCTAGGGCGCGCGATAGGAGAGAAGAGAAGAAGGCGCTCGAGGGCGCGACTAGGCGAGGCGCGCTCGGGCGCAACTAACGGAAATGGTGGGCCCTTACAGTCGGTCCTAGGTTACGACCTAGGCTCTGATACCATGTTAGAAACTAAAACTGAACGAGAAATGATGAAACTAGGCAACAGGGGGATACAAGTAGGAAACCCTAACAAGTTGTACCCCCTAAGACTAAACCCACTATAGCCTACACAATATAAACATATATAATGTTTGACAAGATATACAGGAGATACTTCGAAAAACATATTTAGCATATACAATCTTCCTAGTCAAGTAATTTACGAAAATTCTGGTTTGGTTCAATTCGCGTCCACTGATTGGCTGCGGCACTGATTTTGTGCACGGAACAGTTATCAATCACATCACGCGATAAAAATTTCCTCCAAAAAGGGCTTGTAGAGGAGGAGCTTCATTTAGGGGATATAGGAAAAAACTACTCGTTTCTGAAAACGGACTTTGTTAGCGTGGGCTCTCAAACGAGAACATGGGGTCAAAATGGTCACAGAAATAGGGAGACTATGCCACTAGTAAGAAACATGGGACTCGGTAACGTTTCAGGTAAATGGGTCGAAGCAGTCACTGTATATAGTGTTTTGACGGGTTTGGTAACTGGTTTACGCGTTCAGTCACTAAGTAGGCAGAAATACACGCCAATGGTCACACATGTCGTTGTTGATAAAGATCTTTGGACAGGATAGTCCTGCTAGAATAGCGTAGCAGAAGTTTTTGTTGTGCGCATAGTTTATGTACCAAGGCTGACGGACCTGCCTGGTTCAGAACGAATCTAGGACCCTGCTCGGAATAACCAAGGTTATCAAAACATTCTCGAAGGTTCTCCCTTAGCGTGCCGCTTCATAACGAAGTAGCGCGCTGTAACAGTACCGCGTTAGCTCGTACATGAGCACGCAGCCGAAGGTCAACTGTCGTAGAGAGTCAATGGTCGCGATTTTGAACCACCCCGAACTTGTAAACGGATATTACATGCTGCAACGCGGTAATCGTAAAGTATTGCAATAGTCACTGCAACTATAGCGATGCATGCAAAACATTTAATAAGGGAATGTACTCCTCAGAGTACATAGCTAGCTAGATACTATATAAACACATTGTAATACTATCTTTATCATCCTGTTTCGTTTTATTGTTTATTATAAACAAGGTCATTCAGACTTTTGCTGTCTTAACTCTACTAGGGCACACTGAGGCTCGCTGCTTTTACCGCCTTGAAGACGCCTTCCGAGCAGAGTTTGGTGAGCAGGCCAAGCTTCTTGACTGGTTAGGATTGCTCAAGAAGGGAGTAAATGTATTTTTTCTTGATTACGACCAGATACCTGGCATGTATGCCATGTATGCTGCTAGTGCTAGTGCTGAGGGTGACTATTACTCTTGTTTGCCTATATCTGGTAGTGTAGAGACTACTAGTGTAGGTGTTGGTGACCTTGCTAAGACTGGTGCAATTCCTAGGAGGCTTTGCTCACCTTCACGCTGGACTCTGTTGCGTCTTGGTGCATCTTCCGCGACTGCACCACAGTCACACTGCTCCTGGCACCTGTCCCTGTCACCCTGGCCGACCCCTCCTCTGGTCCACTCGGTGCACGAGGCTCCAGTGTTCTCCAATCTCTAGCAGCCCCTTCTGGCTCCCTCACAGGTCTCCACCTCCCCTTATTTGTTACGAACTTGGTGAGTACCGCTCACCTTCATGATATGATGGTCACCACCATCACTCCTGGGGGCGAGCGCATGGCAATCTGTGCGGACACACACACTGAAGACCCCCTTGCCACGTTCTCACGTCAGGTCAGGTAGCTATGTCTTGCTCGTGTCGGTTACTCATGCACGCGTCCCTCCTCTGGCACTACCATCTTTAGCGTCTGCGTCGTATGCTCTCGCGTCTCCTTATCTCTGCGCTTCTACAGTCCCTGCCCCTGCTCCCGCCATCACTTGCGCCGCCGTGCACTCCCTGCGTCGAGAGCTGCAGCGCGCTGCTCCTCATTCCTCCTCGTTTCCTCCAACCACTGCTCCTCTACAGACGCTGCACATGGATGTGTGGGACAGCGCCCCCGTCCTTGGGCCACACCGGAAGCGCTACTTTCTGCTGGTCATCAACGACTGCACGTGCTACACTACGGTCTTTCCCTTAGATCGTCATGTCAGAATGTTGTATTTGTCTAGCCTGCAGTGGGGTACTCTATAGCGAGTACAGCCCAATCTAGGGTTTCCTATATGTACTCAACTGCTTGCTAGTGCAACTCCTCTTTCTTGTTCTAAACTTCTGCTCATACTTTTGACATGCTATCAGAGAGTGTCCTTCCTTGGCCTGTGGGCCCACCAACCTGCTTCCGCTGCTACTCGATCTGTCGCACGCCCCGTGGCGTGCGACGTAGGCGCGCGGCGGTTTACTCTCTGGCGCGCGCCCTGAGGCGCGCGACCCCTTTTCTTCCTGGCGCGCCGTCCCCACAGCTCCGTCGCGACGCCCTGGGGAGACGCGCGCGCCCCCTGCCCGTCCGTCGCGGCGCCCTGGAGCGACGTGCGCGTCCCCCGACCGTCCCGTCGCGGCGCCCTGGTGTGTCGCGCGCGGCCCCTGCCGTCCCGTCGCGGCGCCCTGGCGAGGCGCGCGCGGCCACTGCTGCTCCGTCGCGGCGCCCTAGCCAGGCGCGCGCGGCTCCTGCTGGTCCGTCGCGGCGCCCTGGCACGGCGCGCGCGGCCCCTGCTACTCCGTCGCGGCGCCCTGGCCAGGCGCGCGCGGCTCCTGCTGGTCCGTCGCGGCGCCCTGGCAAGGCGCGCGCGGCCCCTGCCCGCCCTGGCTAGGCGCACGCGGCCCCTGCTGTCCCGTCGCCCCCCCCCCTCCCTCCCCCGTGCCGCCCATTGCTCCCGTGCCGCCGTGCGTTCCGCGGTGGTGGGGGGTGTGGGGTGGCGGGCATGGGGGTGAGCGGTGTGGGTGCTACCCTTCCCCTTCTCCTCCTCCTTCTTCGTCTCCCACTGCTGCAGCTGCCGCTGAGGGGGGTGGGAGTGTGGGAGCCGAGGGGAGTGGCACTAGGGGGGTGACGTGGGAGTGGAGCTAGGGGTAAAGCAAGGGGTGTGTGAAAGGGAGGTGGGACAGTTTGGGGAGGTTGAGCGGAGGCTGCCGTCTTGTAGTCCGCAGCACCTGTAGTCTGGGGCGCTGTCCTGGTAGCCCAGAGAGCCTGCTGCGCCTGTCGCCCGTGGGTCCGTTGCTCCTGCCGCTCTTTGTAGCCGCCGAGCCAGTTACTGCAGTAGTCCAGGGCGCTGTCCCGGTAGCCACTGTGCCAGCCGCTCCTGTTTCCCGTGTGTCTGCAGCTTCAGCCGTCGCCTCCTATCTCCTCTCATCTTACAGTCCCGCCTCCTCCTCCTCACTTGTCCTTTGTGAATGCCTCTAGCTTTGCTTGCAATTGTGAACCTGCTCTATGACTGCTTTCTCTGCTGATTACACCCCACTTTGGCTATGGGGGTGTGTCAGAATGTTGTATTTGTCTAACCTGCAGTGGGGTACTCTATAGCGAGTACAGCCCAATCTAGGGTTTCCTATATGTACTCAACTGCTTGCTAGTGCAACTCCTCTTTCTTGTTCTAAACTTCTGCTCGTACTTTTGACACGTAAAAGAGACGTACGTGTTGTTTTGATCCATTGGATCTGCACTGTTCGTCGCCAGCTGAGCGCACGGTTCCAATAGGACCTCCCGGTGCTCCATCTTCACTCTGACCGTGGTGGCGAATTTGCCTCTGGTCTCCTTGAGGATTTTTTTCGTGAGGAGGGCATCACCCAGACGTTCACACTTCCGACCTCTCCACAATAGAATGGGATTGCTAAGCGCCACATTGGCTTGATCACGGAAGTTGCTCGCACCTCCATGATCCAAGCGGCTGCTCCCCATTTTCTGGCCGTTTGCGGTCCGATATGCCGCGCATCAGCTCAACCTCTAGCCCCGAGTCTCCCAGCCAGAGACCTTGCCTACCTTGCTTTGGACGGGGGAGGTTGGCGATGCGTCGGCGTTTCGGATCCGGGTTCGCTTGCCCTTGTCCGCGATTCTACTACGAGCAAGTTCTCTCTTGGCTTTCCTATCGACGCGCCGCTTCCTGTCTTCCCGCGAAGTTACCTTTGACAAGTCAGTTTGCTACTACCGTCTCTACCCCCACTGCAGTTCCCCTGTCCCTGCGAAGGGGGTTGACCCTGCTGTTGACGACACAACGGTCTCTTGCCATCCACCGCGCTTGGAGACCCCTCCTGGTTTTCCGCCTCGACCGTCTTCACCTACTCTGCACCTTGTAGCTGTGGACCCCAGTGTTGTTTGGGGTGGTAACTCTTGAGGTGCGGGCTCTAAGAGTGCTGGTTTTGGGGGTGCGGACTTAGGAGGTGCTGGTTTTGGGTGCTGACCCTGAGGGTGCTACCTCGGGGGGTGCTGAGCGTCCTTGTGGTGGTGGAGTCGAGGGTATGACTTCTGGAGGTTATGCGGGTGAGTTGCATGTTGGTGCAACCCTACGGTTTGCACTCGGCTTGTTGTCCGTGTGCGTGCATGCGTGTGTGCATGGAATGGTATGAGGGCATGAGATGTCGAATGTGTAAATGATGAGTCGTGATGTCGAATGTGTGTGTGTCGAGTCAATAGCGAGTCATCGCTAGTCGCGTGTCTACGTCGTCGCTTGTGTGTCTCGCGCTGTTTCTATTTTGTCGTTTGTGTGTGTCGCGCGGTTCTATTTTGTCGTGTGTGGAACATTCAGCGTGTCGCAGGTGTGTGCAGCAGACCCATCAAGAACTCAAGGATGAGTTTATGATGAAGAACCAGAGCCTTGGTTTCAAGATTCAAGTGATTGCGAAGCCCGCGAAAAGGGTACACCTCAAGATATTGAGAATCGTTACATTACTTTGTGGTGTGTAACATTTCACTTGGTGTAGGCCCTTGTGAAGGGTAGTTTCGAGACCCTTCATGGTTGGGGACAGTGTGGCACTGTTTCACATTATTGTGCCTCGGCTCTTGGGGTTTGTAGGAGCTGGGAGTCATTCCCAACTGGTAACGTTTCCTAATTTGTGTTCCAAGACTATAGTGTTCGCCATAGTGCCGTTCGTTCAAACTGATGTTGCCACCATCAATACTTAATGAAATCGTGCGATCTAAATTGCCTATTGTAGGCGTCGTTAAGACGCTCCAGATCCAATTTGAATGAGGTCATTTGAAGCCGTGACCAGAACGTTATGAACGTTTGAAGCCGTTGTGCAGAAATCCGACTGTGCACTCTATCTTTCGTTTTAGGCACATTTGAGCCTATTGTGACCATAACATTGCAGCCTCTGCCAAGGCGCCCCTTGTTCTGAGAGAAGCAACCGTCGTCGCTGCCACTTCCTGGATCCGTTGCTGGAGGCTCTAGGGGTGCTGGAGCTATAGGTTCTAGAGCTGGAGGTGCTGGAGGTTCTGGTGCAGGTAGTACTGGAGCTGGAGGTGCTGGAGCTGGAGGTGCTGGAGGTTTTCGTGCTGGAGGTACTGGAGCTGGAGTTGCAAGAGGTTCTGGTTTTGGAGGTGCTGGAGCTAGAGGTGCTGGAGGTTCTGGTGCTGGAGGTACTAGAGCTGGAGGTGCTGGAGGTTCTAGTTCTGGAGCTGGAGGGACTGGCGCCGGAGGTGCGGCCAGTGAGGGTGTTGGTCGTACTGGGGCTGGAGGTGTTCCTGGTGCTAGTACTGGAGAAGCTAGTTCTGGGGGTGCAGCGGAGCCACTGCAGCGGCGATTCTTGTTCTGGGAATAGCCACTACCTGAGCCGGCGCTTCAATACCTTCTCAGACTCCCACCTGCATCTGCTGAGCCGACAGACACTGCTACTACTCCTCTGTTGTTTTCGCCGCCTAAACTGCCACAGACGCTGTTGCCGCCTGACTCCTCTCTGCCTGCTCTCTCTCGTTACTCCTGTTGCCTAAATCCCTGACTTGCCGTAGAGAGCCTGCATCTCGTCCTACCTCAACTGTTGCTTGTGTTTGTCATTCTCGCCGTTTCCGCCCTCCTTCTGCTCCCAGCATGCACACTATAGCACTTCGTTTTTCCACTGTTTCGGAGCATGTTGCCCTGCCGTTACCTCCTGCATCTTCTTTTCCAGACGTTCCTGACCCGGTGTCTGACCTTGCTCGTGCTGCTAGTACAGATTTCACTCGTTGGCTGGCCACACTTGTCTTGCTGCTGCATCTGCCTTCGTCACTGAGCTCGCTGAATTTGCTGCTACGTGCAACCTTGACTACCTCGCGAGTCTTGTTTCTGACTTTGACTGTCCACCGTCCATCGGGGGTGAGCTTGCCTTTTGCTGTGAAGTGCTTGAGGACAAGCAGTTTGAGCTAGAGTGCCTCGCTGCTTCTGTACATCATCTCGCTGCCATGCTGCTTGCCCCTGAGGGAGACCCGGATGCACTAGACATTCCGATCCCGCGCTCTTACGCAGAGGCGATCACAGGTCCTTATTCCTCTCAGTGGCAGACAGCCATGGACGCAGAGATGGCATCCTGAATGTCTACAGGCACCTATGACAACGAAGGTCCCCCTCTTGTGGCGAACATACTTGATGGCATGTGGATTTTTAGGGTGAAGCGGACGTCAGGTTCCCCGCATGTCTTCAAGGTGTGTTACGTTGCACGAAGCTTCAGTCAGCGGCACGAGGTCGACTTCTTCGAGACCTTCTCCCACACCCCGAAGATGACCACTCTTTGGGTGTTACTGCACGTTGCAGCACAGCATGATTACGACTTGTGAGGATCTAGGATCGAGCTCAGAAAAGTGGGTTTGAATAGAATGATCCACCTGGGTACAACACGAGGATATATATAGGCTCGACACAAGGGAGGTAACCCAGGTGTTACGCGAATGTTCTGAGGGTCGCGAAGCGTCCTGAACAGAACCTTCCCAAACTCGGCAGAAACCAATTCGGTGGAAACCGAATAGGCTTGAGTTCGGTACACGTAACCTGGTTCGGTGCTATAGCTATAATAAAATATAGGAATGCACCTAACCTAGGAAATCAAGCATATATATGCATGATAAATAAAACCCAAGCTAGATATAGCATAATAAAGTCCAGGCAAGCTAGCAAAGCCAGCATAAGCCGTCGTACTCTCACACGTCCCCCCCTCAAAGCACGGCGTGCGTTGCCCATATCAGCTTCTGCAACCCAACTGTCCTCAGCGGGGTCATATCCCTTCCAGCGTATCAGGAACTCGAGGGTCTTGCCGCCCGCGGCGCCGATGAGTGAGAACGCGCTCCACTTCGTACTCGGGTTCATCTTGTATTAGAACAGGTGGTGGTGGCGGTAGCTTCCGTACCTGGAATTGTTGGTTGGGGTCCTTGTAGGGCTTCAGTAGCTGAACATGGAAAGCGTTGTGAAGCTTCCACGTAGTAGGTAAGCGCAAGCGGAATGTTACAGGTGTCACCTGTGCCTCATCGAGAAAAGGACCACAGAAGCGAGGCCGGAGCTTGGATGGTAGGTGAGACAGGTTCAAGTTGCGCGTGTCGAGGAGCACCTGATCTCCGACTGCTACTGAGTGATCACGTCGCTGACGATCAGCATACTGCTTCTAGGAGTTCTGCATCGTGGTGAGACGTCGCTGAGTCTTCTCCCATAGCTGCTGCATGGTGGTGACAAAGTCATGTGCGGCTTGGACATGTGCTGGTGTGGTTGGCTGCTGTGGTGTGAGTGGTTCCCGTCCGTAACACATGAACAAAGGAGTTTTCCCTGTGGCTGCATGTGACGCGTTGTTGTAAGCGAACTCTAGGGTTGTAAACTGTGTGTCCCAGTGGCTGACGTCGTCCTTGCAAGCTGTGCGCAGTAACTTTTCAACCACCTGATTGAGTCACTCAGTCTGTCCGTCAGTCTGGGGGTCGGACGCTGAAGAAATCGCAAGCTTTGTCCCCAACAAACCCATGAGTTCCCCCCAGAACTTACTGGTGAATTTTGGGTCTCTGTCTGAGATGAGTGTAGCGGGGATGCCGTGGATGGTGATGATGCGGTCGAAGAAGAGGCGAGCAGTTGCTTCAGCTGTAGCTGTGGCGTTGGTCGGGATAAAGTGTCCCATTTTAGAGAACTTATCGATCACCACGAGTATTGCGTCATGCCCTCGTGAGGTCGAAGGAAGTCCCGTGATGAAGTCGAGGCTAACGACTTGCCATGGCTGCTCCGGTACGGGCAGAGGTTGAAGTAACCCAGCTTTTTTCTACTTGCTACTCTTCATCCGCTGGCACGTGTCGCATGAGGTGAAGAACTGCTGCACGTCTACTGCCATCCCGGGTCAGTAGTAATACTTTGCTATCCCTGCTAACGTCTTGTTTCTCCCGAAATGTCCCGTGTATGGTACGTCGTGAAACTCCTCCAGTAGAATCTGTCTGAGCGGGGCATAGTTTGGTACCCAAAACTTTCCTGTGCCCTTCCTTACAGCTAAGCCTTTCTCCCACTGTAACAACTTCTTAGTCTATGCTGTTGCGATCTCTGCGTCCACGGAGTACCCATGCTGGAATAGACCCTTGAGCAGAGGGTTCATCCCGTCGAGCTGGATGCCTGCTACATGTCCGGGGCGGCTCAATGCGTCTGCCTTGTTGTGTAGCCCAGGCTTGTATACGATGTCGTAGTGGAAGTGAGTTTCCAGGAAGTCCACCCACCGCACCTGTCGTCGTGAGAGCGTCGGCTGCGACTTCAGGTATTTGAGACTGTAGTCTTGGCTCCCTCTAGGTAAAACCTCCACGCCTTGAAGGCTATGACTATCGCTAAGGCTTCCTTGTCATGGGGTAATTTGGTTCTGCTCCGTGTAGCTTCTTGCTGATGTAGGCGATGGGCTGCAAACCGCGTCCGTGATCATGCATCAGTACTGCTCCGACTGCCTGGTCACTAGCGTCTGCTTCCACCACGTAGTCGTTGTCTGGGTCCGGTAGGATGAGTACTGGCGCTGTAGTCAGTGCTGTCTGTAGCTGCTCCATGGCTTGCTGATGAGGAGTTTTCTTTTTAGGGCGTATCCTTTTTCAGTAGGTCGGTCAGTGGCGCTACTATCTTAGCGTACTGTGGCACGAACCTGTTGTACTAGTTGGCGAAGCCTAGGAACTGCGACAACTCCTTCACGTTCTCCGGTACTTTCCACTTCTTGACAGTTTCGATCTTCCGCGGGTCCACGTGTACGCCCTCCGCACTCACCATGTGCCCGAGAAACTGCACCTTCTTCAGGGTGAAGTCGCTCTTCGACAGCTTCACGTAGAACTTGTTTTTCCGCAGGATTTCGAACACCTTCCGCAAATGCTCCACATGCTCCTTCATGTTCTTGGATTAGATGAGAATGTCGTCCAGGTACACTACTACGCACTCGTCCAGCAGGGGCCATAGGATGTGATTCATCTCCGCCTGGAACGTTGCTGGTGCGTTGCAGAGTCCGAACGGCATCACCAAGTATTCGTAGGAGCCGTATCTGGTACGGAACGCCGTCTTGTGGACCGAGTGGTCTGCCATCTTGATCTGCCAGTAACCCGACTGTAGGTCCAGCTTCGAAAAGACTGTTGCAACACGCAGTTGGTCCAGTAGGTCGTCTCTGCGCGGTATGGGATATTTGTTTTTTATTGTCTGTTTGTTCAGTGCGCGGTAGTCGATGCACATCCGTAAACTGTCGTCTAGTTTTGGAGTGAAGAGAACTGGTGCACCGTAGGGAGAGGTGGATGGGCGAATCAGTTGTCTGTCCAGTAGATACTCTATCTGCTTCTTCATGTCTGTCATTTCGGTCGGACTCAATCGGTATGGTGCCCGTGAGACAGGTTTCGCACCTGGTTCCTCCACGATCTCGTGCTCGTGGGTGCGTGCTGGAGGTACTCCTGCAGGTAGGTCGTCTGGCATGACGTCCTTGTACTGCTCCAACACCTCCTTCACTAGTGCAGGTAGCTCTGTGTTCGACTTCCTCTCCTCCGCTGCTGTCGTAACTAGTGGTAGGTAGCCTGTGTTACTCTCGTTCACCGTCCGTTCAAACCGTGCCAGTGGCGTTTCAGGAACGTTCCCTGTATCCGTCCAGCTTTGCAGCTCCACTCGTTTCCCGTTGTTGTAGATGCACACCTTCCTGTTGACCCAGTCGATCTCGGGGTTGAACCGCTTCAAGAAATCTCACCCCAAGATGAAATCTAAACGCTTGATGTTCGTAATCGGCAACGTCGGCTTCCACCTCAGCGCCCCTATGTGCAGCTGCAGTGATGCTTCGCAGTGGATGGGAAGTTTCGTACCGTCAACCATCGCTGCCCTGAACTTCGTCTCCTCCGAAGGTTCTCCAATTTTCTCCAACGTCCCGCGGTCGCACACCGAGTGAGACGCACCGCTGTCCACCAGTGGTGCATGGAGGCGTCGCCCGTTGCAGATCACCTCAAATAGTAGTGGTTGTTGCAGCTTCCGAGTAACCGTACATGGTCTCGCTTATAGGATCAAAGGGTACGTCGAATATATCTCCCCTAGGTCCTGCGCTCGAAGCTGCTGACTCCATATCAGTTTTCAACTGAGTAGGGTTAGAAGGATTTATCCGAGGCCGATTCAGCTTCGTCTTGGCCTGGAACCTTCCCCTAAGCCTTTGCAGCTATGTAGGCTTCACCTGTGGGCAACTAGGAGCCTTAACACCATGCTGTGGGGAGAGAATGTTAACTCCTCGGAACGCACGACCCTTTTCAACGCTCCGGAGTGTTTTGCCCAACTTCTCAGGTACCTGAATAATGTCGAAAGGCTTTTTCTTGGCCTCAAAATCTCCCCTGAATTTCTCTAAGGCTTGATTACCTCGAGAGGAAATATTATTACTCTCGGGGGTGTTCGGCTGAAGTTTCCTGATCGGTGCATAGTCTTGTTTCGCGGAGCCTCTATTTGCCTCGGTGATTTCCCCTGATGCCGGCCGGTCGTGACGTTTTAAATTCGCGCCATCATGTCCCCCTTTTTTCGCCCGCTCAGAAGTCGCCACGTGTTTTGACTTCGGGGGTGCCGCACTGTTGTTGCCCTTCAGCTCCGCTCGTGCCTTCTTCATTTTCCAACACGCCAAGAATCGATGTCCTGCTGCGCCGCAAAAATCACATTTCTCGTATTTTGTTGGCTGCTGCTTCGCGTCGATCTTGTCGATATCCATCGGGTCGGCGGTCGTGGGTGGTGCCGATCGCTCCGTGCCGAATGATCTGTTCGGCACGCGTTGTCGTGTTCCGGGTTGACCTTGAGTCAGCGCATCGAATCTCTCTGCTGCACACACTATGTCGCGGTAGTTGTTGTAGTTCGCGGCAATCACCTGACGGCGGACTTCCATTTTTAGCCCCTCAGTATACGCTTCGATTTTATGCCCTTCGGTCAGGTCGGTAATTCGGTTGAAGAGGCTCTCCATCTGCTGCGTGTACTGTGTTACACTGCCGAACTGTTTATGCCGATGAATCTGCTGCCGCGCCGTGTAGCTCGAATTAATCGATTCGCAACATTCAATTAAAGCTGCCCGAAACTGCGTCCATGACCCCTCGCCTCGGATCTCATTACTGTTGTAAATCCACTCGAGCGCCGGGCCTCGCAATAGTGTCGCTGCGAGCTGATTCCGCATTGCATCGTGTGTCGGGGTCGTACAGCCAACGGCCTCGAAGTAAATTTCGAGGGTCAGAATGAATCGACGGACGTCGGCGTCTCTTGCATACAGATTGAATTTCTCCGGTAGCCTCGGACGTGCCGCCTCAAGATTCATTGTAGCCGCTGCCGCTGCTGCAAGGTGAAATGTCGGTGTCGCCGCTGCTGCTGCTGCTGCTGCGTTCGCTGCTGCTGTGGCGGCTGCCGAGTGGTTTGCGAGAAGCTCCTCTATTCGCTAGAGTGCCGCTCGAATCTGGTCCACGTCGGTGTGCAACTCTGTAATTTTCGTACGGAATTATCACCATTTTCCTCCACTTGGCGATTTACAGGAAGATTTGCGACAAAAATAAATGAATTCTATGCGCTGGTCAACTTACTGCAATTCGAATCGACTGTACATATAACGAGCGCTGATTCTGTAGGTCGCGTAATTCTCCGTTGAAAATCGCGTCCGATATCGGCCGTTGAGAAGAAATTCGATCCGACGCTCCAAATTCCAACTGTTTTGGGCAAAATTCTCATGGCCGTTGAGATTCGAATCGATCCGACGGTCGAAATTCCATTTTCGCCACTGTACCTGAGGAGTGTTCGAAAACCGGTTCGAGGGGGACGTTTACAAAAAACGCAGAATTGGTTTACGTACCCAGAATCGGCGCTTCCCGTCGTCGCCCCCGCGGTTTTAAAAGCTAGGTTCTAGCGGTCGAAAAACTTTGCGTGCAACCAGGCTCTGATTACCAAGTGTGAGGATCTAGGATCGAGCTCAGAAAAGTGGGTTTGAATAGAATGATCCACCTGGGTACAACACGAGGCTATATACTGTATAGGCTCGACACAAGGCAGGTAACCCAGGTGTTACCCGAATGTTCTGAGAGTCGCGAAGCATCCCGAACAGAACCTTCCCGAACTCGGTAGAAAGCAATTCGGTGGAAACCGAATAGGCTTGAGTTCGGTACACGTAACCTGGTTCGGTGCTATAACTATAATAAAATATAGGAATGCACCTAACATAGGAAATCAAACATATCTATGCATGATAAATATAACCCAAGCTAGATATAGCATAATAAAGTCCAGGCAAGCTAGCAAAGCCAGCATAAGCCGTCGTACTCTCACACGACTCCTCTACAGGAGATCTGGTTGCGCCGCCCACCTGTCTTCACTGGGACGTATTCTAAAGGTACCCAGTGCAGCCTCCGGAGGCCAGTCTACGGTCTCCGCCAGGCGCACCGCGAGTGGCAAGGCACACTAAGGAAGACAAATTCAGCTCTTGGCTTGGCTCATTTGTCTACTAACCCGTCACCGTTTCTGCGCATCGACCCTTCTCTGTCGCCGTTCTATATTGTCGTGTACGTCGACTACTTGGTCTTTGCGACTGCTGATACTGAGGCACTGGCCGTTGTGAAGGCGGAGCTGCAGAAGAAACAAACCTACACTGACGTGGGTGAGGTGCGGAGCTATCTTGGCTTGCAAATCACCCGAGACAGAGCAGCGCGCATCATTACTGTGACTCAGTCACACATGGAGCAGCAAGTCCTTCAGCATTTTCGCTTTCAATTCTCCTTGCCACAGCCCACTCCTCTGCCTACGGACCATTCGCTCTCAGCTCCACCTTCGGACGAGTCCGTAGAGCCGAGTGGATGCTATTTGGATGATGCGCTACTTGGCCAGTAGATCAAGCTTGGGGCTTGTGCTTGGGGGACCGGTATCAGTTGTGCTCACAGAGCACTTAGACGCTTCGTGGGCCGATGACCAGGCGACTTCCAGGTCTTCACAGGGCTACTCTTTCAGTCTCAGCACTAGCTCTCTCTCGTGGAGTTCCACTCGCTCGTCTTCTGTGCTTAGCTCCAGCTGCGCTGGGGTAATGGCTGCGCAAGAGTTACACTGGCTGACCTACTTGCTCACCGACTTGGGTGAGCGGCCTCGTTCTCCTCCAGTTCTATACGTCGACAACAAGGCCATGATTGCCTTGTGTCAGGACCAAAGACTAGAGCACAAAACGAAGCACATTGCACTTCTTTCGTTTTCTCTGCGAGAGTTATAGCAGCGTGGTCAGCTTCGCATTTCTTACGTGGCCTCCGACGCCAATGTCGCGGATATTTCAACCAAGGCCGTTGGGTCTAGTGATCATCAGCGGTTCTGTACTGCGCTTGGCCTTGTGCCTACTCTAACTCACTTGCTTATCTCTTAATGTACTCTACTACATATATTTATACCTGCTTGTTTACACTTGCTAGGTTGTCATCATTGTGCTGCTATTGTTGTTATAACACTGCATGTGAACTGGCCTTGTGGTCGCTTGCTTGTGCTTGGATTGTGTGGTGATCTTGAGATCCACCATGAGCCTTGCTTTGTTTCTTCTCTTGACTGGTCTTGTGACCGTTTGTTGTTCTTGCTAGCCCTCACCTCACCTGTGGGGGTGTGTCAAATAATATATATAGTTGTTTTTATAGGCTGTAGTGGGGTAGCCTGTATAAAGTACAACCCTTTTAAGGTTAGTACTTGTATCATCCTTCTTTCATAGTTCTTCATTCCTCTACTTACCTTCTAACGCTGGTGTCGTTACTACGCAAACAGCATCGCCTATCCGCTTTTCACCAGGCATTTTACGACCATCCGTCGTGCAGGCTTCTTCCTCTATCAAAGGGTTGCGCGATGTGGCCACGGAAAAGTACCAAGAAGTGCTGATGAAATACAAACATGAATCGTCTACGAATTTCCCTTGGCTGTTCTATGTCAAACTCGTGCTGGATTCCCGTCTGTGAAGTGTTGTGATTGTATGGTGCACGTAGGATATGGAACAAACTATGTCGCAACAGGCGAAGGTGCCATCGATGTACAAACCCAAGCATTCTTCATCTAGGAAGCAAAAACGCGTAGTCCGGAACCAGTCCATCGTGGAGAGAGCAACGAAGAACCAGTCGCGCATCACCTACTCTCCCAAGGCTGGCGATATTCAACGAGAACGCGTCATCGCCCTCCTAGAGACGCTACTTTTTGTCTGCAAATCGGATGCACCGATTGAGATGTGGGTGGATCTCGTTCGGCACATTGCACAATGACCAACACCAAAGTTCTCCAAGAATGGCAACGGTCCTTACTACATGATGCTTACTCTCACCCTCGATCGGTGTGAATTGTTTTCACTAGCCGGTCTTGTTGCCGCTCCACCATCGGCAACCAATCGGTCTTCGCCGTTTCAGCTACATCGCTCTTCTTGGACAGCACGTACACCCAATTCATGCGGGTGTAGACGTCGACAATGGTGAGGAAATAATCCGCTCCAGCAGCTCCAAGCTTCAAGGGGCCCACCACGTCAACCACCACCTTATCGAGTGGTGCCTTAGCCGTTGCCTCCAAACTAGAAAACGGGAAACGGGTGAACTTGGCTTGCATGCACGTTGGACAGCCAAGTACCTCACTAGGCTCCCCCGTAACACATATGCCAACCACCATTTCATTCTTCACTAGCTCCTGCAAGATGGTCAGCCAATCGCACTCCCCCGTAGCCGAAGTCAGATTGGAGAATGCCGCACTCGCAATAGTGCCCCACATGATCTTTCCGTACGACTCCTCCGCTGGTGCTTCGGGGTTCTCCTCACCCTTTTGCTGCTCCTTGGCTGCTGCACCACTCTCCTTATGCTTACACTGCTTGCTGGTCCCTCCAAGATTGCACTTCTTGGACCCTTTCACCTTGGTGCCATCGTTCGCGCCATAGCCGCTACCAACCGCTTCACCCTTGGTGCTGACGCTTGACGTCACTTGCATCTCCTTCGGCATAGGGACCAATAGAATTTGCCACATCTCGTTGTAGACGTCCTTTTCCTCGTGAAGGTCCCAAAGAATGTGCTCGCCAAGCCTCGCGGTATAGGTCTTAGCACCCTTCCAGTTCTTGTCCATGCCGGCCTTTTGCAACCGACGCACGGGAATCAGGTTCGCAGCAAGGTTGGGCACCCAAAGCACGTTCTTGAGGCCCACCATCTTCCCATCAGCACCCTTGAACATGGCCTTGCCCATGCCTTTCACCTCTGCTCGCTGCCCCAAAGCTGATGTGACATGCTTCACCGGTGACGGTTCGAGTTCGGTGAGCAAGTCCGCGCGAGGCGTCATGCTATAGGTAGCGCCTCTATCGATCACACAGTAGTCCAGGGAGTGTAGGGTGACCTTTCCCACAGCTGCTGGCTCCTCAAAGCCTTCATCCTTCTCTGGTGCAACCAGTACTTGCGTCGAGACAAAGAAGAATTGACCCGGGAAGCGATCGTCCCTCGACTCGCTCTCGTTGTCTTCGCTCTTCTATTTGCAGCACCACCTCCGTGACCGCCACGGCCTCCACGGCGTCTTCCTCTCCCTCCTCCTGCTCCCTCTTGGCCTTGAGCAGGGATCCATCCATCAAGGAGTTTGTAGCAATCGCGCCACATGTGTCCACTCTTGTGGCAATAATGGCATTCGCCGTCGAATCGGCCGCGACCGCGTCCGTAGCTCTTATCGTCGCTGCCGTATCCGCCTTCCCCTCGTCCTCTGCCCCTTCCATGGCCGTACCCCCGGCCGATGCGTGTCTGCCCCTGCGCCATCCGCACTCGCCAATTCACGGCGGCCAAAATCCTCTTGAAGGATTGCTCGCTTTACGTCTTCAAGCTGTTGGTGCAACCCTACGGTTTGCACTCGGCTTGTTGTCCGTGTGCGTGAATGTGTGTGTGTATGGAATGGTATGAGGGCATGGGATAATATATATTTCATGCTTATAATTGTGTGTGAATGTTGAGTCATGATGTCGAGTGTGTGTGTCGTTTGTGTCTCGCGCGCGGTTTCTATTTTGTCGTGCGCGGTTTCTATTTTGTCCTGTGTCGAACGTTCGGCGTGTCGCAGGTGTGTGCAGCAGACCCATCAAGAACTCAAGGATGAGTTTGTGATGAAGAGCCCGAGCCTTGGTGTCAAGCCTCAAGTGATTTCGAAGCTCGCCAAAAAGGGTACACCTCAAGATATTGAAGATAGTTACATTACTTTGTGTAGTGTAACATTTCACTTGGTGTAGGCTCTAGTGAAGGGTAGTTTCGAGACCCTTCGTGGTTGGGGACAGTGTGGCACTGTTCCACATCACTGTACCTCGGATCTTGGGGTTTGTAGGAGCTGGGAGTCATTCCCAACTCGTAACTCTTCCTATCTTGTGTTCTAAGACTATAGTGGCTGCCATAGTACCGTTCGTTCAAACCGACGCTGTGTCGTCAATTCTTTATCAAATCGTGCAATCTAAATTGCTAATTGTAGACGACGTGAAGACGCTCCAGATCCAATTTGAATCAAGTCATTTGCAGCTGTGACCAGAACGCTATCAACGTTTGAAGCCGCTGTGCAGAAATCCGTCTGTGCTCTCTATCTTTCGGTTTAGGCACATTCAAGCCTATTGTGACTATAACACAAGCGTCCACAGTCAAATTTATGCACAGCGGCTTTAAACGTTCATAGCGTTCTGGTCACAGCTTTAAATGACCTGATTCAACTTGGATCTGGAGCGTCTTAATGTCGCCTACAATAGGCAATTTAGATCGCACGATTTCACCAGGTATTGACGACACAGCGTCGGTTTGAACGAACGGCACTATGGCAGCCACTATTGTCTTAGAACACAAGATAGGAAGATTTAGGAAGAGTTACGAGTTGGGAATGACTCCCAGCTCCTACAAACCCCAAGAGCCGAGGTACAGTGATGTGGAACAGTGCCACACTGTCCCCAACCACGAAGGGTCTCGAAACTAACCGTCACAAGGGCCTACACCAAGTGAAATGTTACACTACAGTACGTAATGTAACTATCTTCAACATCTTGAAGTGTACCCTTTTGGCGAGCTTCGAAATCACTTGAGGCTTGACACCAAGGCTCGGGTTCTTCATCACAAACTCATCCTTGAGTTCTTGATGGGTCTGCTGCACACACCTGAGACACGCCGAACGTTCGACATAGGACAAAATAGAAACCGCGCACGAGACACACGACAAAATAGAAACCGCGCGGGACACACAAATGATCGCGTAACGCGCGACTAGCGATAACTCGCTATTGACTCGACACACACACTCGACATTATGACCCATCATACACACACTATTATAAGCATGAAATATATATTATCCCATGCCCTCATACCATTCCATGCACACACGCATGCACGCACACGGACAACAAGCCGAGTGCAAACCGTAGGTTGCACCAACAAACCCCCCCTCGGATTGTTGGCCTTAGGATCTTTCTCTCTCAGTTCAGAGCCATCCAAGCCAGCTTTCAACACTTCCAATGCTGCTGCTCCACCAGCCTCTTAGTCATCATGTCAGCCGGCTGCCCCGTGGTCTTCACGTAGCGCAACTCAACTTCACCCGCGGTTACCATGCTCCTCGTCCAATGCCACTTCACCCTCATGTGCTTCGTGAGTCCATGCAACACAGGGTTCTTAGCAAGAGCAATGGCACCCTAGCTGTCACAGTACAGTGGGGTAGGTCCTTGCTGCTCCTCCCCCAATTCAGCCAACAAACGCCGCTGCCACACAATCTCCCGTACCGCACGGAAGAGTGCCATGTACTCGGACTCCACCGAGCTCAAAGCTTGATCCACCTGCTTCTTGCTCTCCCAAGCAGTTGGGCCTCCACCAACACAGCATATGAACCCTCCAACACTTGTCATGTCCTCTGGTTCTGATGCATATGAAGCATCCGAGTAGGCGGTGAGGAACAAACGCTCGGGTTCAACACCATCCGCGCCCTTTTGGCGCCTTTGTGCCGCCGCCGAGTATTGCAGCCCAACGGTCGGTGTTTGGCCAAGATACTTGGCCACCCTCATTCCAGCTGCTACCTGCTCCTCATTAGGGCATTGCACAACCCTAGCCAGCTGCCCGGTAGCAAACACGACGTCCGATCGGGTGTTTACCGCCGCATACATGAGGCTGCCCACCAACGAGTGAAAACGGCGCCTCTCCTCTTCTCCAACGCTCTCCTCCTCTGGCCCCTTCACACACTTGAACCCAGAGGGAAAGGGAGTAGCCACATGACCTTCACTCTGGCCGAAGTTGGCGGCCAACGCCTCCAGGTACTTCCGTTGGTGCACTCGCATGCTCCGCTTCTCCACGTCTCGTTCGATGTGGAGCCCAAGGTAGAAGTTTACGTCACCAAGGGACTTGCACTTGAACTTGTCTTGCAGCTTCAGCATCACCTCCTTCACAAGGTCAGAGGAGGGTGAGAATATGAGAATGTCATCCACATAAACCACCATGAAGCTCCTCTGATCCCCCTCGCCAAGCATGAACAAGGAGTGATCGGCCATTGAGGGAGTGAAGCCGATCTCCTCCAACACTTCGCGCAGCTTCATGTACCATTGCCTAGGGGCCTGCTTCAGCCCATAGAGGGCCTTCTTCAGCTTCCACACTCTGCCACTACCATCATCAAACCCCTCTGGTTGCGCCATAAAAATCTCCTCCTCAAGGATGCCGTTAAGGAATGCCGTTACGATGTCCATTTGCTTTACCACCTATCCTTTGATGGCGGCTCCCGCGAATAGGGTTCGCAGCGTCGTCGGCTTCACCACAGGGGCAAACAGCTCCTTGAAGTCCACCTTCTCCTTCTGCTGGTACCCCTTGGCTACAAGCCTAGACTTGTAGCGCTCGATCTTGCCGTCGGCATCCGACTTGATTTGAGAGCCACTTGGACGTTATCGCCGTACACCCTTCCGGTAGCTCCACCAATTCAAACGTGTCGTTCTCCTCGATGCTCTTCAGCTCACTCTCCATGGCCTTCTTCCACTCCTCAGCATCACTACTCTCCAAAGCCTCCTTGAGATTTGCTGGTTCTCCCGGCATCTCCACCGGAGAGAAGAACGCGAAGGCACACTCCTCGTAGTCACTCTCCTCGTCGTCTCCGACCATCATTGCCGCTCCGGCCAGGGCTGTCTTGCCCTGCTTTCCCGGCGCATCATAGGTCAGCCTATTAGGGGGTTGAACTCTCCTCTTCCCCCTTCCTTCCTCCTCAGCTGCAGGGACTTGAAGGCCTTGGCGTTGCTGCGGTGTGGCTCGAATCCGTGGAGCACTCGTTGTGCGGGAAGGGAGTGACGGTGCACGCACGCTCACTTGCTGCACCTCCTCCTCTTCTTCCTCTGCATCATTGGCCTCCTCTCCCCCATTCACAAGGGAGGATTGCCTTGTGGTGGTGCTGCCGATGCTCAGCTCCAAAGGCAGCTCCACATGGTCCAAATTGGAACTCTTCACCTCCCCAAACCGCATGCCTATCTTCGCCTCATTCTCCGCCTTCCAATCCTTGTACATGAAGTTCTCCATGAACTTGCAGTCCCTTCTCACCAGGAATTTCTTGGTGAATGGGTCCCAAAGAAGCCATCCCTTGCTGTTTTGAGCCATGCCCAAGTGCACGGCCCACACCGCCTTGGCACCAAGCTTGTTGTGCCGAAGATGCTTAGGCACGAGCGCCATGCACATGCACCCGAACACCCGAAGCATATCCACCTTTGGCTTCCTTCCAAGCCACTCCACATAGGGCACCCATTTGTCTGCTCCCACATGAGTCAAAACTCTGTTCTTGGCCACACACGCGCTCCGCACCGCATCAGGCCAGAAGTGGTCGGGTAGCCCGGCTTCAATGAGCAACCCGCGTGCCGCCTCCGTGATTGTGCGGTTCGCTCGTTCGGCGATGCCGTTCATTGCAGGGGAGTATGGCATGGTGAGGGAGTGCCGAATACCATTCTTCTTCAGCCACAACCCAAACTCCTTGCTCATGAACTCTCCCCCTCGATCGGTGCGGATTGACTTGACTAGACGGTCTTGTTGCCGCTCCACCATCGGGAACCAATCCGTCTTCAACGTTTCAGCCACGTCGCTCTTCTTGGCCAGCACATACACCCAAGTCATGCGGGTGTAGACGTCCACAATGGTGAGGAAATACTCAGCTCCAGCAGCTCCAAGCTTCAGGGGGCCCACCACGTCCATCACCACCTCATCAAGTGGTGCCTTTGCCGTTGCCTCCGAACTAGGGAACGGAAACCGGGTGAACTTGGCTTGAATGCACGTCGGGCAGCCAAGCACCTCATCGGGCTCCCCCTTCACACGTATGCCAGCAACCATCTCATTCTTCACTAGCTGCTGCAAGATAGGCAGGGCCACATGCCCCATTCGCCGATGCAAGGTGAGCCAATCACACTCCCCCGTAGCCGAAGTTGGATTGGAGAATGCCGCGCTCACAATAGCGCCCCACATACTCTCTCCGTTGTCCTCCTCCGCTGCTGCCTCGGGGTTCTCCTCACCCTTGTGCTGCTCCTTGGCTGCTGCATCACTCTCCTTAGGTTCACTCTTCTTGCTGGTCCCTCCAAGATTCCACTTGTTGGACTCATTCTCCTTAACGCGACCGTTCGCGCCATCGCCGCTACCAACCGCTTCACCCTTGGTGCTGACGCTTGCTGCCACTTGCCTCTCCTTAGGCATGGGGACCACAGGGATCTGCCGCATCTCGTTGTAGACGTCCCTATCCTCGTGAAGGTCCCATAGAATCCGCTCGCCAAGCCTCGCGGTGTAGGTCTTGGCTCCCTTCGAGTTCGTGTCCATGCCGGCCTTTGCTAACCGCCGCACGGAAATCAGGTTCGCGGCAAGACTTGGCAACCAAAGCACGTTCTTGAGGCCCACCATCTTCCCATCAGCACCCTTGAACATGGCCTTGCCCATGCCTTTCACCTCTGCTCGCTGCCCCAAGGCCGATGTGACATGCTTCACCGGTGACGGTTCAAGTTTGGTGAGCAAGTCCGCGCGAGGTGTCATGGTATAGGTAGCGCCGCTATCGATCACCCAAAAGTCCAGGGGGTGTAGGGTGACCTTTCCCACAGCTGCAGGCTCTTCAAAGTCTTCAACCTTCTCTGGTGCAGCCGGTGCTTGAGTTGACACAAAGTAGAATAGACCCGGGTACCGATCGTCCTTCGAGTCCTTCTCGTTATCTTCGTTCTTCATATTTGCAGCTCCACCACCGCGACCGCCACGGCCTCCACGGCCTCTTCCTCTCCCTCCTCCTACTCCTCTACCCTCCTGGCCTTGAGCAGGGGTCCATCCATCTGGGAGTTTGTAGCAATCGCGCCACATATGTCCGCTCTTGTTGCAATAGTGACACTCGCCGTCGAATCGTCCGCGACTGCGACCGTAGCTCTTGTCGTCGCTGCCGTAACCGCCACTTCCGCGGCCTCCATTGAAGTTGTTGCTGCCAAATCTGCCTCCCCCTCGTCCTCTGCCTCTTCCACGGCCGTACCCCCGGCCGATGCTTGCTGCCCCGGCGCCATCCGCACTCGCCAGCTCACGGCGGCGGAAATCCTCTTGAAGGATTGCTCGCTTCACATCTTCAAGCGAGAGGCGGGCCAAGTCACGGTTGAGGTTAATGATGAGCGAGGACCACGACTCTGGGAGTAAGGCCAGCAACTTGGTCTTCTTTTGGAGCTCGCTGTAGTTCAAATCAGCTCCCTCTAGCCGCGTCAACAAGTCGAAGAATTTCTGCACCCCTTCTTCCACGGGTTCATCTTCTTCAATTCGTAGCGTCGCCATTTGCCGTTCCAACACCACTGCTACCGCCGCTGTTGTAGAAGCGTGTACACCCTTGAGAGCAGCCCATGCCTTTGGTCCCTTCTCTGGTTCACGCTGGAATGGCTTGATGTGACGGATTTGACTGCTCCCCAACGCTTGCCCTAGTAGGAGGTAGCCTTGTGCGCTCTTCCGCACCCACAGGTTCTTCTCCGGGTCGTTCTCGGGACGCTTCTCCGTTCCTTCCATCACCTCCAGCAGGTCATAGTGGTCGAACACGTTCTCCATTCTGAAGGACCATTCAGCAAAGTTGTCGCCGTTGAACTTGTCAAGCCCGAACACTCTTGGTTCGTCCCTAGAAGGTCCAAGAGTCGGTTGCACGGGCGCCACGGCTGACTCACGGGCTTGGCCTTGTGCTTGGGCATCTCCATTGCCACCAGCACCTCTGCCACCCCTTTCTTCAGGTCCAGCCATAGTCGTAGCTGCTCCAAGGGGCTCTGATACCACGTGTTATAGTCATAGTAGGCTTCAATGTGCCTAAAACGAAAGATAGAGTGCACAGTCGGATTTCTGCACAATGGCTTTAAACTTTCATAGCGTTCTGGTCACAGCTTCAAATGACCTGATTCAACTTGGATCTGGAGCGTCTTAATGTCTCCTACAATAGGCAATTTTGATCGCACGATTTCACCAGGTATTGACGACACAGCGTCGGTTTGAACAAACGGCACTGTGGCAGCCACTATAGTCTTAGAACACAAGATAGGAAGAGTTAGGAAGAGTTACGAGTTGGGAATGACTCCCAGCTCCTACAAACCCCAAGAGCCGAGGTACAGTGATGTGGAACAGTGCCACACTGTCCCCAACCACGAAGGGTCTCGAAACTACCCTTCACAAGGGCCTACACCAAGTGAAATGTTACACTACACTAAGTAATGTAACTATCTTCAACATCTTGAAGTGTACCCTTTTGGCGAGCTTCGAAATCACTTGAGGCTTGACACCAGGGCTCGGGTTCTTCATCACAAACTCATCCTTGAGTTCTTGATGGGTCTGCTGCACACACCTGAGACACGCCGAACGTTCGACATAGGACAAAATAGAAACCGCGCACGAGACACACGACAAAATAGAAACCGCGCGGGACACACAAATGATCGCGTAACGCGCGACTAGCGATAACTCGCTATTGACTCGACACACACACTCGACATTATGACCCATCATACACACACTATTATAAGCATGAAATATATATTATCCCATGCCCTCATACCATTCCATGCACACACGCATGCACGCACACGGACAACAAGCCGAGTGCAAACCGTAGGTTGCACCAACAAAGCGAGAGGCGGGGCAAGTCACGATTGAGGTTGATGATGAGCAAGGACCATGACTCTGGGAGTAAGGCCAGCAACTTGGTCTTCTTTTGGAGCTCACTATAGTTTAAATCAGCTCTCTCAAGCCGCTTCAGCAAGTTGATGAATTTTTGCACCCCTTCTTCCACAGGTTCATCTTCTTGAATTCGTAATGTCGCTATTTGCCGTTCCAACACCACCACTATCGCCGTCATTGCAGGAATATGTACACCATTGACAGCAGCCCATGCCTTTGGTCCCTTTTCTGGTTCACGCTGGAACGGCTTGACATGACGGATTTGGCACTCCCCAACGCTTGCCCTAGTAGGAGATAGCCTTGTGCGCTCTTCCGCACCCACGGGCTCTTCTCCAGGTTGTTCTCGTGACGCTTATCCGTTCCTTCCATCACCTCCAGCAGGTTATAGTGATCAAATATGTTCTCCATCTTGAAGGACCACTCAGCGAAGTTGTCACCGTTGAACTTGTCAAGGCCAATAGGCTCATCTCTAGATGGGCCAGGACTTGGTTGCACGGGATCACGGGGTTGGCCTTGTGCTTTGGCTTCACCATTGCCTCCAGCACCTCTGCCGCCCATTTCTTGAGGTCCAGCCATCGTCGACGCTGCTCCAAGGCGCTCTGATACCCACTTTGGACACTGTAGTTTCTATGTCTGACGACCCAGCATGCGATCTCAAATTCGGCAACCAAGTTCGCTCCCAACCAAAGAGCAATAACGACTTTCGCCATTCCATAGGGAATAGTGGTAGGATATTTATGATGTATTGACCCAAATGGTTTTGTTCGTTCAAGAGCCGAGTCGGCTGCGCCTAGAGTGGCAGTGTACCAATATTTATGCGCTTTCCCCCAATTTGTTTTTTTGCACATGCCCTTCAATGAACTGCACACCGTGGCTTGCAGATGTCGTCACCAGCTGTTGGATGAAGTTACCAGTAGACATGGAAACCAAATCGTACGGTCCGATTTGGTTGCTTAATGGTGTCAAAGTTGGAACCGCATATCTCCACGTTTTTTACATTTGGCGACATTGCGAGCCGCGTGGCCAAACTTTGATGGCGGGCACACGTGGGGACGCCACCTAACGAGTTGGGAATGACTCACAGCCTCTACAAACCCAAAGAGCCGAGGTACAGTGATGTGGAACAGTGCAACACTATCCTCAACCAAGAAAGGTCTCGAAACTACCCTCCACAAGGGCCTACACCAAGAGAAATGTTACACTACAATTTGTAATGTAGCTATTCTCACTATCTTGAACTTTGCCATTTTGACGAGCTTCGTACCCACTTGAATCTTGAAACCAAGGCTCTGGGTCTTCACCATAAACTCATCCTTGAGTTCTTGAATGGTCTGCTACACACACCTGCGACACGCCGAACGTTCCACATACGACAAAATATAACCCCACGCGAGACACAAACGACCGAGTGATACGCGACTAGCGATAACTCGATATTGACTCGACACACATATTCAACATTATGACTCATCATTCACACACTATTATAAGCATGAAATATATACTATCTCATGCCCTCATACCATTCCAAGCACACACGCATGCACGCACACGGACAACAAGCCGAGTGCAAACCGTACAGTTGCACCAACAGGAACTACGGACAGAGGCAATAGGGAGGAGCGCTTTACCAGCAAACTACCAGACCACAAATACGCAGTCAGACTGTATCCCCATGCGCCGTCGCCAGCACCTCGCAAGCTCCGACACGCATTTCTGCAAACGACAAAGGGAAAAACAATGTGTGAACTTGTATGGTGCGTCACGGACCTCCACAACCCAACCATCACCACCGCTTCTCCCACTCCTGGGAAGACATGTGGTAAGACCCACCTCAGGAAAGACCGATCGGTTGAACAAGAAGAGGAGAAAGACCCCACTTTGACGAGTTGACAGTTGGTCATATCCAGTATGACTGGGAAGCGCCACAGTGGATCCAAGAGTCACCACCTGCACACATCGCACACGACGACAAAAAGAGGAATTACGAAGACGATAACGACATGGAACATCATTTCACTTCACGAATCGCATGCATTGCAAAAGAGAAAAAGGGCGTTAACACTGGACAGCTGCTGCGGTCAACACATGGTGTCTTCCAGCAAGTTCATCCTCAACAGCGAAGAACTCTTCAACGAAGTCGAGATCACCGTTGCCAACAACCGCTCGATCTACACGAGAAGTCGCGGACAAATCCAACTGGAGTGGAATGATAGACGACTGGAACGTGGCCGAAGGATGGGACGCCGTAGACGTTACTTGGCCAACACAAGGCACAGGATGGGGAGCGCGCCCTGGAGAAGATGTTGAAGCCGAAGAAGGATGGGGCAACATCAGTGAAGAACCTGCCGAAGAAACAGAACCGGAGGTTACTAAAGTGGCACAACAAGAAGAAGAGGAGTCACTGACTGAGTATCGAGCTATCTCTTCCTCGCGACAAGGGGAGAAGGGAGAAGCAATTGGCGACACCGACTTTGAAGAAGGGGAAGTCACCCAGCCAGAAGATCGTCGCCCGAAAACTACGCCGACACTTCTGGCAGGACCTCTGCAGCTTTCCGTAACGATCGACACCACAACCATCGGAGACTCCAGCGGAGCATTCCACGGGGCAAGACTCGAAAATCTTCACGCGGCAGCAGTTCAAGTCCTCGTTCCAGAAAAACATGTGGACGGAGTGGGGAAAGAGACAACATAAACAATATTAGCATGGAAGAAGGAGGTGTATGCATGCACACAAGGATATCGCGCTGATGCTGCCATCTGGCACAAACGACTCGGACACTCTTCGGTAGAAGTACTCAACAACTGCATCAACGTAAAACTGTTCGCGGAAGATGCAACACTGCTTCTCGGAAGGCTGCTCAAGCAAAAACAAGACCTACCCAACTGCAACGTCTGCCCAGAAGCTGCCCTGCGTCACACTACTTTCGCCGAAAAGATCGTTGGAGCTGAACGATACAGACCACTCGACAAGGTTTACAACGATTTTCTGGTACTTACAGCAAAATGACTAAGAGGGGAGCAGTACAAAATCACCTTCATCGACGCCGTCACTCGCTTCGTTTGGGCTGCGGACGTCTCTAATCGCTACGTTGTGTACGACTGCTTCTACCTATGGTTGAGAATGGCGGAGACACAGAGCGAAGGCAAGAAACTGAAAGCCTTGTAGACAGATAAGGTATTGGAATACATGTCAGAGGAGTTCAAAACACTCTGTGCGGAAGAGGGAATCCAGCTGATGATGTCACTCCCTTACGCCCACAAACGGCAAGGCTTGGCAGAACGGACCAACAGGAGCCTCACGACGAAAATGCAAACCCTCATGAAGCAGTCAATTGTGCCAACCATTTTTTGGCCCTTCGTGATGGCGAATGCTGTCCGCCTGCAAAACATGCTTCGTTCGAAAGCTCTTCCCAACAACAACTCACCCTTCAAGGAGTGGACTGGCAAAAATCCAAACACGCGCATGCTTCGGGTTTTTTTGTGCATGGTACAGTACCCGCGGAGAGTCACTACACAATGGGAGTGGACTACGGAGGAGGGCACGGGGTTGTGCGAGTGATCGTAGCGTTGCGCTAAACGTTCTAACTACTTGCTTGTGTTCACAAAGAAGTTAGGCAAGAATTCCACTAAGAAATTTGAAAGAACATTTTGCATTAAAAAGTTTTTAGTACAATTGAGGCATGCATAATGATATCACTAGAATGGCATGCAATACCTAGCAAGGGCGTCTGCCAGCACAGCAGAAGAGCGGCTTGCCAACGCTGCAGCAGAGTAGTTTGCCTGCGTTGCACGGTGCGTGGTCTGCCAGCACTGCAGTCGCAGGTAACAATCTGCTGTCGTAGGTAACTATCTGCAGTCGAAGGTTGTCTATCTGCGCAAATGTGCGCACCTACCAAGTAGGTGCAGGTTGGCGGTTTCACCGTCAAACACATTGGGCAGGTGCCAGGTAGAAAACGTGTCGTCTGTTTTTCCAGGTGCGCACCGTCGACCATGTGCTGCCGTTCCGCAGGTCGAACTTCGCCAAAACCTCCTGATCGAATTTTCGCACACCTCTGCGAATTCAGTCGATCAGCTCGACATAGCTCGGTCGAACAGCGTTCGCCGAGCAGAGCTCTTCGACCCGAACTCTTCGACCAGAGTTCTTCGACCAGGATCGATGACCAGCGCTCAAGCAAGGGCGGGGCCTTTCTCTTCGACATTCCCCTGCCCAGCTCACGCTTGGGCACCCACACACAAGGTCCACCCAGAACCCAGAGGGATAGAATACACGGAGAAAATCCCGTCTGCGTGCACCAACACACACCACGCAGATTACCGCACCAGCCGTGCGGAAGGGCGGCACCTACTGCTGCACCTCGTTATCCCCGTCGCCCACGTCGGCCAGACGCACTTGGCCGATTGCGACGGAGCAACGGTTGAAAGCCGGAAAAAGCAGTGCCTTCGTCAGAAAATCCACCGGCTGATTGAAGGTCGGGATGTACTACAGAGCAAATTTATCGCGCTTCACCATATGCTGCAGCCAGGCGTTGCGTCGCTCCATGTGCTTGAGGTTGCCCTTGAGCCCCAAGCCCTCTGCGACAGTGATCGCCGATTGGTCATCCATGTGCAGAACAGTCGGCTTCCTTACGTCGAGCAGTCGGAATTCTGCAAGGAGGAAGCACAGACGACGAGCCTCCTTGCCGGCTTCCATGGACGCGACGTAGTCTGACTCGGCCGAGGAAAGCGTCGCGCACTTGATGCTCTGGCTCGACCAGGAGACTGCGGCTCCTCTGAAGACGAAAACGTAGCCCCCGTGCTCGTCCGATTCTGCTTGTCACCAGCGTCATTGGCATCTGCATAGCCGACCAGACACAATGACTCTGGTCCGCCGCCGAGCTCCAGAGTGGCGTCACGAGTTTCAACGAGGTAGTGCGACAGCGATCGACCTCACGCCAGTGGTTGTCGCTCCGCACTGACAGGCCAGATCCGATCTTTCTGCAGCGAGCCGACCTTCTGCCGGTACTCTGCTTCCTCGCGCGACTGGAACTCCTCATCGTCGAACATCAGCTCTGCGTTGGCGTCGACGGAAATCGGCGTCTTCGGCACTCGCCTGGTCTGCTCCTCGTCGATAAAGCGTCTACGCAGCTTGTCGACGTAGACTTGCTGGTGAAGCCACAGCTTCCTCGCAGGACGATCGCGTACGATTTCCAGCCCGAGATACTTCTCAACCGGGCTGATTTCGCGCAGCTCGAAGGCGGCTTCCAGTAGCTCCTTCAGCTCCTTCAGCATCGCAGTGCTGCTGCTTGCGGCAAGCAGGTCGTCGACGTAGACCAGCACGCGGCACATCACTCGGCCATCGCCGGCCTTGAAGTAGAGTGCCTCGTCGAGCTGGCTCTTCTTCTTGCCAGCGCCAAACAGCACGTCATTGAGCGCCTTGTACCACAGCAGCGGCGACTGCTTCAGACCGTAGAGGCTCTTCAGCAGCTTGCAGACGCTGTCAACGGGAGTTGTGTGTTGGCCCCGTCCTCACTTGGGCGGAGCCGACTTCGTGGTCGGGTGTGAGGGGAGCAGCCGACCTGCAGCAGTGGGCGAGCTGGTTGACGAGGAGGTCGACCTGCTCGGAGACCACTGTACGGGCGCCGACTTCAGGGTGGCGCCGACTTCAGGGAGGTCGACTTGGGAAGTCGACCTGCGGAGGACGTCAACTTGGTGACGTCAACTTGGGGGCAGCCGACTTGGGTGGTCGGCTGACAGGACCTGCTGGTCGACCTGATGGTTGGTCGGCCAGACCTGCTGGTCGACTTGCGGTGGTCGACCTGGTCTGGTGGTCGACGAAGGAGGGGCCGACGTCGACCTTGACTCAGGATGCCGAGCAGTTGGGCGTCGAGTAGCAGGGCGTCAACTTGGTGACGCCGACTTCGGGTAGCCGACTTGGGCGGTCGGCTGACAACTACACTGGTCGACATGGGGTTGGTCGACCAGGAGTGCTGGTCGACGTGGAGCTGGTCGACCAGAAGTGACGTCGACCTGGAGCTGGTCGACCAGGGGCGTGGTCGACCTGGTGAGGTCGACTTGGAGGTGGTCGTCGACTTGGGAGGTCGACGGGCACGTACGGGAGCAGCTGGTCGACGTTGTTGCCCGGTCGACCAGGTTATCTGGGTGACGAGGTTCTGCGGAGGAGTGCGACAGTCGCCCAGACGAAGTTGGCGAGCCCGACCTCGGTGGTGGTATCCCGAGGTCGACATGGCGGATCAGGTGGAGTCGTCAGCACGAGGATGACTTGGTGTGTGCGTTGTGCAGGTGACGAGACTCAGCCCGCCAATCATCTGCAAGCACCTGCGAAGCTGGTGCGATGCTGTTCTACGGGAGCAACGCTGGCACGCCGTCAACCTGCGATGTTCGCACGCCGTCGACTTTGCACTGCTGGAGCGCGGTCGACCAAGTCGTGCTGGAACGCGGTCGACCATGCTGCGCTGGCAGTCGACCGACCTGAATGCTTGCTCTGATGTAGTCTTGCCATGCCAACTTCATTGAACCATATTGTTGTCAACTTTCTCTAGTGAAACTCTTGCCAATTCTACCCGTGAACTAGCAAGCTGTGTGTGCACTAGGAAACCGACTAAGGACCAACGAACGCAGAGATCACACGAGCACCCGTGCCCAGCCCGTAGTCTAGCTCCCGTTGTAGTAGTTATCTCCGCATGGTGCGGTGAGCGTGGACGGCACACGACTTACCTTTCAGTCAGGTCGACGTAGAAGTCACTTACCTAAGTTGTTCGTAGGTCGGCAGCCGTACAGCACACCTTCCCCGACCAAGGCTCCGACGCCGACGACGTGCTGGCCGTTGTGCACATCGACCTGTGCGGGCCGTTCCGCGTGGCTGCCAAGGACGGCAGCTTGTACTTCCTGCTGCTGAAGGACCGCAAGACTCGCTTCGTGTGGGTGAGGCCGGTCGCCAAGAAGTCGGATGTGCTGCTGGAGTTCCAGAAGTGGTTGGTGTTGGTGGAGAGGCAAACGACGAAGTCGGTGTTGATGCTTCGCTCCGACCGAGGAGGAGAGTTCCTCGGGAAGAAGTTCACCGACTTCGTGGACGGCAAGGGGGTCGTCCACGACCTTACCTGCCCGTACACCCCGCAGCAGAACGGCATGGCGGAGCGGGAGATGAGGACGGTGGTGGAGTCGGTGCGGACGATGCTGCTGCACATGGGCGTGCAGCACCACTGGTGGCACCTCGCTCTGCGACAGGCCGTCTGGGTCCGCAACTGCCTTGAGAGGTCGACGTTGCCGCCGGGGACGACGCCGTACCAGCTGCTGGTCGGCCAGAAGCCCGACTTGTCGATGGCGAGGGTGTGGGGCTGCATGGCGCAGTTCCTTGTCCCCGAGCAGCAGCGTGGTGGGAAGTTGAAGCCGAAGGCCAGGTGGGGCCTTCACCTTGGCGTGTCGGGGGAGAGCAAGGGCTGGGAGCTCCTCGACATCGACGCCAACCGGGTGGTCACCACGTCGGACGTGGTGTTCTACGAGGATATGTCGCTTGAGGCATGGAAGTCGGAGAACGGGCCGGTGTCTGGTCGGACGCCGACCACCCCACCGACCGATACCTCGACGTTGACGCTGCCTCTGCTCGCCGAGGTCGGTGAGCTTGCTGCTGAGGACGCCGAGGTCGTCCGTCCTCCTTCCCCTTCCCCTACGGCCCCTGCCCCTCCCCTCGTGGCCGACCTGCACGGGCTGACTCATATGTCGGCCTCCGGCGATGAGGGGAGTAGTGGGACGTCGCCTTCGGCGCCGGCCAAGGGCATCGCCGGTGGCCGACGTGACGAGCGGCAAGTCGACGTGGGATTGAAGCCGACGTTGATAGGGGAGGAGCAGGTCGAGGAGCAGCAGCCGACAGGGGAGCAGGCAGCAGTGAAGCCGACCACGGAGCAGTCGGCCACCAGGCAGTCGGCAGGGAAGCCGACCACAGGGGAGAGGTCGACCAGGAAGTCGACCGAGATGCAGTAGGACGACGAGGGCAGTGAAGACGGTGACGAAGGAGGGGACGTCGGGGAGTCCACCAAAAGTGACGTGGTGGAGGTTCGGCCTGAACCCCGGAAGTCGGGCAGACTCCGGAGGCCACCCGACTTCTTCGTCCCCGCTGCCTTCACCACGGTGTACAACGTGGACGATGACGACGACCTGCTGTACGACGACGCCGAGGAGGATGAGGAGTTTCCGGAGCTCGACCCTGACATGCTGGCCGACCCCGAACACCGTTGGGACATCTCGACGATGACGGTGAAGGAGGCATTGGCGAGCTGGAAGGGTCCGGCGGTGAAGGCCGCCATGGAGGAGGAGATCCGCAGCCTCATCAACATGGGCACTTGGGAGCTGGTCGAACGCCCGCCGGGGGTCAACATCATGAAGAACCGGTGGGTGTTGACGACGAAGTACCACGTCGACGACACCGTCGAGCGCGAGAAGGCGAGGCTGGTTGTGAAGGGCTTCACTCAGGTGTATGGCGCCGACTACGACGAGACGTTCGCGCCGGTGGGTAGCTACGTCACGCTGAGGATTTTTCTCAGCATCGTTGCCGTCCTCAACCTCAACCTGATGCAGCTCGACATGAAGAACGCCTTCCTACAGAGCAAGCTCGACCGGGTGCTCTACATGTCCCAGCCGGACTACTTCAACGACGGAACCGGCCGGGTGTGCAAGCTGCTGAAGAGCCTGTACGACCTGAAGCAGTCGTCGCTGCTGTGGTACTTGGCGCTCAACGACGTACTGGTCGGGGCCGGGTGGAAGAAGAGCCAGGTCGACGAGGCTCTGTACTTCAAGGTCGGCGACGACGGAGTGGCCTGCTGGGTGCTGGTCTACGTCGATGACCTGCTCGCCGCCAGCAGCAGCACCGAGATGCTGAAGGAGCTGAAGGAGCTGCTGGAGTCCGCCTTCGAGCTGCGTGAGATCTCGCCGGTGCAGAAGTACCTCGGGCTGGAGATCGTCCGCGACAGGTCGGCGGGGAAGCTGTGGCTGCACCAGCAGGGCTACGCCGACAAGCTGCGTAGGCGCTTCATCGACAAGGAGCAGACCGGGCGCACCCCGAAGACGCCGGTCTCGGTCGACGCCTATGGCGAGCTCACCTTCGTTGACGAGGATGCACAGGAGCGACAGGAGGAGGAGTACCGGCAGAAGGTCGGCTCGCTGTAGTTCGCGGCGACGACGACGAGGCCGGACGTCGCCTTCGCCTGCAGCAAACTGGGGAGCGGCCTCACGGTGAGGAGCGACCAGCACTGGCGCGAGGTCGACCGCTGCCTCGCCTACCTCGCCAACACGCGTGACACCGCCCCGGAGTTCGGCGGTGGACCTGAGTCGCTGGAGCTGGTCGGCTACGTGGACGCCGACGACGCCGGTGACAAGTAGAACACGACGAGCACGGGCGGCTACGTGTTTGTCTATGGAGGGGCCGCAGTCTCCTGGTCGAGCCAGCGCATCAAGTGCGCGACGTTGTCGTCGACCGAGTCGGAGTACGTGGCGGACACGGAAGCCGGGAAGGAGGGACGTCGACTTCGCTTCCTCCTCGCAGAGTTCCAGCAGCTGGATGCTGGGAAGCCGACTGTCCTTCGGATGGACAACAAGTCGGCCATCACAGTCGCCGAGGGCATGGGGTTGACGGGCAACCTCAAGCACATGGAGCGGCGATAGGCTTGGCTGCAACACATGGTGAAGCGCGGGAAGTTCTCACTGAGGTACATCCCGACCACCGAGCAGTCGGCCGACTTCCTGACGAAGGCGCTGCACTATCCGGCCTTCAACCGGTGCTCGGTCGACATCGGCCAGGTGCGCTTGGCCGACGTGGGCGGCGAAGATGACGACGTGCAGCAGTAGGTGCCATGCCCTCTTGCATGGCTGGTGCGGTGGACGACGTGCTGTGTGTTGGGTGCACGTCGACGAGCTTTTCTCCGAGGAGTACTGCCGTGTGGGCTGGGGGTCCAAGCGTGAACGCGGCAGGGGAGTGTCAACGGGAGTTGTGTGTTGGCCCCGTACTCACTTGGGCGGAGCCGACTTCGTGGTCGGGTGTGAGGGGAGCAGCCGACCTGCAGCAGTGGGCGAGCTGGTTGACGAGGAGGTCGACCTGTTCGGAGACCACTGTACGGGCGCCGACTTCAGGGTGGCACCGACTTCAGGGAGGTCGACTTGGGAAGTCGACCTGCGGAGGACGTCAACTTGGTGACGTCAACTTGGGGGCAGCCGACTTGGGTGGTCGGCTGACAGGACCTGCTGGTCGACCTGATGGTTGGTCGGCCAGACCTGCTGGTCGACTTGCGGTGGTCGACCTGGTCTGGTGGTCGACGAAGGAGGGGCCGACGTCGACCTCGACTCAGGATGCCGAGCAGTTGGGCGTCGAGTAGCAGGGCGTCAACTTGGTGACGCCGACTTCGGGTAGCCGACTTGGGCGGTCGGCTGACAACTACACTGGTCGACATGGGGCTGGTCGACCTGGAGTGCTGGTCGACGTGGAGCTGGTCGACCAGAAGTGACGTCGACCTGAAGCTGGTCGACCAGGGGCGTGGTCGACCTGGTGAGGTCGACTTGGAGGTGGTCGTCGACTTGGGAGGTCGACGGGCACGTACGGGAGCAGCTGGTCGACGTTGTTGCCCGGTCGACCAGGTTACCTGGGTGACGAGGTTCTGCGGAGGAGTGCGACAGTCGCCCAGGCGAAGTTGGCGAGCCCGACCTCGGTGGTGGTATCCCGAGGTCGACATGGCGGATCAGGTGGAGTCGTCAGCACGAGGATGACTTGGTGTGTGCGTTGTGTAGGTGACGAGGCTCAGCCCGCCAATCATCTGCAAGCACCTGCGAAGCTGGTGCGATGCTGTTCTGCGGGAGCAACGCTGGCACGCCGTCAACCTGCGATGTTCGCACGCCGTCGACTTTGCACTGCTGGAGCGCGGTCGACCAAGTCGTGCTGGAACGCGGTCGACCATGCTGCGCTGGCAGTCGACCGACCTGAATGCTTGCTCTGATGTAGTCTTGCCATGCCAACTTCATTGAACCATATTGTTGTCAACTTTCTCTAGTGAAACTCTTGCCAATTCTACCCGTGAACTAGCAAGCTGTGTGTGCACTAGGAAACCGACTAAGGACCAACGAACGCAGAGATCACACGAGCACCCGTGCCCAGCCCGTAGTCTAGCTCCCGTTGTAGTAGTTATCTCCGCAGACGCGACCAGTGCCGTCGTTGTAGTAGTCGGGCTGGTACATGTAGAGGACACGATCCAGATTTCTCTACAGAAACGCGTTCTTCATGTCGAGCTGCATCAGATGCTGGTCGAGGACTGCTACAATGCTGAGGAAGATTTGCAGAGTTACGTAGCTGCTCACCGGCGCATACGTCTCATCGTAGTCTGCGCCGTAGACCTGCCTGAAACCCTTTACGACCAAGCACGCCTTCTCGCGGGCGACCGTGTTGTCAATGTGGTACTTTGTCGTGAGCACCCAGCGGTTCTTTATGATGTTGACACCGCTCGGACGCTCAACGAGCTCCCACGTCCCGTCGGAGATGAGGCTCTTGATTTACTCGTCCATGGCGGCCTTCACCACCTTGCCCTTCCAGTTCGCCAATGCCTCTTTCACCGTCATGTTGGCGATGTCCCAGCGATGCTCTGGGTCAGCATGCATATCAGGGTCGAGCTCGGGCAGATCAATATCGTCTTCTGCGTCGTCGAGCAGAGTGCTGTAGGACGTCAGTGGCAGACAAGCGTGGTAGCTCAGCTTCTCAGGCGGCTTGCCAATGTTGGGCCGGGCAGACCGTCGCAGTTTCGCCTCTTCGACCGCGACCTCTACCAGGGCGTCATCTTCGAGCTGCTACCCTGACGACAGCTCCCTTCACCGCCGATTGCCGCACCGATGAATTCCACAACGTCGTCGAAGTGCTCCCCTGTCGGCAGCTCCTCTACCGACTGCTCCCCCAGGATCGGCTGCTCTGCCAACGTCTCCACTGAAGCTGGCGCCTCTGCCGATGGCTTCTCTGAAGTCTGCTTCGACGTCGACAGATTCCCTGTCATCTGCTCCCCTGTCGTCTGCCGTTGCCCGTTTACGGCCTTCTCGGTGTCACGTCAGCCACTGGAGATGCAGCCGGTCGGTGTCGCAGGTGACGCACCAAGTCTCCTCTCATCGCCGGCGGCCGACGCGGATCCGTTCCCTAGAAGGTCGATGATGGGCGGTGAAGGGGAGGGCGACAAATTCGCCGGCGGCAGCACAACAGGAGGAGGGAGTGGGACTTCCTCGACGTCCTCGTCATCATGCTCGTCGACGTCGGCGAGCAGGGGAGGCATCTCCGAGGGGGAATCTGGCGGCAGGGTTTGACGGCGTCCTCGTCGACGCCGGCTTGTACTCTGTCTTCCATAACTCCATCGACACGTAGAAGATCGCTTCAATCGTCGTAGCGATTTTGTTGTCCGTGAATTCGAGCACCTCCCAGCCCTTGCTCTCCAGCGATACGCCGAGGTGGAGACCCCAACGAGCTTTCGGCGCCAGCTTCCCACCGCGCTGCTGCTCGGGGACCATAAACTGCACCATGCAGCCCCAAACCCGCACCAGCGTCAAATTCGGCTTCTTCTCGAACAGCAGCTTGTGTGGCGTCGTCCCCAAAGGCAAAGAAGCCCTATGGAGGCAGTTGCGCACCCAGACAGCTTGTCGCAGAGCGAGGTGCCACCAGTGATGCTTCACGCCCATATGCAGAAGCATCGTTCGCACGGCCTCGACCACTGTGCGCATCTCCCGCTCTGCTATCCCGTTCTGCTACGGAGTGTAGGGGCACGTCAGATTGTGGAGGATTTCCTTGTCCTTGACGAGGTCGGTGAAGGCCCGACCGAGGAACTCCCCTCCGCGGTCAGAACACATCATCTTCCCCGTCTTTTAAGTCTGCCTCTCCACCACCTTCAGCCACTTGTCGAAGACGACCAGCACGTCGCTCTTCCTCGCGATCGGCCTCACCCACACGTAGCGAGTCTTCCTGTCCTTCAGCAGAATAAAGTAGAGGCTGCCGTCATTGGTAGCCACTTGAAACGGCCCGTAGAGGTCGATGTGGACCACATGGAGCGCATTCTCGGCGTCCGATCCTTGGTCGGGGAAGGTGTGCCGCGCAAGCTTGCCGCCGATGCAGGAGGCACACGCTACGGTCGACTTCTTGATGTCAAGACCGGCTGTGAACTCGTGCTTCGCCGAGCTCTTGATTGCGTCGACGCCAACGTGCGCAAGCCGTGCGTGCCACATGTCTTGGGTGGACTTCGTCGCCGACGCGATCGTCCGTAGAGCCACCACTTCTGTCGAAGGCATCGTCGACTTCGTCGAGCAGGGGCACAGGTCGGTGCAGAGAACTCTGCCGGAGTAGCGTGCTTGACCAAGGACATCGCCGGCATAATACACCAGCAGCATCTCTTCGCCCTCGTCCAGTAACTTCACGCCGTTCTCCTTAAGCTGGCCAGCAAACAGCAGGTTCGCGTGCATACCCGGAACGTAGAGTACGTCGGGGACGAGGACCTGCTTCCCGGCCTCCCCTTGCAGAGCAACGGTGCCTCTGCCTTCGACGCTCTGAAGTGCCCCGTTGAAGCCGCGGGCGTGGCGAACGTCGCTGCTCGGCTGCATGTCGACGAAGGCCTCCTTCGTCCCCATCAAATGGTGGGAGCAACCGCTGTCGAGCAGCACAACAGTCGGATTGGTCTGCACAGCAGCAGCGACCGCCTTGAAGTCTTCGCCAGCCTCCAGCGTTAGCGAGATCGTCGGCTCCACCACGCTGAACATCGAGCACGAAACCTCCTTGCCACGAGCGTTGTCGCCAGCGGAGTCAGCATCCTTCGTCGAAGACGTCTTCAATGCCTGCTTCTCCTTGCGCGGCTGGTTGTCCCGACGACGACGGCCACCATCTGAATTTTTGCGGTTGGCGTCCCGGTCGTCGTCAGACTCATCTCGGTCGGGGCAGTCGTACGAGAGGTGGTCGTGGGCATCGCAGATGTAGCAACAGCGTCCATCTCGACGTGAGCCACCGCTGCCGCGATCACCTCCCTTCGCCGACTTTCCGCGGTCGGCGCCCTCCGTCGATTTCGCGTTCGACGACTTCCCACCACCGCCTCCGCCAGACTTCCCACGCTGCCCCTGTTGGCGTCCCTGCTTCGCCGGGGCGACATAGTTGGCCTGCGGAAGCAGTTTTGCGGGTCGCTCAGACTCCTGCATGAACTCGTCCTGGATGATGTGGCTCGAAAGCGAGTCCGCGTTCAGAGTCTCGCGCGTGCCGTGAACCGTCAACATCCGGCGCATTAGATTGTAGCCCGAGGGGAGGCCACTGATGACATGCGTAACATAGGACGCCACCGAGTAGTCGACGTCGGCCATCCGCAGATCGGCCAAAACTCGACGCGCTCGATTGCGGTACTCGGTCGGCGAATCCTGCTCCCCCATACGAATGTTGGTCAATTTCTTCTCCAGTTGGCTGATGTAGAGGTCGTCGGTCGCTTTGTAGGTGCGCATAATGTATTGCCACGCTTGGTAGCCGGCGTCCACACGAAGTCTGCACGGCTTCAAGGCGACTTGCACTAGAGGCAAGCAGCACCTCGAAATGACCATGAAGGTCAGAAGATGAGCAGCACAAAATTCCGCCTAGAGTTCAGAGTCGTCTTCGTCCGGCGTCTCCACATTGTCGTCGACAAACTTCTTCAATCTGGCGATCTCCAGCTGAGGCTCAATGGATTCTATCCATGTGATCAAGTCGTGTCGACCTTTGAGCAGCTTCGGCACAGCGATCTTCTCCGGCGAAATTTTAAAATAGCCATAAGTCGGCGCGATGCCTCCGTCTCGACCAGCCAAATGAGTCGCCGAAGTCGGCCTGACTCCACTCCGCAGAGAAGATTGACGTCGACCATCGACGTTGCCGTTCGAGCTGCCTTCAGACGCAAACGATCGCAGCACATGCGCCTGCACTCCGCCGACGTCGACGTCGGCGGCCCGAATCACTCCGCGAACCCTCGTGCTTCCACCGCCGACAACATTGCTGCTGTCACCTTCGTTGTGCACGGGTCGGGGAGAGGCGGTCGTGCCGTCTGCTTCTGCACGGGAAGGGGGGTGCTCACGCGCCCACTGCGCATGAGTTCCAAGGAGCAGAATCTCCAAGTCTGCCTCGCCGTACCCACCAGCCACGTGGCGTGCCTGAACACCAGCCTCTCTCAGCTGCAGGGTATCTTCTACGCGTGCTTCTACTACAGGGTCGAACATGGCGACTAAGACGGTTGCCGGCCTAGAACGACTTAGGTAATGAACGCAGAAGTCGGCTATCTGAAGGTTCTAACGCGGGGCCGTCTACGCTCACCACACCATGCGCAGAGACACTACACAACGGGAGTGGACTACGGAGGAGGGCATGGGGTTGTGCGAGTGATCGTAGTGTTGTGCTAAACGTTCTAACTACTTGCTTGTGTTCACAAAGAAGTTTGGAAAGAATTCCACTAAGGAAGTTGACAGAACATTTTGCATTGAAAAGTTGATAGTACAATTGAGGCATGCAGAATGATAAATTTTAGAATGGCATGCAACACCTCGCAAGGTCAAAATATGCCAGCGCAGCAGAAGAGCGGCTTGCCAACGCTGCAGCAGAGTAGTCTGCCAGCGTTGCATTGCGTGCGGTCTGCCAGCTGTCAGAAATAGGAGTGAAGAATGACTAGAAACACAGCAGTACAAGGTTTGTATATGCAAAACCTAATTGGGCCGTGCCCCTTAAGGAGTGCCCCACTACAGCCTAGAGCATAGTTCTGACACACCCCCATAGGCAAAGTGGAGGACAAGCAAGAGAACGAAGCAAGGTCAAGCCCAGGGTGGATCACAACGTCACCACACATTCTGAGCACAAGCAAATGGCCACAAGGCCAGTTCACATGCAGAGTTATATATAAGGGAAAACAAGCAAGACAGTGATCACAACCTAACAAGTGTAAGCAGGCAGGTATAAATATATAGAACACAGTACAAGCAAAGTCAAGAAGTGAGCAAGTGAGGCCAAGTAGGCACAAGACCTAGAACAGTACAGAAGCGCTGATGATCACAAGGCTGAAGTGCCTTGGTGAAGATATCAGCTGTGTTGGCCTGAGAGGCCACGTAAACAAGACGAAGCTGACCACGCTGCTGCAACTCTCGAGCAAGGAAGTAACGCAGAGCGATGTGCTTCGTTCTGTGCTCCAGTCTGTGCTCCTGACACAAGGCAATCATGGCCTTGTTGTCGACGTACAGAACTGGAGGAGAACGAGGCGCCTCTCCCAGGTCAGTCAGCAGGTAGGTGAGCTAGCGTAACTCCTGTGCAGCCATGGCCCCTGCGCAGATCTCAGCCTCACAGCTGGAGCTGAGAACAGAAGGCGAGCGGGTAGACCGCCACGAAACAGAACCGGGACCAAGGCTGAAGGTGTAACCCTGTGACGACCGCTGCGTAGCCAAGTCGTCAACCCAACAAGCGTCTGCGTGACCAGTGAGAACAACTGGACCCCGTCCTCCAAGCACGAGCCCCATGCCCGACGTACTCCACAAGTAGCGCATCACCCTCTTAGCGGCCTTCCAGTGCTCTGGTCGGTGTCTCCCGGGCGCAACGTAGCGCGCCAGGATGCTAAGAGGGTAAGCAAGGTCAGGTCGAGTGCAGGTCATCAGGTACATGAGGCAGCCCACAAGCTCTGGATACGGGCCACTCGGCTCTACGGACTCATCCGAAGGCAGAGCTGAGAGCAAGTGACCAGTAGGCAGAGGAGTGGACTATGGCGAGGAGTACTGGAAGTCGAAGCGCTGAAGGACGTGCTGCACCATGTGTGACTGAGTCAAGGTAATGGTGCGCCGTGCTCTGTCCCGGGTGATCTGCAAGCCAAGATAGCTGCACAGCTCACCCAGGTCTGTGCACGTGTGTCTCTTCTGCAGCTCTGACTTCACTAGAGTCAGTGCCTCAGTGTCAGCAGTGGCAAACACCAAGTCGTCGACGTACACGAGGATGTAGAACGGCGGCAGCAAAGTGTCGGTGCGTAGAAACAGCGACGGGTCAGCAGTAGAAGGAGCAAACCCAAGAGCCGCAAGGGTCGTCCTCAGTCTGTTGTGCCACTCGCGGGCAGCCTGACGGAGACCGTAGACTGGCCGCCGGAGGCTCTCTTAGGTACCAGGAGGAAAATACTCAGTGAAGCCAGGTGGGCGGCGCAGCCAGATCTCCTCGTGCAGGCTGCCCTGTAGGAAAGTTGTGCTGAAGTCAAGAGAGTGAAGCTCGTAGTCACGCTGAGCGGCGACGTGCAGCAGAACCCGAAGAGTGGTCATCTTCGGGGTAGGGGAGAAGGTCTGGAAGAAGTTAACTCCCTGTCGCTGACTGAAGCCTCTTGCAACGTAACGCGCCTTGAAGACAGGCGGAGAACCCGGCGGCCGCTTCACCATGAAAATCCACATGCCACTGACGATGTTCGCCCCAGGAGGGGGAACCTCGTCGACGTAGGTGCCTGTGGACTTCCAGGATGCCATCTCTGCGTCAATGGCTGACTGCCACTGAGAGGAGTAGGGACCCTCTATCGCCTCTGCGTAAGAGCGCGGGGTCGGGATGTCTGGTGCATCCGGGTCTCCCTCAGGTGCAATCAGCATGGACACGAGATGAGGTACAGCAGCTGCAAAACACTCAAAGTCCTCCTGCCTGTCCTCAAGGACGTCCGTGCCAAGAGCACACTCACCCCCGACGGACGGAGGACAGACAGACTCAGACTCAGCAACAAGACTAGCGGCGTAATCTAGACGACAGCGAGCAGCAAAGTCGACAAGCTCAGCAACTAAAGCAGACGCAGCAGTGGACTCAAAGGAAGGGTCAGTGACAACAGTAGCTAGCAGACGCGTGACGGTAGGGCTGGCAGCACGAAGTGAGTCAGACTCGGGGTCCGGACCGTCAGCAAGGGAGGACGCACGAGGAGACGGCAGGGGGACACGCTGTGGAACAGAGGAAGGACGAAGTGCCATCTGGTGCGTGCCGGGGACAGGAGGAGGACGCAGACGCGGAACACGACGACCAGTGCGACGCGCGCTAACAGGCGACGCAGGACGAGACGCAGGCTCACGACGCTCCGCTAGACCTCCGGTCGGCTCAGTGTAAGGAGAAGGACCAGGCAGTGGGGAGGCGGGCTGTAACTGCGACTGCGACTGGTCAGGCGGAGGACACAGTAAAGGAGGAGTAGGACCAGTAGAAGGCGGGAGACCAAGAACCTGCTGAAGGAGTGGAACGAAGTACGACCGCGCCCGTGCAGCACCACCAGATCCAGCAGAGACAGCTCCAGCACCCCCAGCTCCAAGGTCTCTAGCTCCAACTCCTGCAGCACCACTAGCTCCAGCACGAGCAGCACCACCAGCATGAACAGCTCCAGCGCCTCCAGCTCCAACTCCTGCAGCACCACTAGCTCCAGCACCAGCAGCACCTCCAGCAGGAACAGCTCCAGCGCCTCCAGCTCCACCTCCTGCAGCACCACTAGCTCCAGCACCAGCAGCACCTCCGGCAAGAACAGCTCCAGCGCCTCCAGCTCCACCTCCTACAACACCACTAGCTCCAGCACCAGCAGCACCTCCGGCAGGAACTGCGACAGCGCCTCCAGCTCCAACTCCTGCAGCACCACTAGCTCCAGCACCAACAGCACCTCCAGCAGGAACATCTCCAGCACCTCCAGCTCCACCTCCTGCAGCACCACTAGCTCCAGCAGCTCCAGTACCTCCAGTACGAGCACCTCCGGAACCAGCGGCTCCAGTACCTCCATCAGCTCCAGCAGCAGCAAGACTCCAGCTCCAGCAGCACGGCTCATGCGCTGAGCAAACCACTCGCGCAGCTGCGGTGAAGAGAGTGGCTCCCGCCGGGACAAGACACCCGAAGGACCTCTAGAGGACAAAGTACCTCCAGGCTCAGCACGCTCAGGCTCCACACTCTCAGGCCAAGCACCCCCAGGCTCCGCTCCCTCACACTCAGAAACCCCAGGCTCAGCACCCCCAGGCTCCGCACCCTCAGACTCAGCACCCCCAGGTCCCGCACCCGCAGGCTCAGCACCCCTAGCAGTACCAGAGTCGACATCTACCTCGACAGGCTCGACAGGGTCTACCTGGGACACACCTGAGGGGGCAGGACCCTGAGGGGGGAGGGGGTCTACTAGAGGAGGACCTGGTGCAAGGAAGAGCGGTGGGGGGGGGAGAGGGGCAGTGCGGTAGGGGAAGAGACGGTAAAAGGGAACCGACTCGTCAAACGTGACGTCCTGAGAGGACAGAACACGGCGCGAGGTGGGGTGGTAAAACTGCCAGCTAGGCGCGTCAGGGGGGAAGCCAAGGAAGATGCAGGGAACAGCACGGGAGGACAGCTTGTCCGCGGAAGAATCGCGGACAAAAGCTCGAGATCCCCAGACACGGAACACACACGCATCGCCAACCTTCCCCGTCCACCGCAGAGCAGGTGTGGTCTCCGGAACGGAGACACGGGGCTGGAGGTTGAGCTGATGCGCAGCGTACTGAACCGCGAACGGCCACAGAAAATGGGGGGCAGCCGCATGATCATGGACGTACGAGCGACGTCCATGACCATGCCAATGCGGCGCTCAGCAATCTCATTTTGCTGTGGGGAGGCCGGAAGCGTGAACGTCTGGCGGATGCCCTCCGCATGACAGAAGGCCTGCAGAAGGTCAGAGGAAAACTCTCCACCTCTGCAGACGCATAACAGGAAGGTCCGAGGCGAAACTCTCGCTGAGCTGGCGACGGGCAGCGCGGATCCAGTCGATCAGCACCTCACTGACCTCACCCTTGCAGCGCAAGGGGAAGACTCTGGTGTAACGCGAGTAGTTGTCAACGACCAGCAAAAAGTAACGCTCGTGACCCTGTCCACGGACGCAGGCTGGGCCCCACACGTCCATGTGGAGAGTCTGCAGCGGAGCCTCCGTCGGAGGGAACTCGGAGGAGTGAGGAGCGGCGCGCTGCCGTCCCTCGACGCAAGGAAGGCAGGTAGGGGCAGGCCCCGGGGGGAGGGGAGGGAGAGACCGGGGAAGACCAGTGACAAGGACACGGGAGGCCATACCTCGAAGACGAGGCAGGGAGGGGTGACCAAGGCGGTGGTGCCAGAGGAGAGTCTGGTGTGACAGGAGACGACACGAGCAGGGGACAGACTCCGGACCAGACCTGGGCGCGGCAGCAAACACCTGACCAGACGCTGCTACCTGACCAGACGCAGTAACTGGAGGGGACGCAGTAGTCAGGGTGTACAGGTTCGACCCAGGCTGACGGGTGAACGTGGCCAGGTGGCGGCCCGTCCGAGTACACGTACAGTGGGTCACCCGCTGACCACCAGGAGTGAAGTGGTCAACCCACACGTCCTGGAGGTCAGCTCCACTCACCAAGTTCGTAGAGAACGAGGGGAGGTGAAGACCCGACAGTGAGCCAGACGGGACCACCGGACACGGCAGAACCGTAGAGGAGTGTGCAAGGACTGGGCCTCCAGAGGGGTCCGCCCGGGAGACAGCAACCGGCCGACTCAGCGGCGTGAGTGTGGTGCAGTCGCGAAAGAAGGAGCGGGAAGCACCGGAGTCAAGAGTGAAAGTGTGCAAGGCCTCAGCAGGCGCAGTACCTAAGAGAGCAGACTCACCAGCACCTGGAGCAGCAGGCTCACTAGTACCTGGAGCAGCAGACTCACTAGCACCTAGACCAGCAGCCTCTATACCTGGGTCAGGCGGCACACACAGGTAACAGTCACCCTCAGCACTAATAGTCACAGCATACATGGCAGCAAGGATAGCATTATAATCAAGATCAAAGATAGCAACACCAGACTTAAGCAGATCAGCCCAGCGAGGGAGCTCAGTAGCGTCAGGAAACTGTGCGCGCCAGGCGTCAGTCAGGCGACTGAAACAGCGCTGCGTAGCGTGCGGCAGGCCGCATGTCTCCCCACGGCGGTCGCCAGTGCGGAGAACGTAAGCGCAAGGACCAGCACCCCCAGACCTCCCACGCCCAGCGTACCACTCACGAAGCTGCTGAGGCGACGGGGTCTCACGGGAACGCGGCTGCTACTGGCGCTGGCCACCGCCAAAGCCTCCACGCTGCACGGCTCCACCCCGACCAGCACCACTGCCGCCGCCACCCCCACTGCCGCTGCCGCCGCCGCCTCCACCTCCACCGCCGCCACCGACGCCCCCACTCCCGCCTCCACCCCCACCTCCACTCCCACCCCCTCCACCTCCTCCACCGCCACCACCGCCGCCCCCGCCGTCCCCTCCACCACCCTTGCCCCCCTTTCCCTTGCCGCTGCGGCGCCTCCCACTAGGAGCAGACGCAGCCCCGACCGCCTTGGTGCCAACGAGGTCGACAGCAGCAGCAGAAGAAACAGAGGGCAAAAGGGGGACGGGGGAGCACCCCTCAAAGAAAGGGGCGCGAGGGTCGCCGCGAGAAGCTCCTACAGCGACTATGCTAGTCTCAGCTGCAAGGAGGTGCTCCTCGAGCAGGTCGACGGTGAGCTCAGTGGGGCAAAGGGAGAGAAAGTGATCCCTGACTGAGCGGAGAGAGTCAGGGAGGCGGGTGACGAGGTAGAAGAGGGTGATGTACATGGGGGGGGGGGGGGGGTTCTTGGCGCAAAACTCGGAGGGAAGCGCAGCGCGGTAGCGGGTGTCACTAGTGCGGAGGTGAGTGATGAGGTCAGCGACTGTGGCAAATGCGGCTAGGTCAGGGAACAAGTACGGTAGCATGATGCGGCTGAGGGCAGCAGAGGCAGGGAAGGAGTAGCGTGTGACAACAGCATCATACAGAGACTTCGCAGTCTTGTAGTGGCCAAAGTGCGCGCGCTCAGCAGACGGCAGGTGACTACGAACAGCAAGACGAGCAACAGCGTCACGAGTAGTCCACTGCGAGCAAAGCGAACTGTCAGCGTCGGCAGCAGGTGCAACAGAGGCGCCGGACGTGTGATCGAACAGCGAGACTCCGTCCTTGGAGTCGCACTGAAGATAGAGCTGCAAATCATCTACCCAAACCTCAAAATCGACCACACGGCCCTCAGCATCGAAGGTTAGCACAGTAGGACTAGCCATGGCAGCAGTAGCAGCAGGGCAGGGCGACGCGGCTCGGCAGGGCGGCGCGGCTCGGCAGGGCGGCGCGGCTCGGCAGGGCGGCGCGGCTCGGCAGGGCGGCGCGGCTCGGCTAGGCGGTGCGGCTCGGCTAGGCGGTGCGGTGCGGTAGGCAGGCTGGCGCAGCGGCGCGCTTGGCAGGGCGGGCGCTTAGCAGGGGCGGGTCCAGAGCAGGGCCGCGACTGAGCGGCTACAGGGCAGGGCCGCGACGGGGCAGCTGCAGGGCAGGGCCGCGACGGGGCGGCAGCAGGGTAGGGCCGCGACTGGGCGGCTGCAGGGCAGGGCCGCGACGAGGCGGCGGTGAGGTAGGGCCGCGACTGGGCGGCTGAAGGGCAGGGCCGCGACGAGGCGGCGGTAGGGTAGGGCCGCAACAGGGCGGCAGGAGGGTAGGGTCGCGACGAGCGGCAGCAAGGCAGGGCCGCAACGGGCGGCGAGGCCAGGCCGCGACGGACGGCTAGGGCAGGCCGCGAAGGGCGGCGACAGGGCAGGGCCGCGGCGGGCGGCTAGGGCAGGGCCGCGACGGGGCGCGAAAGGGCAGGGCCGCGACGGGCCATTAGGGCAGGGCCACTACGGGCCAGGAGGGAAGGGCCGCTACAGGCGGCAATAGGGAAGGGTGCGCAACGGCGCTGGTGAGGCAGGCGCGAGGCGCGCTTCGGGCAGGGCAGGAAAAAAAAGTTTTATCGTGGAAACAGGAGTGAAGCCAAGTCGGAAATAGGAGTGAAGAATGACTAGAAATACAGCAGTACAAGGTTTGTATATGCAAAACCTAAGTGGGCTGTACCCCATAAGGAGTGCCCCACTACAGCCTAGAGCATAGTTCTGACACCAGCATTGCAGTCGTAGGTGAGAATCTGCAGTCGCAGGTCACTATCTGCAGTCGCAGGGTGTCTATGTGCGCAGATGTGCGCACCTACCAAGTAGGTGCAGGTTGGCGGTTTCATGGTCAGGCACATTGCGCATGTGCCAGGTAGAAAACGTGTCGCCGATTTTTCCAGATGTGCACCGCCGACCACGTGCTGTCGTTCCGCATGTCAAGCTTTGCCAAAACCTCGTGAGCGAAGTTTCGCATGCCGCCGCAGAGTTTCGCACACCTCTGTGAATTTAGTCGATCAGCTCGACATCGCTCGATCGAACAGCGTTCGCCGAGCAGAGCTCCTCGACCCGAACTTTTCGACCAGAGTTCTTCGACCAGGATCGTCGATCAGCGCTCTTCGACGGGAGCTCGTCGCGCAGAGATCGTTGACCAGAGCTCGTCGCGCAGTGATCGTCGACCAGAGCTCGTCGACCAGATTCTGTCGAGCAGAGCTTGCTCGACCACAACTTCCGTCGAACTGCAGAAGCCCATCTCGTCGACCAATCCGTCGCGAACTTCTCGTCAACGGCGAGATCGGCAGCGCCCAAGCGAGAGCGGGGCCTTTCTCTTCGAAAGTACTGTTAGAATGAACAACTGTGTGTGAACTAACAAGATTGGGAGTACAAGTAGGAAACCCTAGAATGTTGTACCCCCTAAGGCTAAACCCACTATAGCCTACACAATGTAAACGTATAATGTTTGACACACCCCCATAGGCTAAGTGGGGGAGAGCAAGGGGTCACAAGACCAGTCAAAGCAAAGCAAAACAAGCTCAGGGTGGATCTCAAGGATGCCACACAAATTCCGAGCACGAGCAAGTGGTCACAAGACCAGTTCACATGCAGTTTGATAATATAACAAGAGGTACAGTGATCACAACCTAGCAAGTGTAAGCATGCAGGTATATATATAGAGATCACAGTACAAGCAGAGTCAAGAAGTGAGCAAGTGAGGGACAGTAGGCACAAGGCCTAGAACAGTACAGAAACGCTGATGATCACAAGGCTGAAGCGCCTTGGTGAACACATCAGCAGTGTTGGCCCGAGTGGCCACGTACGAAAGACGAAGCTGACCACGCTGCTGCAGCTCTCGAGCAAGGAAGTAGCGCAGAGTGATGTGCTTCGTTCTGTGCTCCAGTCTGTGCTCCTGACACAAGGCAATGGCTGCCTTGTTGTCAACGTACAGCACTGGAGGAGAACGAGGCCGCTCTCCAAGGTCGGTCAGCAAGTAGGTGAGCCTGCGTAGCTCCTGGGCAGCCATGGCTGTGGCGTAGATCTCAGCCTCACAACTGGAGCTGAGAACAGAGGAAGAGCGTGTAGAACGCCAGGAAACAGAACCAGAGCCAAGGCTGAAGGTGTAACCCTGAGACGACCGCTGCGTAGCCTGGTCGTCAGCCCAAGAAGCGTCTGAGTGTCCAGTGAGGACAACGTCGCACCGTCCTCCAAGCACAAGCCCCATGCCCGACGTACTGCACAAGTAGCGCAACACCCTCTTAGCGGCATCCATGTGCTCCTTCCGGTGACGGCCAGGAGCGACATAGCGTGCTAGGATGCTAAGAGGGTATGCAAGGTCAGGTCGAGTGCAGGTCATCAGGTACATGAGGCAGCCCACAAGCTCTGGATACGGGCCACTCGGCTCTACGGACTCATCCGAAGGCAGAGCTGAGAGCGAGTGACCAGTAGGCAGAGGAGTGGGCTGAGGCGAGGAGTACGTGAAGCGGAAGCGCTGAAGGACCTGCTGCACCATGTGTGACTGAGTCAAGGTGATGGTGCGCTGTGCTCTGTCCCGGGTGATCCGCAAGCCAAGATAGCTTGTCAGCTCACCCAGGTCTGTGCACGTGTGTCTCTTCTGCAGCTCCGACTTCACGTGAGCGAGTGCCTCAGTGTCAGCAGTAGCAAAGACCAAGTCATCGACGTACACGAGAACGTAGAACGGCGGCAGAGTGGTGTCGGTGCGTAGAAACAGCGACGGGTCAGCAGTAGAAGGAGCAAACCCAAGAGCCGCAAGCGTAGTCCTCAGTGTGTCGTGCCACTCACGGGGTGCCTGGCGGAGACCGTAGACTGGCCGCCGGAGGCTCCACTGGGTACCAGGAGGGAACGACCCAGTGAAGCCAGGTGGGCGGCGCAGCCAGATCTCCTCGTGTAGGCTGCCCTGTAGGAACGCAGTGCTGAAGTCAAGAGAGTGGAGCTCGTAGTCACGCTGAGCAGCGACGTGCAGCAGAACCCGAAGAGTGGTCATCTTCGGGGTCGGGGAGAAGGTCTGGAAGAAGTCAACTCCCTCTCGCTGACTGAAGCCTCGAGCAACGTAACGCGCCTTGAAGACAGGCGGAGAACCCGGCGGCCGCTTCACCCTGAAAATCCACATGCCACTGACGATGTTCGCCCCAGGTGGGGGAACCTCGTCGACGTAGGTGCCTGTGGACTTCCAGGAAGCCATCTCTGCGTCCATGGCTGTCTGCCACTGAGAGGAGTAGAGACCCTCCATCGCCTCTGCGTAGGAGCGTGGGGTCGGGATGTCTGGTGCATCCGGGTCTCCCTTAGGGGCAATCAGCATGGACACGAGATGAGGTAAAGCAGCAGCAAAGCACTCAAACTCCTCCTGTCTGTCCTCAAGGACGTCCGTGCCAAGAGCACACTCACCCCCGACGGACGGAGGACAGACAGACTCAGACTCAGCAACAAGGCAAGCGGCATAGTCTAGACGACAGGCGGCAGCAAAGTCCACAAGCTCAGCGACTAGAGCAGACGCAGCAGAGGACTCAAAGGTAGGGTCAGTGACAACAGTGGCAAGGAGACGCGCGACAGTAGGACTGGCAGCACGAGTAAGGTCTGACGACGGGTCAGCAACGTCAGGAAGAGAGGACGCAGGAGGAGACGGCAGAGGGACACGCTGCGGAGCAGTGGAAGGACGCAGGGTCATATAGTGAGTGCCAAGGACAGGAGGAGGACGCTCACGCGGAACACGACGACGAGTGCGGGCAGCGCGGACAGGCGACTCTGGACGAGGCTCAGGAGACGCAGGACTAGACTCAGGCGACGGAGGACGAGACTCAGGCTCACGACGCTCCGTAAGACTACCCGTCGGCGCAGTGTAAGGAGAAGGGGCAGGCAACGGAGAGGCAGACTGTAACTGTGACTGCGACTGGACAGACGGTGGACTCAGTAGGGGAGGAGAAGGACCAGTAGAGGGCAGGAGACCAAGAACCTGCTGAAGGAGCGGAACGTAGTACGGCCGCGGCCGCTCAGCACCTCCAGCTCCAACCCCCTCAGCAGGCCCAGTCCCAGCAGCTCCATTACCTCCAGTACGAGCACCTCCAGGACCAGCGGCTCCAGCAGTTCCAGCAGCACCAGCACCAGCAGCACCTCCAGCAGCGCCAGCAGCACCGCCAGCAGCAGCAGCAGCGCCAGCAGCACCTCCAGTAGTAGCAGCACCTCCAGCAGCTCCAGCAGCACCAGCACCAGCAGCACCTCCAGCAGCGTCAGCAGCACCAGCAGCACCTCCAGTAGTAGCAGCACCTCCAGCAGCTCCAGCAGCACCAGCACCAGCAGCACCTCCAGCAGCGTCAGCAGCACCAGCAGCACCTCCAGTAGTAGCAGCACCTCCAGCAGCTCCAGCAGCACTAGCACCAGCAGCACCTCCAGCAGCGTCAGCAGCACCAGCACCTCCAGCAGCTCCAGCAGTTCCAGCACCAGTAGCACCTCCAGCAGCGCCAGCAGCACCGCCAGCAGCAGCACCTCCAGCAGCTCCAGCACCAGCAGCACCTCCAGTAGCGCCAGCAGCACCGCCAGCAGCAGCAGCACCTCCAGCACCAGGGTCCGCGACACTAGGAGCGCCACTCCGGAGACTGCAGCGCCGAGCGTACCACTCTCGGAGCCGCTGGGGAGAGGGCAGCTCCTGCCTAGGAGGAGAAGTACTAGCACCAGCTCCAGCAGCACTCCTAGCTCCAGAAGCCCCTCTCCTGAAGCTGCAGTACTGTAAGTACCACTCACGCAGCTGCTGTGAGGAGAGAGCTCCTCCAGGTGTAGCACTCCCAGGCTCAGCACCTCCAGACTCAGCACCCCCAGACTCAGCACCCGCAGGCTCCGCACCCCCAGGCTCAGCACCCCCAGACTCCGCAACCCCAGGCTCCGCACCCCCAGGCTCCGCACGCTCAGGCTCAGCACCCCTAGCAGGACGAGAGTCGACAGCTACCTCGACAGGCTCAACCGGGTCTACCTGGGACACACCTGAGGGAGCGGCACCCTGAGGGGGGAGGGGGTCTACCACAGCAGCACCTGGCGCGAGGAAGAGAGGCGGGGGGGGGAGCGGGGCAGTGCGGTAGGGGAAGAGGCGGTAGTAGGGCACCGACTCGTCAAAAGTGACGTCCTGAGAGGGCAGGACACGGCGCGAGGTGGCGTGGTAAAACTGCCAACCAGACGCGTCCGAGACAAAGCCAAGGAAGACACAAGGAACAGCGCGGGAGGAGAGCTTGTCCGCGGACGTATCGCGGACAAAAGCCCGAGATCCCCAGACTTGGAAACGCGACGCATCGCCAACCTCCCCCGTCCACAGCAGTGTGGGCGAGGTCTCCGGCAAGGAGACACGGGGCCAGAGGTTGAGCTGATGCGCAGCGTACCGGACCGCAAACGGCCACAGAAAGTGGGGGGAAGCCGCATGGATCAAGGAGGTACGAGCGACCTCCATGACCAAGCCAATGCGGCGCTCAGCAACCCCATTCTGCTGTGGAGAGGCCGGAAGCGTGAACGACTGGCGGATGCCGTGCTCCGCACAGTAGGCTGCCAAGAGGTCGGAGGAGAACTCACCACCTCTGTCAGAGTGCAGACGCAAGACAGGAAAGTCCGAGTGGAACCGCTCGCTGAGCTGGAGACGAGAAGCGCGGATCCAAGGGATCATAACATCAGGGACCTCACCCTTGGTGCGCAAGGGGAAGACCGTGGTGTAGCGCGAGTAGTCGTCAACAACGATCAGGAAGTACCTCTCCTGACACTGTCCACGGACGCGGGCTGGGCCCCACACGTCCATGTGGAGCGTCTGCAAGGGAGCAGTCGTCGGGGGAAACGAGGAGGAGTGAGGAGCGGCGCGCTGCCGCCCCTCGACACAAGGAAGACAGGGAGGAGCAGGCGAGGGTGGGAGGGGAGGGAGTACCCGGGGAAGACCAGAGACAAGGTACCGTTTGTGCATGGCACGAAGGCGCTGCACTGACGGGTGACCAAGGCGGTGGTGCCAGAGGACGGTCTCGTATGCTAGAGAGCGACACGAGCAGGGGGCAGACAGCTGACCTGAAGCAGACGCAGACGCAGCTACCTGAGTGGACTCAGTGGTCAGTGTGTACAGGTCCGACCCCGGCTGCCGAGTGAAGGTAGCCAGGTGACGGCCCGTCCGAGCACACGTGCAGTGTGTCACGCGCTCGTAGGCAGGGGTGAACTGGTGGACACCCCCGTCCTGGAGCGCACTACCCGCCACCAAGTTCGTAGAGAACGAGGGGAGGTAGAGACCTGACAGTGTGCCCGACGGGACCGCAGGACAAGGGAGAACAGTAGAGGAGGTCGCAATGACCGGACCCCCAGAGGGGTCAGCGAGGGAGACAACAACTGGCCGAGCAAGCTGCTCAAGGGCAGTGCGGTCACGAAAGAAACAGCGGGAAGCGCCTGAGTCCAGTGTGAAGGTGTGCAGTGCCTCAGTAGACGCAGTACCAGAGGGCGCAGACTCACGAGTACCTAGAGCAGCAGCCTCACCAGCACCTGGGGCACCAGACACACCAGCACCTAGTGCAGCAGCCTCACCAGTACCTAGAGCAGCAGACTGGATACCGGGGTCAGGCGGCACACACAGGTGACAGGCACTCTCAGCACTAGTAGACAATGCATACATGGCAGTGAGGATAGCATCATAGTCAAGAGCATAGATATCTGCCCTCTGCCTAAGCAGCTCCACCCAGTCGGGGAGCTCAGCGTCGTCGCCAAACTCTGTACGCCAAGCATCGCCCAGACGGGCGAAGCAGTGGGACTCTGTGTGACCACGTGTCCCGCAAGGCTGACCAGTCCGGACACCTGTGCGAATGACGTACGGGCAGCGAGCAGTACTCAGTGACCCTCTACTCTGAGCGTACCACTCACGAAGCTGCTGGGGCGAAAGAGCCTCGCGTAGACGACGCGGCTGCTGCATCGGGCCACTACAAGAAACTCCCGAACTACCCACTCCAGGACGACTCCCACTACTGCCACCCTGACAACCCCAACTGGCGTACCACTCACGAAGCTGCTGGGGCGTGAGGGGCACATGCGGACGGCCCTGGAGCTGCATCTGGCCACGCCAGGAGCAGCAGTAGAAGCAGTAGCAGCAGCAGTAACAGCAGTAGCAGCACGGGCAGGGCAGTGCTCACCAGTGGTGGGAAGGGCAGGCGTACGAGCGAGGCGACTGCGGGGCCGTCACAGCGGCCGCTCCAGGGGCGGCTGCTCCAGGGGCGGCTGCTCCAGGGGCCAGGGGCGGCTCCTGCAGTGGCAGCTGCTCCAGGGGCGGCTGCTCCAGTGGCCAGGGGCGGCTGCTGCAGGGGCGACTGCTCCAGGGGCGAGGGGCGGCTCCTGCAGTGGTGGCTGCTCCAGTGGCCAGGGGCGGCTGCTGCAGGGGCGGCTGCTCCCGTGGCCAGGGGCGGCTGCTGCAGGGGCGGCTGCTCCAGGGGCCAGGGGCGGCTGCTCCAGAGGCCAGGCGCGGGTTAGGTCAGGGCGACTCAGCGGGCAGGGGCGACGCGCGGGCAGGGGCGACGCGGCGGGCAGGGCGACGCGGCGGACAGGGGCGACGCCGTGGGCAGGGCGACGCGGCGGACAGGTGGCGACGCCGCGGGCAGGGTGACGCGGCGAGCAGGGGCGACGCCGCGGGCAGGGGCGACGCGGCGGGCAGAGCGACGTGGCGGGCAGGGGCGACGCCGCGGGCAGGGCGACGCGGCGGGCAGACGGCGACGCCGCGGGCAGGTGGTACGCGGCGGGCAGAGCGACGCGGCGGGCAGGGGCGACGCCGCGGGCAGGGCAACGCGGCGGGCAGGTGACGACGCCGCGGGCAGGTGGTGACGCCGCGGACAGGTGGCGACGCCGCGGGCAGGGCGACGCGGCGGGCAGGTGGCGACGTCGCAGGCAGGTGGCGACGCCGCGGACAGGTGGCGACGCCGCGGGCAGGCGGCGATGCTGCGGGCAGGGCGACGTGGCGGTCGGCGAGAGCCTGCAGGGGCGGCGCGCGGTCGGGCAGAGGCTGCGCGGCGGGTCTGCAGGGGCGGCTCTCGGGCCTGACGGGCCTGCAGAGGCGGCTCGGGGGCCTGACGGGTCTGCAGAGGCGGCTCTCGGGCCTGACGGGCCTGCAGAGGTGGCTCGGGGGCCTGACGGGTCTGCAGGGGCGGCTCTCGGGCCTGACGGGCCTGCAGAGGCGGCTCGGGGGCCTGACGGGTCTGCAGAGGCGGCTCGGGGGCCTGACGGACCTGCAGGGGCGGCTCGAGGGCCGTACTAGCTTGCAAGAGGCAGCACGAGGGCTGCAGGACGGCACGCGGGCAGACCGAAGGGCGGGGCGCGCGAGGGCGCACTAGCAGAAAAAGGAAAAGGGGCGCACGAGGGCGCACGAGCAGAGAAAGGCGCACGAGGGCGCACGTAAGGTAGGGCGCACGAGGGCGCTTCTAGCGGAATAGTGGGCCCGTAGGAGAAAGCGGTCCTAGGTAGCAACCTAGGCTCGTGATACCATGTTAGAATGAACAAGTGTGTGTGAACTAACAAGATTGGGAGTACAAGTAGGAAACCCTAGAATGTTGTACCCCCTAAGGCTAAACCCACTATAGCCTACACAATGTAAACATATAATGTTTGACAAGTACCGCCCCTACACTGCCTGAACTGGAAAAATTGAAATCCGTGCGCGCTGGGGCGTCCGCCTCGGCATCGAACCGGAGTACCACGCTTTGACCATCCTCGACTTCGCCACCTACCAAGTCACGCGTTCGTGTGACTGATTCTCCTACAAAAAATTAACGCTGCCACTGTACCTCCAAACCCGCACTGCACAAAACGCATCAGACAACATATTCCACGGGGAACACAGCTACGCAAGTGACCTGGAAAAGGAGAATAGCCAGAGGAACCGTCCACAGGCGTGGTACCCTTCACACTCGACACAGAGCAACTCGGCACAGCAACATTCTTCCCAACAAACCTCGATCAACACGAAGCAGTACAAGCACAACAAGATTACGCAAGTGCAGAAATACACTCACCTATGGAAGAATACCCAACCGCAATTCCTCTCACAACTCTGTTTGCGACATCCATGGCGACGACGACGACGTGGTCGAAATAACCGATTTAGCCGAATCCAATCTCACCGGACTTCGCATCCTGTGTCTTGCTGTCACGATCCGTGGTAACCAACAGCTCGTCGGACCCACCACCACTGTCGGTGAGGCTCTGCAGGGACCCGATGCTCAGAATTGAAGAGCAGCCATGGCTGCTAAAGTCGCTGCACTCCAAAGGCGCAGAACCTGGAAGCTGGTACCATGCCGATATGCAAAGAGGAGAAAATTTCTCAGCGGAAAAAGGGTATTTAGAAGCAAGACTCTCGCAGACGGCGCCATCGACAAATACAAGGCGCGTTGGGTGGTCCGCGGCTTTGAGCAAACTCAATTTGTCGACTATGACAAGTCATTTGCACCTGTCAGATGACACAACTCTGTGTGAATCCTCATCTGCGTCGCAGCCATAAAGCAGTGCCCGCTCCGCCAGATCGACGCGTCTAACGCGTTTCAGTAAGCGATCGTCGACGCCATTATTTACGTCGAGCAACTACAGGCCTTTGAAGAAAAGAATGATGTCGTTAGCCTCCTGCAGAAGTCCCTCTATGGGATCAAGCAATCTCCATGCTTGTGGCAGCAGTACCTCCATGGTGTGCTCATTAAGCACGTGGAGCTGGCGACAACGTGGAGCTGCTTGATCGCTTTGAAAGCGACATCAAGTAGAAGCTCGTGGTGACTGTGAATCACAACGTCACCTAGTATCTTGTACTCAACGTGACACAGTCGACCGACACGATTCACTTGTCAGCCGCGAAGTACGCCAAGACACTCGCCAAGAAGTTCGGCATCGCTCCCGTCAGCCTCACCACCCCTATCCACGTCCCTCCCCCTAACCACGAGCCCGACACCACCCCATTATCCGCCGCCATCGCCTCTACCAGCAACAGCTTGGGTGTCTGCTCTTTGCCACCGTCACATGCCGATCAGACCTCTCGTATGCCGATAGCCAGCTCGCCGGGTACTTGCGCCGACCAAAAGGGGAGAACATGGCGGATCTGCGACGCGCCCTACAATACTTCATCTCTACTCCTAACGTCGGCCTGACCTACAAAGCGAGTATGACGGCTAATCTTCAACTCCCTCCCTACGTGGATGCTGAACCAGCAACCATTTCTTGGAACTCCCAAAAGCAGGAGCTCATCACCCTTTCGTCAGCTGAAGCCGACTTCATTGTAGCGAGTGCAACAGTTCGGGAAGAAACAAAAATGGCGATGATTGGGTCATTCGAGTTACTGTGCGACAACTAGAGCGAGATCAAGATCGCGAACAACCTGGCTTCGTCAACCGCACGAAATGCATATCCCCCCCGTTAATTCTTCGTCAAGGACGAAATCAACAAAGGGAAAGTTCAGCTCACCTACTGCCCAACTGGCGAGATGGCAGCTGACCTTTTTACGAAGAAGCTGCTGCCACGTCAGAAATTTCAGTATTGCGCAGACTTGTGCAGAGTTGTCAAGAGAAGCCACGTGCCACACCTTCAAGAATGAAGGGGAGTGTTGGAGTAAGCAGGGAATTATATCAGCATTCCTGAAGGTGCGGCAGTATCGTACCAGCTACTACCGAAGCAACGACAGCAACAGTGTCGTGTCACCCAAATCCACTATGCACAAGGTTCCTACCACAACAAAAACGTCCGCTACGCTATTCTGGCAGACCTATTATGTCCAAAGATCCTTATCACAACGACATGTGTGACCATTGTCGTGAATTTTTGCCTACTTAGTGACTGAACGCGTATACCAGTTACGAAACCCGTTAAAACACTATATACAGTTACTGCTTTGACCCATTTACCTGATACTTTACCGAGTCCCATGTTTCTTACTAGTGGCATAGTCTCCCTATTTCTGATGACGGCTTTGACCACATGTTCTCGTTTGAGAGCCCGCGCTAACAAAGTCCGTAATCAGAAACGAGTAGTTTTTTCCTATATCCCCTAAATAAAGCTCCTCATCTACAAGCCCTGTTTGGCGGGAATTTTTTACGCGTGACGTGATTGATAACTGTTCCATGCACAAAATCAGTGCCGCAGCCAATCAGAGGACTCGAATTGAACCAAACCAGAATTCGCGTAAATTACTTGACTAGGAAGATTGTATATGCTAAATATGTTTTTCGAATTATCTCCTGTATATCTTAACCGCGATAGCTTCTACATTCCATCGCGTGTCTCATACCACGCGAGACCATAACATCTCATATATTTCGATGACCGGCATAAAAAAAATATCATAAATAATGGCATAAAACAGTAAGGTTTTGGTGTATTTCTACCCGTCGGTCACGCTGTCAGATTTATATGACAGAGCTACTGTAGGCTATAGTGGGGTAGCACATATGGGGTACAGTTTTCTAGGGTTTGCATTTTTGTACCCAACTTTCCCTTAGTCATTCCATTCCTCGTTTCTTCTCATGGTATCGAGCAGGTTCCCTAGTGGGAACGATTCCTAGGGCCCACCACCACGAAATTTTTTTTCCTGCCCGGAGCGCGCTTCGCTCAGGCCCGAGTCGCGCCCTGGGTGCTCCCCCCCTACCGTCGCGCCCTCGCTAGGCCCCTCACGGCCCCGTCGCGTCGCCCTTAGCGGCCCCCTCACGGCTCGTCGCGCCGCCCCTTACGGCCCTTCGTGCCGCCCTTACGGCCCGTCGCGCCCGTCGCGCCGCCCTTACGGCCCCTCGTGCCGCCCCTTGCGGCCCCTCGCGCCGTCCCTTACGGCCCCTCGCGCGGCCCCTTACGCCCCTTACGGCCCCTCGCGCGGCCCCTCACGGCCCCCTACGGCTCGTCGCCGCCCTCCGCGGCCCTGCCACCTACCTGTGCGGCCCCACCACCTACCTGTGCGGCCCCGCCACCTACCTGCGGCCCCGCCACCTACTAGCGGCCCCGCCACCTACCTGCGGCCCCGCCACCTACTAGCGGCCCCGCCACCTACCTGCGGCCCCGCCACCTACCTGCGGCCCCGCCACCTCCTAGCGGCCCCGCCACCTACCTGCGGCCCCGCCACCTACCAGCGGCCCCGCCACCTACCCGCGGCCCCGCCACCTACCTGTGCTGGCCCCGCCACCTACCTGCGGCCCCGCCACCTACCAGCGGCCCCGCCACCTACCGGCGGCCCCGCCAGCTACTAGCGGCCCCGCCACCTACCTGCGGCCCCACCGCCTCCTCTCAGCGGCCTCGCCGCCTCCTCCCAGCGGCCCCGGGCGCCGCCCTCTCAGCGGCCCCGCCGCGCCGCCAAGCAGCCGAGCCGCCCAGCCGCCGAGCCACCCGGCAGCCGAGCCGCCCAGAAGCCGAGCCGCCGAGCCGCCCAGCAGCCGAGCCGCCGAGCCGCCCAGCAGCCGAGCCGCCGAGCCGCCCAGCAGCCGCGCCGCCGAGCCGCCCTGCAGCCGAGCCGCCGAGCCGCCCAGCAGCCGAGCCGCCGAGCCGCCCTGCAACCGAGCCACCCGAGCCGCCCTGTCCGGTAAGAGCAGCGCCTCTTTCACAGCACTGCCCTCACCCTACTGTTTGCGCTGCTAGTCTACTGCTGTCATGGCTACCCCTAGTGTCCTCGCTTTTGATGCTGAGGGTCGGGCCATTGACTTTGACGTCTGGATAGATGACCTGCAGCTTTTCTTACAGTGCGACAGAGCAGACGGCCTCTCCCTCTTTGACCTCACTTCTGGTGCCTCCCCTGCCCCCGCTACTGATGCTGATGCCACTGTTCGCTCACAGTGGGCCACGCGCGATGCTGCTGCACGTCTTGCTGTGCGTCGCCACCTGCCTACCTCTGAGCGTGCGCACTTTAGCCAGTACAAGAGTGCTCACACCTTGTACGACGCTGTAGTTGCGCGCTACTCCTCCCCTGCCACTGCTGCACTGAGCCGCCTCATGCTACCGTACCTCTTCCCTGACCTTGCTGCCTTTCCCACAGTCGCTGACCTCATTACGCACCTGCGCACTAGTGACACTCGCTACCGCGCTGCGCTTCCTGCTGAGTTCTGCGCCAAGAACCCCCCCCCCCATGTACATCACCCTCTACTACATAGTCACCCGGCTCCCTGACTCCCTTCGCGTAGTCAGGGACCACTTCCTCTCAGTTTGCCCCACCACTCTCACCGTTGACCTCCTCGAGAAGTCCCTCCTAGCAGCAGAGAAGAGCATAGTCGCTGTAGGAGCCTCTCGTGGTGACCCTCGCACCCCCATCTTTGAGGGGTGTTCCCCCTCCCCCCTTTTGCCCTCTGTTGCCTCTGCTGCTGCGGCCGACCTCGTTGGGCTTGAGTCGGTCGGTGCGGCGTCTACCCCTAGCGGGAGACGCCGCCCTGGCAAGGGCAAGGGGGGCAGGGGCACTGGAGGAGCTAGCGGGGGCGGTGGAGGCGGCGGTGGAGGCAGTGGAGGGGGTGGGGGTGGCGGTGGGGGTGGTGGTGGGGGTGGAGGTGTCGGTGGCGGCGGTGGAGGCGGAGGCGGCGGCGGCGGTGGCGGTGGGACCGGAGGTAGCGGCGGTGGAGGAGGCGGCGGCGGAGGAGGTGGAGCTGGTCGGGGTGGCGCTGCGCAGAGGGTTGGCTCCGGTGGTGGTCAGCGCCAGCAGCAGCAGCAGCAGCAGCGCACTCGTGACATCCCCCCTCCTCAGCAGCTCCGTGAGTGGTACGCTGCACGCCAGCGGGGTGGGGGTACTGGTCCGTGCACCTACGACCTCCGCACCGGCGACCGCGCGGGTGACCAGTGCGGGGGGGCGCACTCCACCCAGCGCTGCTTTGGCCGCCTGACGGACGCTTGGCGTCACCAGTTCCCTGAGGCCACTGAGATCCCCCGCTGGGGTGAGCTGTCTAGGGCGAGTGTCGCTGTCTTTGACCTTGACTTTGATGCTATTCTTGCTGCTATGTATACTGTGACTATTAGTGATGAGGGTGACTGTTACCGGTGTTTTCCGCCCGACCCGGGCATTGAGACTGCTGCTCTAGGTACTGGTGAGGCTGCTGCTCTAGGTGCTAGCGAGGCTGCTGCTCTAGGTGCGTCTGCTCCCTCAGGTGCTTGTGAGTCTGCTCTCTCAGGTTCTGCGTCGGCTTCGGCCTCCCACACCTTCACCCTTGACTCGGGGGCTTCTCGCTCCTTCTTTCGAGACCGCACCACACTCACGCCGCTTGGCCGGCCAGTTGCGGTCTCTCTGGCAGACCCCTCTGGGGGTCCTGTCCTTGCTCACTTCTCCACTGTCCTCCCGTGTCCGGCGGCCCCCTCTGGCACCCTGTCTGGTCTTTACCTCCCCTCGTTCTCTACGAACTTGGTGAGTGGTGCTGACCTACAGGATGCGGGGGTTCACCAGTTCACTCCTGCGAGTCAGCGGGTGACCCACTGCACGGACGCTCGGACTGGCCGACACCTGGCCACGTTTACCCGTCGGCCGGGGTCGAGCCTGTACACCCTGACCACTACGTCTCCTCCAGTCACTGCGTCTGGTCAGGTAGCTGCGTCGGGTCAGGTGTTTGCTGCAGCGTCCAGGTCTGGTCCTGAGTCTGCCCCCTGTTCGTGTCGCCTCCTGTCTCACGAGACTCTCCTCTGGCACCACCGCCTTGGTCACCCCTCCCTGCTTCGTCTCCGAGGCATGGCCTCCCGTGTCCTTGTCTCTGGTCTTCCCCGGTCCCTCCCTCCCCTTCCTCCGGGGCCTGGCCCTACCTGCGTCCCCTGTGTCGAGGGGCGGCAGCGGGCTGCCCCTCACTCCTCCCAGTTTCCTCCGACAGAGGCCCCGCTGCAGACGCTTCACATGGACGTGTGGGGCCCGGCCCGCGTCCGTGGACAGGGTCACGAGCGCTACTTCCTGCTAGTGGTTGACGACTACTCGCGTTACACCACAGTCTTCCCCTTGCGCAGCAAGGGTGATGTCACTGAGGTGTTGATCGACTGGATCCGCGCAGCTCGTCTCCAGCTCAGGCAGAGCTTCGGCTCGGACTTTCCTGTTCTGCGTCTGCACTCTGACAGAGGTGGAGAGTTCTCCTCTGGCCTTCTGCGAGCCTACTGTCGTGCGCGAGGCATCCGCCAGACCTTCACGCTTCCGGACTCTCCACAGCAAAATGGGATTGCTGAGCGCCACATTGGCATGGTCATGGACGTCGCCCGTACGTCCATGATGCATGCGGCTGCCCCCCATTTTCTGTGGCCGTTTGCGGTTCGGTACGCGGCGCATCAGATCAACCTTCACCCTAGGGTCTCCAGGCCGGAGACCTCCCCAGCTTTGCTGTGGACGGGGAAGGTTGGCGATGCGTCTGCGTCCGTGTCTGGGGATCTCGGGCGTTTGTCCGCGACTTGTCTGCGGACAAGCTGTCCCCTCGTGCTGCTCCTTGCGTCTTCCTTGGCTTCCCCCCTGACGCGCCAGGGTGGCAGTTCTACCACCCCACCTCTCGCCGTGTTCTTTCCTCCCAGGACGTCACGTTTGACGAGTCGGTCCCCTACTACCGCCTCTTCCCCTACCGCACTCCGTCCCTCCCCCCACCACCGCTCTTCCTTGTGCCAGGTCCCCCCCCGGTAGACCCCCTCCCCCCTCAGGGTCCTGCCCCTTCAGGTGTGTCCCAGGTAGACGCAGTCGAGCCTGTCGAGGTTACTGGTGACTCTGGTGCTGCTGAGGGTGCTGAGCCTGGGGGTGCTGACGCTGGGGGTGCTGAGCGTGTGGGTGCTACGCCTGGGGGTGCTGAGCCTGAGGGTGCTACTACTGGGGGTGCTGAGCCTGGGGGTACTGAGCCTGGAGGTGCTACTACTGGGGGTTCTGAGCCTGGGGGTGCTGAGCTTGGGGGTGCTGAGCCTGGGGGTGCTACGCCTGGAGGTGCTGAGCCTGGGGGTGCGGAGCCTGAGGGAGCTGGGCCTGCTTGTGTGGCGTCTGGCGGTGCTGAGCCTGGAGGTTCTCCGGGTGCTTCGTCTCGGCGGGAGCCACTCTCTCCACAGGAGCTGCGCGAGTGGTTTGCCCAGCGCTGGAGGCGTGCTGCTGGCGCTAGAGGTTCTTCGGCTACTAAGGGTGCTGGTGCCGCGGGTCCCGGAGGTGCTCGTACTGGGAGTACTGGAGCTGCTGGGCCTACGGGTACGACTGGAGCTGGAGCTGCGGAGGGTGTTGACGCTGAGGCTACTGCTGTCGGTCCTGGAGGCGGTTCTGCTGGGGGTGCTACTGGTGCTGCTGGAGGTACTGGAGCTGGAGGTGCTGCTGGCACTGGTGCTGCCGCTGGGGGTACTGGTGCTGTCCCTGCTGTGTCTGGAGTCGCCGCGCGGCCTCAGCCGTACTTCGTTCCGCTCCTTCAGCAGGTTCTTGGTCTCCCGCCTTCTCCTGGTCCTCCTCCTCCCTTAGAGTGTCCACAGCCTGTCCTGTCACAGTTACAGTTACAGCCGGCCTCCCCACTGCCCGCTCCTTCTCCCTACACTGGTCCTACTGGAGGTCTTGCTGAGCGTCGTGAGCCTGCGTCGCGTCTTGCGTCGCCTGTCCGTACTGCTCGCGCTAGTGGTCGTGGTTCGCGTCAGCGTCCTCCTCCTGTCCCTGGCACGCACCGGATGTCTCTGCGTCCGTCCACTGCTCCTCTGCGTGCCCCTTTGCCTTCTCCTCCTGAGTCCTCTCTTCCTGCTCTTCCCGACCCGGAGTCGGACTCTCTTCGTGCTGCCAGTCCTACTGTCACGCGTCTCCTTGCTACTGTCGTCACTGACCCTTCCTTTGCGTCCACTTCTGCGTCTGCCCTAGTTGCTGAGCTCGTCGACTTTGCTGCTCGCTGTCGTCTAGACTACGCTGCTTGTCTTGTCGCTGAGTCTGAGTCTGTCTGTCCTCCGTCCGTCGGGGGTGAGTGTGCCCTTGGCACGGACGTCCTTGAGGACAGGCAGGAGGAGTTCCAGTGTTTGGCTGCTGCTTCACCTCATCTCGTGTCCGTACTGCTTACCCCTGAGGGAGACCCGGATGCACTTGACATCCCGACTCCGCGCTCTTACGCGGAGGCGATAGAGGGTCCCTACTCCTCTCAGTGGCAGGCAGCTATGGACACAGAGATGGCTTCCTGGAAGTCCACAGGCACCTACGTTGACGAGGTTCCCCCGCCTGGGGCGAACATCGTCAGTGGCATGTGGATTTTCAGGGTGAAGCGGCCGCCGGGTTCTCCACCTGTCTTCAAGGCGCGTTACGTGGCTCGTGGCTTCAGTCAGCGGCAGGGAGTTGACTACTTTCAGACCTTCTCTCCCACCCCGAAGATGACCACTCTTCGGGTACTGCTGCACATAGCTGCTCACCGCGACTACGAGCTGCACTCTCTTGACTTCAGCACTGCTTTCTTGCAGGGCAGCCTGCACGAGGAGATCTGGCTGCGTCGCCCACCTGGCTTCACTGGGTCTTTTCGTCCTGGCACCCAGTGGAGCCTCCGGCGGCCAGTCTACGGTCTCCGCCAGGCACCGCGTAAGTGGCACGACACACTGAGGACTACACTTGCGGCTCTTGGGTTTGCTCCCTCTACTGCCGACCCGTCGCTGTTTCTGCGCACCGACACTTCTTTGCCGCCGTTCTACATCCTCGTGTACGTCGACGACTTGGTCTTTGCCACAGCTGACACTGCTGGACTCGCCCACGTGAAGTCCGAGCTGCAGAAGAGACACACGTGCACAGACCTGGGTGAACTGCGCAGCTACCTTGGCTTGCAGATCACCCGGGACAGAGCACGCCGCACCATTACCCTGACTCAGTCACACATGGTGCAGCAGGTCCTTCAGCGCTTCGGCTTCACGTACTCCTCGCCTCAGGCCACTCCTCTGCCTACTCGCCACTCGCTCTCAGCTCTGCCTTCGGATGAGTCCGTAGAGTCGAGTGGCCCGTACCCAGAGCTTGTTGGCTGCCTCATGTACCTGATGACCTGCACACGACCTGACCTCGCATACCCTCTTAGCATTCTCGCACGCTATGTTGCTCCTGGGAGACACAGACCGGAGAACATGGCTGCAGCGAAGAGGGTGTTGCGTTACTTGTGCAGTACGTCGGGCATGGGGCTTGTGCTTGGAGGGCAGAGTCCAGTGGTCCTCACTGGGCACGCAGACGCTTTTGGGCTGACGACCAGGCTACGCAGCGGTCGTCACAGGGTTACACCTTCAGCCTTGGTTCCGGCTCTGTTTCGTGGCGGGCTACCCGCTCGTCTTCTGTTCTCGGCTCCAGTTGTGAGGCTGAGATCTACGCCGGGGCCATGGCTGCACAGGAGCTTCGCTGGCTCACCTACCTGCTGACTGACCTCGGAGAGCCGCCTCGTTCTCCTCCATTGCTGTACGTAGACAACAAGGCCATGCTGGCCTTGTGTCGAGAGCAGAGACTGGAGCACAGAACGAAGCACATTGCTCTCCGCTACTTCCTTGCTCGTGAGCTACAGCAGCGTGGTCAGCTGCGGCTTGCGTACGTGGCCTCTCAGGCCAATACTGCTGATATCTTCACCAAGGCACTTGCGCCTTGTGATCATCAGCGTTTCTGTACTCAGCTGGGCCTTGTGCCTACCTTGCCTCACTTGCTCACCCCTTGACCTTGTTTGTACTGTTGCATATATATATACACCTGCTCTTGCTTGTCTAGCCTTATATATATATGTAATCCTGCATTTGAACTGGCCTTGTGGCCTTGAACCTGTGCTCGGAATGTGTGGTGACTTTGTGATCCACCCTGAGCTTGCTTTGCTTTGCTTGACTGGTCTTGTGACCCCTTGTTCTCCCCCACTTTGCCTATGGGGGTGTGTCAGATTTATATGACAGAGCTACTGTAGGCTATAGTGGGGTAGCACATATGGGGTACAGTTTTCTAGGGTTTGCATTTTTGTACCCAACTTTCCCTTAGTCATTCCATTCCTCGTTTCTTCTCACACGCGACCATGACCATAGAGAAGAATCGTGCGATGCAAGCGCGGTCACAATGCACAAGTAGTACGCCGACAAGATTCGCCTGTCAGCCTCGAAGTACGCCGAGAAGTTCGGCATCACTCCCGTCAGCCTCACCACCCCTTGTCAGAGGTCCACTGGAGATCCTCGATTGATCCTAGGGAAGGGTTACAGGCACGTTGGCCTGGGGGCTTATGGGCGCACTTACCCGCTACACAAACAAGCCCTTTTATCCCAGTGGTCTAGTGACTGGGATTCTGACATGGTATCAAAGCGAAGGTCTCGGGTTCGAATCCCAGTGTGTGCACTTCGGGCATCCCAGTGCGGGGGGGTGTCAGAGGTCCACTGGAGATCCCCGATTGATCCTAGGGAAGGGTTACAGGCACGTTGGCCTGGGGGGTTATGGGCGCACTTACCCGCTACACAAACAAGCCCTTTTATCCCAGTGGTCTAGTGACTGGGATTCTGACACCCCTATCCACGTCCCTACTCCTAACCACGAGCCCGACACCACCCCATTATCCGCCTCCAATCATCGCCTCTACCAGCAACAGCTTGGGTGTCTGCTCTTAGCCGCCGTCACATGCCGACCGGACCTCTCGTACGCCGATAGCCAGCTCGCCCAGTACTTGCGCAGACCTGAAGGGGAGAACATGGCGGATCTGCGACGTGCCTTACAATACTTCATCTCTACTCCTAACGTCGACCTGACCTACAAAGCGAATCTGACCGCCAATCTTTAACTAACTGGCTACGTGGATGCTGACCAAGTAGGGGATGCAGATAACAGGAGATTCTGCACTCGATAATATTTTAAGCTTGAACCAGCATGAACCATTTCTTGACACTCCTAGAAGCAGGAGCTCATCGCCCTTTCGTCAGCTGAAGCCGAGTTCATCGTAGCGAGTGCAGCAGTTTGCGAAGGTCGCTACCTCACGGAACTCCAAAAAGAAACAAAAATGGCGATGAATGGGTCATTCAAGTTACTGTGCGACAACTAGAGCGAGATCAAGATCACGAACAACCTGGCTTCGTCAACCGCACGAAATGCATATCCCACCGTTACTTCTTCGTCAAGAACGAAATCAACAAATGGAAAGTCCAGCTCACCTACTGCACAACTAGCGAGATGGCAATTGATTTTTTTACGAAGAAGCTGCTGCCACGTCTGACATTTCAGTATTGCACAGACTTGTGCGGAGCCGTCAAGAGAAGCCACATGTCACACCTTCAGGAATGAAGGGGAGTGTTGGAGTAAGCAGGGAATGATATCAGCATTCCCGAAGGTGCAGCAATATCGTACCAGCTACTACCGAAGCATCAACAACAGCAGTGTCGCGTTAGCCCATAAAGGACACGAATGTCAACAGTCGCAAAATCAACTATCGAGATTGTTGACCAACCTGGACCGAATGGTATCAGCGAAGGCATGTTTACAGGCGTAACGGTTTGTACAGTTACGACCAACAATTGGTAACCGAAGGATCGCTAAGCAGTGTAGCGATGTATTACGGTTAACAAGGGAATGTACCCCTCAGAGTACATAGCTAGCTAGAAATTCTATAATGTGTGTAATGTTTTGCTTTCAATCAATATTGTCACCTACATTCACTATGCACAAGGTTCCTACCACAACAAAAACTTCCGCTACGCTATTCTAGCAGACCCATCCTGTCCAAAGATCCTTATCACAACGACATGTGTGACTATTCGCGTGAATTTCTGCCTACTATGAGTGACTGAACTAGTTAACCCAATTACCAAACCCGTGAAACCACTAAATACAGTGACTGTACGCGTCATTGCTTTACCAGAAACGTTATCGAGTCCCATGTTTCTTACCAGCGGCTTCTCCCAATTTCCGATGACCGCTTTGACCGCGTGTGTGTGCGACGTGTAGACGAAGCATTTTTCGCCCGCACGAATCGCTTTGCGAGTCCCACCACTGCACTCAGGCTGGCCAACGACACAACTTTCTCTGATGGCCACCTGGTGGGCATGATGGTTAGTGTACGACGGACGCAATGATAATGCAGTAGTACATATGTTGGACTTTGGCTGACTGGGATGTGAGCGACCTCAATGACCCGCTAACAAAAAATGCGCTTCTATCTCAGCACAAGAATCCTATCCCAGTCAGAAATTACAGTCGCATCTCGATTCGCCTGGGCGCCGATACACTCGCGACGAGTTACGAGTGTTCAGCGTGGACTGAAAACTGCCAGTTTTGACTGTGTGACGATAGTCTTGCGAGCGACGGATTCCAGCTGCGACGGCTTTAGTCCTAACCACTGGCACCAATGAAAGCGTCGCAAGCCTCAGCGTCTCAGAAAGAAAAAACAAAACGTTCGTAGTAGCACATCTCAAATACATCCGTGCTGAGTCAGCCTTCAATGACTGGGCCCGCGATTCTCGGAACCTGGTGTGCGCGAGCTCGAACTGGGAATACGATTAGTACCTGCACTAGAGCTGAAAGTCTATTCGCCTCTGCGCCCCAACGCAGATTCTGAATCCCGCCTCGTTCAAAATGACCAGCCTAACGCGACTAGCCACGCTGGCGCCTTCCGTCATCGAAGACAAAGATCATATAATTGTGGCATTTGTGGCCTTACTGACTCATATAATTGAACTCGATCCAAGTTCCTATGTCATATAATACACTCGAGCAAGTCCCGCTGATGTCGCCGCGTGCGCGGTACTGCTACTACTAGCTTGCGCCCGTCGAAGAGTTTGAGTCCCGCCGCTCGTCCAATTGAAATGGCGCGTTTGACTAGCCCCGCGCTGGGGCCTCCCGTGATCTACGCCCGCAACTCCTTTCGCGCTCCCCCTTGTGGCCGTCAGTATTATTCAACACAATCGCCTAGTCCTAGTGCACGTTCCCAGGCCTCGGCGCAGCGGCAATCCCCCCTCTCTCCTTTCCCCTTCCCCCCCTCCCCCCTCCCCCGGAGCGCGGTACCGCGCTGATTGAATTATTGGTACTAAGAACGATACATCAGTCTGTCACCCACTAACTCTCCATGTATAAATCGAGACCCGAGTCGGAGTCCCCATTCACATTCAAGTTCTCACCGCTGTTCGCTCATTGTGTGCCTTCCTCTCCTCCCTTCTGAGTCCCACCTCCGACTCCCATTTGAATCACCTCACCTCCTCGCAACCACCAACGACGTGACCTCACGGGATCATTCGCGGAGCAAGAATCGCTGAAGCCAACCATCATCGCGCCGCCGTGATCGCTGACTACGCTGTCGCCATGACGCCTTCCTACAGGCGGCGGTCTCCTGTCATCATGAAGCCCCGCGGGCAAAGGCGGTCTGCCCTTCAACTTGGCCTCGCCGCCTTCGTTGCGGGTCTCGTTGCAATGAGCTTCCTCGCGACGCACGCCAACGCTCAAGATGGTGAGTAACCTCAAGGCCGCACACCACTGGCAGGTGCATGGCACCAACTGCTTCTCACTCTTGCAACCCTCCCTCTTTTATTTCATCCGCTTGCATCGAAGCCTCTCGCTTCTCACCCACATCTTCTCACCCCTTTCTCGATCCCACCTCTTGTTTCTCACACTCAGCCTCCTGAAATGTGCTTGAAAATGTTCTCAGTCGTTCTCGGCCCCTTGTCCCTTGACGGATGCTGCTATGTCCTGGGTGAGAGCTGGGATGTTGGCGACGGTGTGGTGGGTGTGACGTCATTAGCGAAATCTCTACTCTTGTAACCGTTAATCCTGTAAACGGGTCCGCTTTTCCTACGTCATTAGCGTAATCTCTGCTCATCACCCTATTCCCTACTCTACCTTGAAACCACCCATGACTTCCTATGCAGACGCGTGTGGCGGCAAGTGTGGGGCCGAGGCTACGTGCAATGCGGCTGGTGAATGCGAGTGCTCGGACGGTTCCACCTTCAACAATGCGGACAATACATGCAGTGGTTCTGTGGGTAAGTACTGGGATGTGGGCGAGGGCCGGAGTGTGGTTGGGTGTGACGTCATTAGCGTAATCTCTGCTCATCCCCCTATTCCCTACTCTACCTTGAAACCACCCATGACTTCCTATGCAGACGCGTGTGGCGGCAAGTGTGGGGCCGAGGCTACGTGCAATGCGGCTGGTGAATGCGAGTGCTCGGACGGTTCCACCTTCAACAATGCGGACAATACATGCAGTGGTTCTGTGGGTAAGTACTGGGATGTGGGCGAGGGCCGGAGTGTGGGTGGGTGTGACGTCATTAGCGTAATCTCTGCTCATCACCCTATTCCCTACTCTACCTTGAAACCACCCATGACTTCCTATGCAGACGCGTGTGGCGGCAAGTGTGGGGCCGAGGCTACGTGCAATGCGGCTGGTGAATGCGAGTGCTCGGACGGTTCCACCTTCAACAATGCGGACAATACATGCAGTGGTTCTGTGGGTAAGTACTGGGATGTGGGCGAGGGCCGGAGTGTGGGTGGGTGTGACGTCATTAGCGTAATCTCTGCTCATCCCCCTATTCCCTACTCTACCTTGAAACCACCCATGACTTCCTATGCAGACGCGTGTGGCGGCAAGTGTGGGGCCGAGGCTACGTGCAATGCGGCTGGTGAATGCGAGTGCTCGGACGGTTCCACCTTCAACAATGCGGACAATACATGCAGTGGTTCTGTGGGTAAGTACTGGGATGTGGGCGAGGGCCGGAGTGTGGGTGGGTGTGACGTCATTAGCGTAATCTCTGCTCATCACCCTATTCCCTACTCTACCTTGAAACCACCCATGACTTCCTATGCAGACGCGTGTGGCGGCAAGTGTGGGGCCGAGGCTACGTGCAATGCGGCTGGTGAATGCGAGTGCTCGGACGGTTCCACCTTCAACAATGCGGACAATACATGCAGTGGTTCTGTGGGTAAGTACTGGGATGTGGGCGAGGGCCGGAGTGTGGGTGGGTGTGACGTCATTAGCGTAATCTCTGCTCATCCCCCTATTCCCTACTCTACCTTGAAACCACCCATGACTTCCTATGCAGACGCGTGTGGCGGCAAGTGTGGGGCCGAGGCTACGTGCAATGCGGCTGGTGAATGCGAGTGCTCGGACGGTTCCACCTTCAACAATGCGGACAATACATGCAGTGGTTCTGTGGGTAAGTACTGGGATGTGGGCGAGGGCCGGAGTGTGGGTGGGTGTGACGTCATTAGCGTAATCTCTGCTCATCCCCCTATTCCCTACTCTACCTTGAAACCACCCATGACTTCCTATGCAGACGCGTGTGGCGGCAAGTGTGGGGCCGAGGCTACGTGCAATGCGGCTGGTGAATGCGAGTGCTCGGACGGTTCCACCTTCAACAATGCGGACAATACATGCAGTGGTTCTGTGGGTAAGTACTGGGATGTGGGCGAGGGCCGGAGTGTGGGTGGGTGTGACGTCATTAGCGTAATCTCTGCTCAACACCCTATTCCATACTCTACCTTGAAACCACCCATGACTTCCTATGCAGACGCGTGTGGCGGCAATTGTGGGGCCGATGCTACGTGCAATGCGGCTGGTGATTGCGAGTGCTCGGACGGTTCCACCTTCAACAATGCGGACAATACATGCAGTGGTTCTGTGGGTAAGTACTGGGATGTGGGCAAGGGCCGGAGTGTGGGTGGGTGTGACGTCATTAGGGTGGGAGTGCCGGCAAGTGAGTGGTGGAGTGCCGGCAAGTGAGTGGTGGAGTGCCGGCAAGTGAGTGGTGGAGTGCCGGCAAGTGAGTGGTGGAGAGCCGACAAGTGAGTGGTGGAGTGCCGGCGACTGCACATGATCGTCTCTGCAGACCCGTGTGCGAGCATGGATGAACCCCCTTGTCGTCAGCGGTGCCAGAGATGAACCCCCTCTTTCAACTCCCTCTATCTTTCTTCACCTTGCAACAACCCATGATCGTCTCTGCAGACCCGTGTGCGAGCATGGATTGCGGCCTCAAGGGTGGTATCTGCCAAGTGTCGGGCAATGGCATTCCCGAGTGTCTGTGCTCCAATGGTCTAAAATTCTACGAATCCGACAAGTCTCGCTTTGGTGAGTGTTGCACTTGTTGTGAGCACTGCACTGGTGAGTGCTGCAGTGGTGAACCGGAGACGAAATGCAGTGCTGCATTTCGGGATAAAAAACACATTTCAGCTGGCAGCGTTGCTGCCTGGGTGCTATTTCAGCAGGCGTGCTCTTCCACCAGAACTCGGACTTGCTCTTTTCTTCTCCTCATTCCCTGCACCTCCGTCCCTGTCTGCTCTCTCCCTCGCCCTTCCCCTGTGCCACCACCAACTCGATGTCTTCCAACCCCCATCATCACCACTCGACCCTCAACGGCCACGATGTGGCATCAGGCCCCTTCATCCAGACGACAGTGCAGCTGCAGGCGAATGGCGTCCAGGAGAGCGTCAAGTTCAGCACCAACGTGCCGGCAGCGCAAGCCAGTGGCACCACCGTGTGCTCCGACCTCACCTCCAGCTCCGGCCTCCGCGGCGACACCAAGATCAGCGTCCAGTGGAGCTCCTACGGTCTTCAAGGGGCCGGCATTGGCATGTGCAAAAGCGTTTCGTTTTACACCAACCCCGGCTGCACGGACAAGCCTGGCCTCACGATCCCGCGTCCTGCGAAGGATGGTGATTCCTACCACAACACAGACAGGTGTGTGAGTGTGTTGCACGCCATGTCATGTGCGGCTTTGCATGTTGTGGTTCTAGTGCAGGAGGGAACAATATGCATTCCAATTACCAGAATTCGTTTTCCAGTTCCTGGTGTGAATGGCGTGGGAAAATCACATTTGTCCTCATCTATGCTCTTCGTGAATACCTTTCCCCCTCTCAGGACTGTCAAAGCGATGGATTTGCCGGGATCAGTTGGCTGTGAGATCAGTAAGTGCGAGAACATGTCTCTAAGTTTGAGAAACGTTTTTGGAACTCATGCACACAACTCTGTTAATACCACTTCTCAGTATTCTCAAAACAGATATCAACACAACTCTAAGGCTATCCTCACCTCACGTTAGGTGAAGATGCACATGCACATAAGCCTTTGCTGATTGTGATCCGTTGTGAGTGGAAGAGAAGCTCGTAGCTCGTTGGGAGAGATAGGGGAAGACAGAGTGAGGTAGCTCGTTGATTTTTTTGCACTGTATTCCAGAAATGCTTACAATGCATAATCGTTTGTCCCTTCGTTCTGGGTGCCCACAACAGCCACGTGTCACAAGGACTGCGGATCTGCTGGGTGCGTTGTGAAGGACGGCACGCTCCCATTCCAACCGTCTACTCCATGAATGCCCTCCTTGTCCACCCCGCTCATGCTCCATTCCTCCCGCCTCCCGCACACCCCTTGTTGCATGTGGCAGCCATATGTCCGGCTGGCTGCCCTGATAATGCCCAGTGCAAGATGGTGCAAGGAAGGGCGCAGTGCCAGTGCAAGCAGGGGTTCAAGATGGACACGAGCAAGAACAAGTGCACACGTAAGGGAAAAAGACAGCGTATGCTCTCCTTTCTGCCTTGCTCCTATTCCAACCGGTTGCTCATGTATGCCTTCCCTGTCAGTCCCACTCATCCTCTATTCCTTGCATCTCCCGCGCACCCCAGGTTTTAACGTGGCAGGCATATGTACGTCCGGCTGCCCCGATAATGCCCAGTGCAAGATGGTGCAAGGAACGCCGCAGTGCCAGTGCAAGCAGGGGTTCAAGATGGACTGGAGCAAGAACAAGTGCACACGTAAGGGGGGGAACTCATGCTTTCCCTTCTGTTCTGCTCTTTTGATTGCTACCGCAGCTCGAGTGATCTTATTCTTGTCGCCCTCTCTCAAAATCTCTGAATCCCATTCCAATTGTCGCCTCTCATGTATGCCTTCCCTGCCCACCCTGCTCATCCTCCATTCCTCGCACCTTTCGCACACCCCCCTTTTCCATGTGGCAGCCAACTGTCCGGCTGGCTGCCCTGATAATGCCCAATGCAAGATGGTGCAAGGAACGGCGCAGTGCCAGTGCAAGCAGGGGTTCAAAATGGATACTCTCCTTTCTTTCCCTTGATGCTGCAGCTCGACTAGTCCTTATGCTTACTACCCTTTCCCCAATCTCCCAGTACTCACTGTATGCTCTCCCTTTCGTGCCCACTCACCCTCTTCCTCCCGTCCCCTGCACCCTCTCTATTTCATGTGGCAGCATTATGCCCGTCTGCCTGCCCTGATAACGCCCAGTGCAAGATGGTGGGAGGAAAGGCGCAGTGCCAGTGCAAGGCAGGATACAAAATGGACAAGAACAAGAATAAGTGCACATGTAAGAGAGACAGAACACGCTCTCTTTTGTATATTCCCTTCTCCCACATGCATGTACACTGCCAGTGCGCTTCTATATCACCCTCTCCACTCAACGAAACAACAAACCATGGCTTCACCATCCACATTCCCTTTGTTTGTTGTTCAACCCATTCCATCTTTCCTCTCTTTGCAACTCAGCGAGCTGATTGTGCTCACCACGTAGGGGCTGGTTCACAACAAGCGAATAAGGAGCGGCCCTAGTTGGATGGACATGGGGCAAGGAGGTGCTTGCTGGCAGCGCTAGGAGGAACGGCAAATCAGCGGGGGCTGATGGAGCAGAGGTGCAAGAAACTGCATGCGGTTGCTTGGAGGCCAGGAATAAATGGCGGATGGCTGGTTGAAGTGATTTTGTGTGTGTGCAAGAATAAAATTACATTAGGTTGGCCTATAGTCCAATAAAGTGTGATTTTTGTTCCGTAGGACAGATTGTTAGCTTTCTTGTGTGCTATTTTTGATGTACTTGCTATTTTTTGCTTCTGTGAAGGTTTTTATTAACATCAATCGTGTAATAAACTGTCAAGATAGGTAGTTAGGCTTAGAACTTAGGAGATGGGAGAAGCGAGAGGTTTGGCCAAAGAAGGGGTTTGCAATATGGAGAGAGGTACAAGATATAGGAAAGGTGGCAAAGGGGGCCCTACACTATTAGCTATACATGCAATTATATAAGAATATGTTAAGTTTAGGTGCTCAAGGTTTAGGACTTAAGCTTAGGATGGCGTGAGATGAGTAGGCAAAAGAGAATTGAACTATCGAGGGGAACAAACAAGTACAAGCAAAGCATGGCAAGAGAGGGTGCACCACCAAGAATGTAACTACACTACACCTATGCAGCAAGCAGGGTATATAAATATAACACACCCCCTTAACCTGCTTGCAGCAGGAACTAGTGCAGGAACACACCCCCTTAAGGGGTACACCAAGGAGAAAGAAGTGAGGAGAGAGAGAGAAAGAGGAGAGGAGGTGGGGGGCGGCGGCTAAAGCTACTTACACACTGGCAACTGGAGCAACTGGCTCACGGGCTACTGGGGTAACGGGCTCGTACGCCTGGAGCATCCCGCTCGTACGGCTAGAGCAACTGACCCACGGGCGACTGGAGCAACGGGCTCACTGGCGACTGGCGCTGCTGGCTTCACGACGGTCACCCCCCTCCAACCTCTCCAACCTCTCCCTACAACGGCGGAGACGGCTGGAGGAGAAAACGAGCGGAGGAGGAGGCGGCTGGAGGAGAGGAGAGAGGAGAGGAGAGGCTGGAAATGTGGGCACAGCGGAAGGGAGAGAAGCATGAGGAGGAGGAGATGGAGAGGCGGCTGCTGGAGTGAGGAGAGGAGTGCTGATGTGGCGGTTTGCTGGTCGTCCCCGCCACCCCCTCATCCCCCCCCCTCACGACCGTAAACACGGGCACGAGAGATAGGGAAGAGAAGGGCCGCGGGCTGGTGCTGCAGAGTACCTCCCGCCACACCCTCATCCCCCCGCACCCCCCCCCCCCCCCCCCCAACGCGGCAGGTGCAACGGCGCGGAGGAGGAAATGGAGGGGCGAGGAGTCAGGGGGGCTGGAGTACCCCCATAGCCGCGGCCTCCAGCCCCGCCACCTCCCCTTCACAACGTCCGCATGGGCAGGGCGCTGCAGAGAAGAAGGCGGGGAGCGGGATGGCGCTGGCGAGGGCGCCAACGACTGCCGTTGGCGCTGACGCGGTCGGTCGCTGCCGGCAACTCGCCACCCCCGTCCCCCCTTCCTCCCTCTCACTTCGATCGCCCACGCAAGCGCGCAGGGCCGGGACGGGTGGGGAAGCGCATTGGGGGTGCATGGGGCCGCGGCGAAGGCGCAGCAGTAGCAGCGTAGCCAACGAGCAAGGCCGCGACGGGGCAGACGACGGGTAGGCGAACGGGGGCAGCGCGACGGGTGCTGCAAAAGCAGCGGATTTCGCGCCAGCAACGAATTTCGCGCGACAAGCAGTAGCAGCCACGCCAGCAGCAGAATAGGCCGCCAAGGTCGATGGCGGCTTTGGTGGGCCCATCAAAACTAGGTCCTAGGAGGGACCACACTCTGATATCATGTTAAGTTTAGGTGCTCAAGGTTTAGGACTTAAGCTTAGGATGGCGTGAGATGAGTAGGCAAAAGAGAATTGAACTATCGAGGGGAACAAACAAGTACAAGCAAAGCATGGCAAGAGAGGGTGCACCACCAAGAATGTAACTACACTACACCTATGCAGCAAGCAGGGTACAAGATATAGGAAAGGTGGCAAAGGGGGCCCTACACTATTAGCTATACATGCAATTATATAAGAATATTATATATTCTAACATCCACCCTTAATTGCATGCAGACTAGTTGGTGTAGGGAGCGCATCAATCACCGTGCAGCAGCTGGGCCCTTCGGTAGGATACCCCCCTGCGGTTTAACCCCCGCAGTGGATGCCCGGTGAGCGCGACGAGGGGCGACAACACCCAGAGACGACGGATTGAAACTGAACGAGAAACGACATGAAATGCCCAGATCTCCCTCTCTCTCTCTTTCTCTCCACCCCCTTAACCTCTCTCTCTTCCCCCCTTAACCTCTCTTCCCCCCCCCCAACAGCAACAAGTGCTGCAGGGAGAGAGGAAGAGGGAGGGGAGGGACAAGCTGCAGGCTGCTCACACCCGCCACCCCCACATCTCCCCCTCCCCGACGACGGAAGCCGCGGAAGGGAGGGGGGGGGCGGGGGGGGGAGGGGGGGCGGCGTTACCTGCTGCCGGCGCTGGCGCCGTCATTCGCGCTGGCGCAGGCGTTGGCGCTGGCGCTGGCGGCAGTCGCAGGTGCTGGCGTTGGCGTCTGGCGCTGGCGGCTGACGCAGGCGCTGGCGCTCGCGGCCGGCCCTGGCGCTGGCGCTCGTCGCTGGCGTCCGCGCTGGGGCTGGCGGATCGCGGGGCGACGGGGGGGCCACGGGGCGACGGGGGGGGGGGGGGGGGGGGGGGGAGTGGGGAGGGGCGCGGACGACGGGAAGGGCGAAACGCACGCGCGGACGGGCAGGGCAGAACGCGCTCGGACGGGCAGGGCGAAACGTGCGCGACGGGCAGGGCGCAACAGGCGCGGACGGGCTGACGGAAAAAAAAGAAGCGCATTTCACGCTGAAGCATGGGCGGGCCCATGTTCCTTAAAAGAAAGTAGGTCCTAGACCGGGACCTGCTCTGAATACCATGTCAAGATAGGTAGTTAGGCTTAGAACTTAGGAGATGGGAGAAGCGAGAGGTTTGGCCAAAGAAGGGGTTTGCAATATGGAGAGAGGTACAAGATATAGGAAAGGTGGCAAAGGGGGGTATACCACCAAGGCCCTACACTACTAGCTATACATGCAATTATATAAGAATAATATATATTCTAACATAAACCTCCTACCTGTTATGAGCTGTAAAAGGGAGTGCACGGAATAACAAATAACGAGGCTGTGACTCAATGAACTGACAATACAATGAAGGCACTTGCTAATATAGTGAGTACCCTAGCTAACCTCGGGAAAACGATGTTGGGTGCAGGTTTGGCGATCGAACGGTGACGCTTCAAGCGAGGCGGACGACACCAAAGTGTCGTCTTCACTGGTGCGGTCAGTCCAACGGACTAAGAAGTCCACGTGGCGTCCAGAAGCGTCGAGCCAAACACGATGCTCCAAAATCTTGGACTGGTCGAGTGTCAGGTTGGGCTTTCGGGACGGCGTTCTGGCGCGCGATGTCTGTCGTGGCAAGCACGAACTTGCGAAGGAGGCTGACATCGAAGGCATCATGTATACGCCAGTCGTCGAATAGCACCAGCTTCGCGGTGACAGGTGTCACCATCTGGATGATTTTGAAGGGCCCACACAATCGTGGTTGTAGTCGCAGTTTTTTCATGTCGAGCAGCACTAGTTACCCAGCTGTCAATATGATTTTCCGTCGCAAGAGATCGGTGTATTTTCGGGCAGTGGTATTAGCCTTGCGAATTGTGTCGGCTGCCTTTTCGCGGATCTCTTAAAGCTCTGTCACAAAATTTTGTGATCGTGGGACCGAGTTGTTGAGTGTAGTCTTTGCTGGCACCACCGGGTCCATCGCGTAATTCAGGAAAAACGGGGAGTGATTAGTCGTGCTGGACGAGGCGTTGTTGAACGCGAACTCCAACATAGTGAGCGAATATTCCCAGCGAGCGGGATCGGGGCAGTTTGTCCTGATCAGCTGCTCCATCGTCTGATTTGTCTGCTCGGTCTGGCCGTCAGTTTGCGGGTGGTAGCCTGACAAGAACAGTAGCTTCGTGCCGTATTGTGCCCACGTCTCCTTCCAAAACTTCGAAGTGAACTTCGGGTCCCGGTCGCTGATGATCGCCGACAGGATGCCATGTAGTCGCACAATGGTGGAGATGAAAAGGCGCGCAGTTTCTTCGGCTGTGATCGTAGTACGACATGGTGCGAAGTGCACCATTTTCGTTAGGCGATCGACGACGACGAGTACGGAGTCGTCGCCGAACGGCCCAGCTGGCAGCCCCGTGACGAAATCCATCGTCACTTGTTGCCACAATCGCTCGGGTGGCTCCAGAGGTTGCAGCAATCCAGCTGGCCGCTGACGTGTCAATTTCATGGCCTGACACACCCTGCATGAGGACACATATCGCTGCACATCATTTGAAGAGCCAGGCCAGTAATATTGACGTTGCAGCAGCTTCTGGGTTTTATCAACCCCGAAATGTCCGGAGCGGTTGGAATCGTGAACCTCCTGGATAAGGAGTTCACGCAGCAGCCGGTAAGCGGGAACCCAAATCCGCTCGGTTCTGGCCTTTAGGTAAAAATTCCCTTCTGCGTCGTCGCCTGTCAGAAACTAACGAGCAGGAATGGTTGCATTGAGAAAGAATGTGATACAAGTACTAACCCTAATTTGGGTTGTACCCCATATGGGCTACACGAAGCAAGCTCAGGGTGGATCACGAAGTCACCACACACTCTGAGCACAAGCAAATGGCCACAACGCCAGTTCACATACAGAGTTATATCAAGCAGAACAAGCAGTACAGTGATCAAAACCTAGCAAGTGGAAGCATGCAGGTATAAGCATATAGATCACAGTATAAGCAAAGTCAAGAAGTGAGCAAGTGAGGCCAAGTAGGCACAAGGCCTAGAACAGTACAGAAACGCTGATGATCACAAGGCTGAAGTGCCTTGGTGAAGATATCAGCAGTGTTGGCCCGAGAGGCCACGTAAGCAAGACGAAGCTGACCACGCTGCTGCAACTCTCGAAGAAGGAAGTAACGCAGAGCGATGTGCTTCGTCCTGTGCTCCAGTCTGTGCTCCTGACACAAGGCAATCATGGCCTTGTTGTCGACGTACAGAACTGGAGGAGAACGAGGCGGCTCTCCCAGGTCGGTCAGCAGGTAGGTGAGCCAGCGTAACTCCTGTGCAGCCATGGCCCCTGCATAGATCTCAGCCTCACAACTGGAACAGAGAACGGAAGACGAGAGGGTAGACCGCCAAGAAACAGAGCCGGAGCCAAGGCTGAAAGTGTAACCCTGTGACGACCGCTGCGTAGCCAAGTCGTTAACCCAAGAAGCGTCTGCTTGTCCAGTGAGGACAACTGAACCCCGTCCTCCAAGCACGAGCCCCATGTCCGAAGTAATGCACAAGTAGCGCAACACCCTCTTAGCGGCCTCCCAGTGCTCTTGTCGGTGTCTCCCGGGCGCAACGTAGCGTGCCAGGATGCTAAGGGGGTAGGCAAGGTCAGGTCGAATGCAGGTCATCAGGTACATGAGGTAGCCCACAAGCTCTGGATACGGGCCACTCGGCTCTACGGACTCGTCAGAAGGTGGAGCTGAGAGCGAGTGACCGGTAGGCAGAGGAGTGGGCTGTGGCGAGGAGTACTGGAAGCGGAAGCGCTTAAGGACTGGTGCTCCATGTGTGACTGAGTCAAGGTGATGGTGCGCCGTGCTCTGTCCCTGATGATCTGCAAGCCAAGATAGCTGCGCAGCTCACCGAGGTCTGTGCACGTGTGTCTCTTCTGCAGCTCCGACTTCACTAGGCCCAGTGCCTCAGTGTCAACAGTGGCAAAAACCAAGTCGTCGACGTACACGAGGATGTAGAACGGCGGCAGCGAAGTGTCGGTGCGTAAACAGCGACGGGTCAGCAGTCGAAGGAGCAAACCCAAGAGCCGCAAGCGTCGTCCTCAGTGTGTCGTGCCACTCGCGAGGCGCCTGGCGGAGACCGTAGACTGGCCGCCGGAGGCTCCACTGGGTACATGCAGTAAACGATCCAGTGAAGCCAGGTGGGCTGCGCAGCCAGAGCTCCTCGTGCAGGCTGCCCTGCAAGAAATTTGTGCTGAAGTCAAGAGAGTGAAGCTCGTAGTCATGCTGAGCGGCGACGTGCAGCAGCACCCGAAGAGTGGTCATCTTCGGGGTAGGGGAGAAGGTCTGGAAGAAGTCAACTCCCTGTCGCAAACTTAAGCCTCGTGCAACGTAACGCCCCTTGAAGACGGGCAGAGAACCCGGCGGCCGCTTCACCCTGAAAATCCACATGCCATCGACTATGTTCGCCCCAGGAGGGGGAACTGCGTCGACGTAAGTGCCTGTGGACTTCCAGAATGCCATCTCTGCGTCAATGGCTGTCTGCCCCTGAGAGGAGTAGGGACCCGTAATCGCCTCTGCGTAAGAGCGGAGGGTCGGGATGTCTGGTGCATTCGGGTCTCCCTCAAGTGCAATCAGCATGGACACGAGATGAGGTACAGTAGCAGCAAAACACTCAAACGAAGGGTCAGTGAAAACAGTGACTAGAAGACGTGTGACAGTAGGGCTGGCATCACGAGCAAGGTCGGACGCAGGGTCAGGAACGTCAGGAAGAGAGGACGCAGGAGGAGACGGCAGAGGGACACGCTGTGGAACAGAGGAAGGACGAAGTGCCATAGGGTGTGTGCCGGGGACAGGAGGAAGACGCTGACGAGGAAGACGACGACCAGTGCAAACAGCGCGAACAGGCGACGCAGGACGAGACGCAGGCTCAGGACGCTCTGTAAGAGAGTCTGTCTGCTCACTGTAAGGAGAAGGAGCAGGCAGTGGGGAGGCTGGCTGTAACTGCGGCTGTGACTGGTCAGGGGGTGGACACAGTAAGGGAGGCGTAAGGCCAGTAGAACACGGGACACCAAGAACCTGCTGAAGCAATGGAACGAAGTACGGTCGCGGCCGCACAGTGCCTCCGGAACCAGCACCGACAGCACCAGCACCCCCAGGGCCAGCACCTCCAGCTCTAGGGTCTCCAGCTCCAACGCCTGCAGCACCACCAGCTCCAGCAACTCCAGTACCTCCAGTACGAGCACCTCCGGGACCAGCGGCTCCAGCACCTCCAGCTCCTCCAGCACCAGCAGCTCCAGCACCTCCGGTACCTCCAGCTCCAGCGCCTCCAGCTCCAGGGTCTCCAGCTCCAGCGCCTGCAGTACCACCGGCTCCAGCAGCTCCAGTACCTCCAGTACGAGCACCTCCAGGACCAGCAGCTCTAGTGCCTCCAGCTCCAGGGCCTCCAGCGGCAGGCCCCCCAGCTCCAGCAGCGCCATTCCAAAGGCGGGTGCACCGAGCAAACCACTCGCGCAGCTGCGGTGGAGAGAGAGGCTCCCGCTGTGACGAGTAACCCGTAGGGCCTCCAGCAGACAAAGTACCTCCAGGCTCAGCACGCTCAGGCTCAGCACCCCCAGGCTCCACACGCTCAGGCTTTGTACCCCCAGGCTCCGCACCCTCAGACTCAGCAACCCCAGGCTCAGCACCCCCAGGCTCAGCACGCTCAGGCTCAGCACCCCCAGGCTCCGCACGCTCAGGCTCAGCACCCCCAGACGCAGCACCCCTAGCAGCACCACCCCCAGCAGCACCAGAGTCGTCAGCGACCTCGACAGGCTCGACAGGGTCTACCTGAGACACACCCGAGGGAGCAGGACCCTGAGGGGGGAGGGGGTCTACCGGAGGAGGACCTGGAGGGAGGAAGAGCGGCGGGGGGGGGGGAGGGGCAGTGCGGTAGGGGAAGAGACGGTAAAAGGGAACCGACTCGTCAAACGTGACGTCCTGAGAGGGCAGGACACGGCGCGAGGTGGGGTGGTAAAACTGCCAGCCAGGCGCGTCAGGGGGAAAGCCAAGGAAGACGCAGGGAATGGCGCGGGAGGAGAGCTTGTCCGCGGAAGTATCGCGGACAAAGGCACGAGAGCCCCAGACCCGGAACACCGACGCATCGCCAACCTTCCCCGTCCAACGCAGTGTAGGCGAGGTCTCCGGCAAGGAGACACGGGGCCAGAGGTTGAGCTGATGCGCAGCGTACCGGACCGCAAACAGCCACAGAAAATGGGGGGCAGCCGCATGGATCATGGAGGTACGAGCGACCTCCATGACTAAGCCAATGCGGCGCTCAGCAACCCCATTCTGCTGCGGAGAGGCCAGAAGCGTGAACGACTGGAGAATGTCCTCCACACGACAAAAGTCCCACAAGAGGTCGGAGGAAAACTCACCACCTCTGTCAGAGTATCGCTCGCGGCACTGTCCACGGACGCGGGCTGGGCTCCACACGTCCATGTGGAGAGTCTGCAGGGGAGCAGTCGTCGGGGGAAACGAGGAGGAGTGAGGAGCGGCGCGCTGCCGCCCCTCGACACAGGGAAGCCAGGGAGGGGCAGGCGAGGGTGGGAGGGGAGGCAGAGACCTGGGAAGACCAGAGACAAGGAGGCGGGAGTGCATGCCATGGAGGCATGGCAGGGAGGGGTGACCAAGGCGGTGGTGCCAAAGGAGAGTCTGGTGCGACAGGAGGCGACACGAGCAGGGGGCTGCAAGCTGACCTGACGCGGACGCAGACGCAGCTACCTGAGGAGGCTCAGTAGTCAGTGTTGTTGGTGCAACCCTACGGTTTGCACTCGGCTTGTTGTCCGTGTGCGTGCATGCGTGTGTGCATGGAATGGTATGAGGGCATGGGATAATATATATTTCATGCTTATAATAATGTGTGAATGTTGAGTCATGATGCTGGATGTGTGTGTCGAGTCAATAGCGAGTTATCGCTAGTCGCGTGTCACGCGGTCGTTTGTGTCCCGTGCGCGGTTTCTATTTTGTCGTGTGTGGAACGTTCGGCGTGTCGCAGGTGTGTGCAGCAGACCCATCAAGAACTCAAGGATGAGTTTATGGTGAAGAACCAGAGCCTTGGTGTCAAGATTCAAGTGATCGCGAAGCCCGCGAAAAGGGTACACATCAAGATATTGAGAATAGTTGCATTACTTTGTGTAGTGTAATATTTCACTTGGTGTAGGCCCTTGTGAAGGGTAGTTTCGAGACCCTTCGTGGTTGGGGATATTGTGGCACTGTTCCACATCACTGTATCTTGGCTCGTGGGGTTAGTAGGAGCTGGGAGTCATTCCCAACTCGTATCCTAATTTGTGTTCTAAGACTACAGTGGCTGCCATAGTACCGTTCGTTCAAACCAACGTTGCGTCGTCAATACTTGATGAATTCGTGCGATGTAAATTGCCTATTGTAGGCAACATCAAGACGCTCCAGATCCATTTTATAGCAAGTCATTTGAAGCTGTGAACCGAACGCTATCAACGTTTGAAGCCGCTGTGCAGAAATCCGACGGTGCACTCTATCTTTTGTTTTAGGCACATTCAAGCCTACTCTGACAATAACAAGTGGTATCAGAGCCCCTTGGAGCAGTTTCGACAATGGCTGTACCTGACGAAAGGGGTGGCAGAGGTGCTAGTGGCAGTGGAGAAGCCCAAGCTTAAGGCCAACCCCGTGATCCCATGCAACCAAGTCTTGGCCCAGCTAGGGATGAGCCTAGGGTGTTTGGGCTTGACAAGTTCAATGGCGACAACTTTGCTGAATGGTCCTTCACGATGGAGAAAGTATTCGACCATTATGAACTGCTGGAGGTGATGGAAGGAACGGAGAAGCGTCCCGAGAACGACCCGGAGAAGAGCCCGTGGGTGCGTAAGAGCGCACAAGGCTATCTCCTACTTGGGCAAGCGTTGGGGAGCAGCCAAATCCGTCACATCAAGCCATTCGAGCGTGAACCAGAGAAGGGACCAAAGGCATGGGCTGCTCTCAAGGGTGTACACACTCCTGCAACAGCGGCAGTAGCGGTGGTGTTGGAACGGCAAATGGCGACACTACGTATTGATGAAGATGAACCCGTGGAAGAAGGGGTGCAGAAATTCTTCGACTTGTTGACACGGCTTGAGGGAGCTGATCTGAACTACAGTGAGCTCCAAAAGAAGACCAAGTTGCTGGCCTTACTCCCAGAGTCATAGTCCTCGCTCATCATCAACCTCAATCGTGACTTGCCCCGCCTCTCGCTTGAAGACGTGAAGCGAGCGATCCTTCAAGAGGATTTCCGCCGCCGTGAGTTGGTGAGTGCGGATGGCGCCGGGGCAGCAAGCATCGGCCGGGGGTGCGGCCGTGGAAGGGGCAGAGGACGAGGGGGAGGCAGATTTGGCAGCAACAACTTCAATGGAGGCCGCGGGAGTGGCGGATACGGCAGCGACGACAAGAGCTACAGACACGGTCGCGGCCGATTGGACGGCGAGTGTCACTATTGCTACAAGAGCGGACACATGTGGCGTGATTGCTACAAGCTCCCTGATGGATTGACCCCTGCTCAAGGCCAAGAGGGTAGAGGAGCAGGAGGAGGGAGAGGAAGAGGCCGTGGAGGCCGTGTCGGTTGCGGAGGTGGTGCTGCAAACATGAAGAGTGAAGGCAACAAGAACGAGTCGAGGGACAATCGCTTTCCGGGCCAATTCTTCTTTGTGTGAACGCAAGCACCGGCTGAACCAGAGAAAGTGGAAGGCTTCGAGGAGCCAGCTGCTGTGGGAAAGGTGACCCTACACTCCCTGGACTATTGGGTGATCGATAGCGGCGCTACCAGCATGACTCCTCGCGCGGACTTGCTCACCGAACTCGAACCGTCACCGGTGAAGCATGTCACATCGGCTTTGGGGCAGCGAGCAGAGGTGAAAGGCATGGGCAAGGCCATGTTCAAGGGTGCTGATGGGAAGATGGTGGGCCTCAAGAACGTGCTTTGGGTGCCTAACCTAGCTGCGAACCTGATTTCCGTGCGGCGGTTGCAAAAGGCCGGCATGGACACGAGCTCGAAGGGAGCCAAGACCTACACCGCAAGGATTGGCGAGCGGATTCTGTGGGAACTTCATGAGGATAGGGATGTCTACAACGAGATGTGGCAGATCCCTGTGGTCCCCATGCCTAAGGAGAGGCAAGTGGCAGCAAGCATCAGCACCAAGGGTGAAGCGGTTGGTAGCGGCTACGGCGCGAACGATGGCGCCAAGGCGAAAGAGTCCAACAAGTGCAATCTTGGAGGGATCAGCAAGTCGTGTGATCATAAGGCGAGTGGAGCAGCAGCCAAGGAGGAGCAAAAGGGTGAGGAGAACCCCACGGCAGCAGCGGAGGAGGAGTACGGAGAGAGCATGTGGGGGACTATTGCGAGTGCGGCATTCTCCAATCCGACTTCGGCTACGGGGGAGTGTGATTGGCTCACCTTGCATCGGCGAATGGGGCATGTCGCCCTGCCCATCTTGCAGCAGCTAGTGAAGAATGAGATGGTTGCTGGCTTACGTGTGAAGGGGGAGCCAATGAGGTACTTGGCTGATCGACGTGCATGCAAGCCAAGTTCACCCGTTTCCCGTTGTCTAGTTCGGAGGCAACGGCTAAGGCACCACTTGATGAGGTGGTGATGGACGTGGAGGGCCCCTTGAAGCTTGGAGCTGCTGGAGCGGAGTAATTCCTCACCATTGTGGACGTCTACACCCGCATGACCTGGGTGTACGTGCTGTCCAAGAAGAGCGACGTGGCTGAAACGGTGAAGACCGATTGGTTGCCGATGGTGGAGCGGCAACAAGACCGTCTTGTGAAGTCAATCCGCACCGATCGAGGGGGAGAGTTCCTAAGCAAGGAGTTCTCATTGTGGCTGAAGAAGAATGGCATACGACACTCTCTTACTATGCCATACTCCCCTGCAATGAACGGCATCGCCGAGCGAGCGAACCGGACTATCACGGAGACGGCACGCGGGTTGCTCATTGAAGCCGGGCTACCCGATTACTTTTGGCCTGATGCGGTGCGGAGTGCGTGTGTGGCCAAGAACAGAGCCTTGACTCATGTGGGAGCAGACAAATGGGTGCCCTATGTGGAGTGGATTGGAAGGAAGCCCAAGGTGGATACGCTTCGGGTGTTCGGGTGCATGTGCATGGCGCTCGTGCCTAAGCATCTTCGGCACAACAAGCTCGGTGCCAAGGCGATATGGGCTGTGCATTTGGGCATGGCTCAAAACAGCAAGGGATGGCTTCTTTGGGACCCATTCACCAAGACGTTCTTGGTGAGCAGGGACTGCAAGTTCATGGAGAACCTGATGTTGTACAAGGACTGGAAGGCGGAGAATGAGGCTAAGATAGGCGTGCGGTTTGGGGAGGTGAAGAGTTCTGGTTTGGAGCACGTGGAGCTGCCCTTGGAGCTGAGCAGCGGCAGTACCACCACAAGGCAATCTTCCCTTGTGAATGGGGGAGAGGAGGCCAAGGATGCAGAGGAAGAAGAGGAGGAGGTGCAGGAAGTGAGCGAGCATGCACCGACACTTCCTTCACGCGCTACGAGTGCTCCACGGATCCGAGTCACCCCGCAGCAACGCCAAGGCCTTCATGTCCCTGCAGCTGAGGAGGAAGGAAGGGGCAAGAGGAGAGTTCAAGCCCCTAATAGGCTGACCTATGATGCACCGGGAAAGCAGGGCAAGTCAGCCCTGGCCGGAGCGGCAATGATGGTCGGAGATGATGAGGAAAGTGAGTACGATTAATGTGCGTTCGTGTCCTTCTCTCCGGTGGAGATGCCGGGAGAACCAGCAACTCTCAAGGAGGCCTTGGAGAATAGTGACGCTGAGGAGTGGAAGAAGGCCATGGAGGGCGAGCTGAAGAGTATTGAGGAGAATGACACGTGGGAATTGGTGGAGCTACCGGAGGGACGTAAGGCGATAACGTCCAAGTGGCTCTTCAAGATCAAGTCCGACGCCGACGGCAAGATCGAGCGCTACAAGTCTAGGCTTGTAGCCAAGGGGTACTAGCAGAAGGAGAAGATGGACTTCAAGGGGTTGTTTGCTCCTGTGGTGAAGCCGACGACGCTGCGGACCCTACTCGCGGGGGCTGCCATCAAAGGATGGGTGGTGAAGCAGATGGACGTGACAACCGCGTTCCTCAACGGCATTCTCGAAGAAGATATTTTCTTGGTGCAGCCAGAGTGGCAGAGTTTTGAAGCTGAAGAAGGCCCTCTATGGGCTGAAGCAGGCCCCTAGGCAGTGGTACTTGAAGCTGCGCGAAGTGTTGGAGGAGATCGGCTTCACTCCTTCAACGGTCGATCACTCCTTGTTCATGCTTGGCGAGGGGGAGCAGAGGAGCTTCATGGTGGTCTATGTGGACGACATCCTCATCTTCTCACCCTGCTCTGACCTTGTGAAGGAGGTGATGCTGAAGCTTCAGGATAAATTCAAGTGCAAGGCCTTTGGTGATGTGAACTTCTACCTCGGGCTTCACATCGTGCGTGATGTGGAGAAGCGGTGCATGCGGGTGCATCAACGCAAGTACCTGGAGGCCTTGGCTGCCAACTTTGGGCAGAGAGAAGGCCATGTGGCTACACCCTTTCCCTCTGGGTTCAAGTGTGTGAAGGGACCAGAGGAGGAGAGCGTTGCTGAAGAGGAGAGGCGCCGTTTTCACTCGTTGGTGGGCAGCCTCATGTATGCTGCGGTAAGCACTCGGCTGGACGTTGCCTTTGCTACCGGGCAGTAGGCTAGGGTTGTGCAATGCACTAATTAGGAGCAGGTAGCAGCTGGAATGAGGGTGGCCAAGTATCTTGGCCAAACACCGACCGTTGGGCTGCAATACTCGGCGGCGGCGCAAAGGCGCCAAAAGGGCGCGGATGGTGTTGAACCCGGACGTTTGTTCCTCACCGCATTCTCGGATGCTTCTTATGCATCGGAACCAGAGGACATGACAAGTGTGGGAGGCTTCATATGCTGTGTTGGTGGAGGCCCAACTGCTTGGGAGAGCAAGAAGCAGGTTGATCAAGCATTGAGCTCGGTGGAGTCCGAGTACATGGCACTCTTCCGTGCCGTACAGGAGATTGTGTGGCAGCGGCGTTTTGTTGGCTGAATTGGGGGAGGAGCAGCAAGGACCTACCCCACTCTACTGTGACAGCCAGGGTGCTATTGCACTAGCTAAGAACCCCGTGCTGCATGGCCTCACCAAGCACATGAGAGTGAAGTGGCATTGGACGAGGAGCATGGTGGCCGCGGGTGAAGTTGAGCTGCACTACGTAAAGACGATGGGGCAGCCGGCAGACATGATGACCAAGAGGCTGGTGGAGCAGCAAGCTGGCTGGGATGGCTCTGAACTGAGAGGAGCAGATCCTAAGGACAACAATCCGAGGGGGAGTTTGTTGGTGCAACCCTACGGTTTGCACTCGGTTTGTTGTCCGTGTGCGTGCATGCGTGTGTGCATGGAATGGTATGAGAGCATGGGATAACATATATTTCATGCTTATAATAGTGTGTGAATGTTGAGTCATGATGTCGAATGTGTGTGTCGAGTCAATAGCGAGTTATCGCTAGTCGCGTATCACGCGGTCGTTTGTGTCCCGTGCGCGGTTTCTATTTTGTCGTGTGTCTCGTGCGCGGTTTCTATTTTGTCGTGTGTGGAACGTTCTGCGTGTCGCAGATGTGTGCACCAGACCCATCAAGAACTCAAGGATGAGTTTATGGTGAAGAACCAGAGCCTTGGTGTCAAGACTCAAGTGATCGCGAAGCCCGCGAAAAGGGTACACCTCAAGATATTGAGAATAGTTGCATTATTTTGTGTAATGTAACATTTCACTTGGTGTAGGCCCTTGTGAAGGGTAGTTTCGAGACCCTTCGTGGTTGGGGACAGTGTGGCACTGTTCCACATCACTGTACCTCGGCTCTTGGGGTTTGTAGGAGCTGGGAGTAATTCCCAACTCGTAACTCTTCCTAACTCTTCCTAATTTGTGTTCTAAGACTATAGTGGCTGCCATAGTGCCGTTCGTTCAAACCAACGTTGCGTCGTCCGAACTTGATGAAATCGTAAATTGCCTATTGTAGGCGACATCAAGACGCTCCAGATCCAATTTATAGCCAGTCATTTGAAGCTGTGAACAGAACGCTATCAACGTTTGAAGCCGCTGTGCAGAAATCCGACTGTGCACTCTATCTTTTGTTTTAGGCACATTCAAGCCTACTGTGACTATAACAAGTGTGTACAGACTCGACCCAGGCCGACGGGTGAACGTGGCCAGATGACGGCCCGTCTGTGTACACGTGCAGATCGACACACCCTGACCCCCAGGAGTGGTGGTAATGACCATCGCATCCTCGAGGGCAGCAGTACTCACCAAGTTCGTAGAGAACGAGGGGAGGTGAAGACCTGAAAGTGAGCCGGACGGAACCGCCGGACACGGGAGAACAGTGGAGGAACGGGCAAGAACTGGGCCCCTTGAGGGGTCAGCCAGTCTGACAGCAACAGGTGTAGGGAGTGGTGTGACTGTGGTGCTGTCGCGAAAGAAACTGCGGGAAGCACCTGAGTCAAGCGTGAAGGTATGCAAGGCCTCAACAGGCGCAGTACCAGGGAGAGCAGTCTCACTAGCACCTAGAGCAGCAGCCTCTATACCTGGGTCGGGCGGCAAACACAGGTAACAGTCACCCTCAGCACTAACAGTCAAAGCATACATGGCAGCAAGGATAGCATCATAGTCAAGAGCAAAGATATCCACACCCTGCCTAAGCAACTCTAGCCAGCGGGGGAGCTCAGTCGCGTCGGGAAACTCTGCGCGCCAGGCGTCGTCAAGACGGGAGAAGCAGCGGGACTGGGTGTGACCAACCTTCCCGCATGTCTGACCAGCGCGGTCACCTGTGCGAATGACGTACTGGCAGCGAACACTACCCCCATACGCCCCACGCTGAGCAAACCACTCACGAAGCTCTTGGGGTGTAGGGGTCTCACGCTGACGCTGCTGCTGCTGCCTCTGACCACCGCCAGAACCGCCCCTCTGACCGGCTCCACCCCGACCGCCACCACTGCCGCCGCCACCACTCCCACTGCCACCACCACTGCCGCCGCCACCACTCCCACTGCCGCCACCAACGCCTCCACTCCTACCACCACTCCCTCCGCCACCACCGCCACCTCCACCTCCTCCACCGCCCCCACCACCACATCCACCGCTGCCACCCCCACCACCCCTGCCTCCCTTGCCCCTGCCGCTGCGGCGCCTCCCACTGGGAGCAGACGCAGCTCCGACCTCCTTAGCATGAAGGAAGTCAACAGCAGCAGGAGAAGCGACTGAGGGGACAAGGGGGGAGGGGGAACACCCCTCAAAGAAGGGAGTGCGAGGAGTGCCACGAGAAGCGCCTACAGTGACTATACTGGTCTCAACTGCAAGGAGGTGCTTCTCGAGCAGGTCGACAGTGAGGTCTGTGGGGTCAAGGGCGAGAAGGAGGTCCTCGACTGCGCTAAGAGAGTCAGGGAGGCGGATGACGATGAAGTAGAGAGCGATGTAAATGGGAGGGGGGTTGTTGGCTAGAAACTCGGCGGGAAGCGCGGCGCGGTAGCGAGTGTCACTAGTGCGAAGGTGACTGATGAGGTCGGCAACTGTGGCAAAGGCAGACAGCTCGGGAAACAGGTAGGGCAGTATAAGGCGGCCTAGAGCAGCAGTGGCCGGGGAGGAGTAACGAGCGACTACAGCGTCGTACAGGGCTCTAGCAGTCTTGTGCTGGCCAAAGTGGGCGCGTTCGGCTAAGGGCAAGTGGTTGCGAACGGCTAGGCGAGCAGCAGCATCACGGGTAAGCCACTGTGAGCGAGTCGCACTGTCAGGTGTGTCGGGAGGGGCGAGAGAGGCGCCAGACGTGAGGTCAAACAACGAAACGCCATCTCTAGAATCGCTCTATAGGTACAGCTGTAGGTCATCGAGCCACGCATCGAACTGGATCGGACGGCCCTCAGGATTGAACGAGAGTACGCTGAGAGTAGCCATAGCTGGGTGGCGCGAGACTAGCAGGGCGGAGCGCGTGCAGGGCAGAGCGGCGTGCGGCTAGAGAAGGCGGCGCACGGCCAGCAGGGCGGCGCACGAGCAGGTAAGGGCGGCGCACGGGCAGCAGGGCGGCGCGCGGCCAGCAGGGCGGCGCGAAGGCTGCAGAAGGCGGCGCGCGGGCAGGCAGGGGCGGCGCGCGGGCAGGCAGGGGCGGTGCGCGGGCTGCAATGGGCGGCGCGCGGGCAGGCAGCGGCGGCGCGCGGGCAGGAAGGGGCGGCGCGCGGGGCTGCAAAGGACGGCGCGCAGGCGGCAAAGGCGGCGCGCGGGCTGCAAAGGGCAGCGCGCTGCCAGCAGGGCAGCGTGCGAGCTGCAGACGGGCGGCGCACGGGCTGCAAGGGGCAGGGCGTGCGCGGGGCGGCGCAACGCAGGGCAGGGCAGGGCGTGCGCGGGCGGCGCGACGCAGGACAGGGCGTGCGCGGGGCGGCGCAACGCAGGGCAGGGCAGGGCGCGAGCTGGTGGCTCGACGCAGGGCAGTTCGTGCGCGGGGTGGCGCAACGCAGGGCAGGGCAGGGCGCGCGCTGGCGGCTCGACGCAGGGCAGGGCGCGCGCGGGGCAGCGTGACGCAGTGCAGGGCGTGCACGGGCAGCGTGACGCAAGGCAGGGCAGGGCAGGGCGTGCGCGGGCGGCGCGACGCAGGGCAGGGCGTGGGGTAGCGCGGTAACCGCAGTCGGTCACTAGCTAATGGTGGGCCCGAAAAAAAACGGTCCTAAGGACCTACTGCTCTGAAACCATGTCAGAAACTAACGAGCAGGAATGGTTGCATTGAGAAAGAATGTGATACAAGTACTAACCCTAATTTGGGTTGTACCCCACTACAACCTACACTATAATATAACAGTTTGACATCGCCTGCTGGTGATTTCAAGTCGTGAAGAATGGGTCCGTAGTGTAGCCGTGGGTGAATAGTCGTTTGAATGGGTAATGAGTACTGCAGCAAATTGAACGGTCGGCCAGGTACGGCCGTCGGCGATGTTATTCACCCCTTTCTTGTACGTGATGCGGTAGGTGAAGTGGCTCTCCATGTCATCGAGCCAACAAACTTGTCGCGGATCGAGATTGGGCTGAGCTCGCAGGTACTGTAGGGACTTGTGGTCCGTGCGAACAGTGGCGTTGGCGCCCACCAAGTAGCAGCGCAATAGTTTGAACGCATGTATTATAGCGAGCATCTCTTTGTCGTGTATCGGGAAGTTGCGCTTGGCTGCCTGCAGCTTGCGTGATTTGTAGGCGATCGGCTGCAGCCCGTTCCCGAAATCTTGGAGAAGCACAGCTCCGATGGCGAAATCTGAGGCGTCGGTGATGACTTCGAACGTCTTTGATGGGTCGGCGACGCGCAAAATCGGAGGGGAAACAAGAAATTCTTAAACTCCTGAAAAGTCGCCTCAACTTCCTCCCCCCACACAAAATCATGTCCTTGTGCAGTAGGTCGGTCAGCGGGCTGGTTATCCCTGCCATATTTGGGATAAATAGCCGAACGTAATTCACCAACCCCAGAAAACTCGTTTTTAATGTCGTAGCGGGAGATAACGTGCCCCAGAATCTCCAACTCCTGCTTAAAAAACTCGCACTTATAGTCGTCGGTGATGAATCGGTTCTCCTGTAGCCGCTTAAACACTGCGTCGAGGTCGCGGAGGTGTTGTTCCCTTGTCCTGCTAAAGATCAGAATATCGTCCACGATAACGCAATTGTCAAGAAATTCTTGAAAGACCCTGTTCATGGTCAATTGAAAAGCCGAAGGCGCGTTTGTGAGGCCGAACGTCATCACGGTGAACTCGTAGCTTCCGTAGCGGGTGCAAAACGCGGTCTTGTGACAGTCGTCAGAGAAGACCCGGATCTGGTGGTAACCGCCACGCAAATCGATTTTCGAGAAGTAGCGAGTGCCATGAAGTTGATCGAGGAGGTCGTCGGTGCGTGGGATTGGGTAGCGATATTTGATTGTTACCCGGTTGAGCACGCGATAGTCGATACACATGCAAAGCCCGCTATCTTTTTTTGGCGTGAACAGGATCGGGGCCGTGGAGGGAGATGCACTGGGTCGAATAAACCCCTTCTCCAGCAAGCCATCAATTTGGCTTCGCATCTCCTCGAGTTCCGGTTAGGTCAACCGCCACTGTGCACGAACCGTCGGCTGCGCGCCAGGCTCCAGCTGTACTTTGTTGTCCTCGGGTCGTTCGGGTGGCAGTCCAGGTGGCAGGTCGTCGGGGAAGATGTCGGGATACTGTCGAATCAGCTCCGCTAAATCCGGCGGTACAGCTGCGCACAACTTCTCGACGTCCTGCCCCTCGGTGTCGGTTGCCAACTCGTGCAAGCAAACGGCGAAGTGCTACGCGCCTCGATTGAAGTGGCGAGCAATAGTGATGGCTTTGACGCACGGGGCTTGAATGTAGTCAGGTGTCCATGCAGGCAGCTTAATTAGCCCCTCGTGCTAGCTGATGCTGCACGATCCCGCTGTCTAGTCGATGACGGGGTTGTGCCGTCGCAGCCAATCACATCTCAGCAGCACATCGCAGCCGTCCAGCGTCGTCGCGAGAAACTTCATGCTGAAGCCGAAATCGTCGCCGCATTCGATCCGCACCGTCTGTGTTTCTTCCAAAATCACCAGAGGCGTCCCATCTACGAGGCGAGCGTCGATTTCAGACAGACACCTGTCAAGTTGCAGCTTGCATTTTTTTTTCTATCGCCAAGTTGAAGAGGCTATGGCTGGCCCCTCGATCGACGAACATTTTCAAATAATTTCTAACACTTTGCCGACGACCAGCACAGGGTGATCCACATGGTTATCCCCGTTATTCGGCCGAGTGCGATCGATTGCTTGAATCAGAACCACGACTCGGTGGGGATGGTGGTGTTCGGGCGACAGAGCACAGTCAGTAAGGGGCCCGTCTGTTACTGACTCTTCCCATTTCACCGCTCTTTACCGTCGTTCCTCTTCGCCGGCATTTTGCATATTTGTGACCCGGCTTCCCGCACTTAAAACACAACCCTGTAAAAGGGCGGTCAGGTGCTTGGACTCCGTTGATTGTGGCCCGTTGGGTCTGGCCGCGAAAACGGTTTCCCTCCCGGGAACCTGTCCTCGCATTCTGCATCAGCGCGTCTGTCGACTCCGGCAACCGTACAACTTCCAGGAACGAAGTCGGGCGGCATCGGCGCACCTCGAACTGTATCTCGTATTTAAGGCCGCCGGCATATTTATCTAACCGCTCTGCCTTCGCCATGTCGTCCACTTGGTCGGCGAGTGCCATGAAAGAAGCCGTGTAGTCCTGGTCAGATGCCAACTGCGACCAGGCACGCAGCTTTGTGCAAGCTTGCTTCGAAGCGGATACGTGCTCGAAGCGATCTCGTAAGGTTGCGCCCCATTCCTTCCACGTGCGTATCTTGGTCACTCCGAATATCGGTGCTGCCACTTGATAAACCGACGTTGAGGTCTCGTCTACCGCACGTGTCACACCTGTCGGGGTCCCCGTGTCCAAGGTATGTCGCCACCACTCCAGAGCCGTTCCTCGGAGAAGCGAAACCGCGTAATTAATACACGTGGCATCATCGTCAACGCGCGCTGCAGTAAAGAAGACTTCCACGCCGAACAACCACCCCTTCACTGTAGTTGTCTTGTTGCTAGGGTTGAACGGGGGCGGGCTCGCAGGCTTTATATTGATTGTAGTGACTGCAAGTGTCGAAGGCGCTGACACTGCCGGTCGTTCGCTCTCGTCGTTGCCTCGTGCGGGCTCGCCACTTGTGACGGCTCCACTTGCTCCATGGTTGGCGGTATCACCTTCTTCATCGGACGACTCCTTATGCACTTCACGTCGCGTCCGGCGTAGCTCGGTGTTTTCTTCACTTAATGACGTGACCTCGGTTGACAGTGACTTCACTGTTGTTTGTATTTCTTGCATTTGCGCTAGCATCTTGTTCATCGCTTCCTGGTCCGTGAGTCGTACGCTTTGTCTGGAGGGCACAGGGGTATCCGTGGCCTTTCAGGCAAGTGGTAAGCCAAAACTATCAGATTCGGGCAGGTTAGAATTAACAAACCTTGCAGCCAACCATTTTAAACTACCCTCGAAAAAGCGGGGTGAACTAGGAAAGTAGCTCTGATACCAGGTGTTATGAGTTGTAAAAGGGAGTGCGCGGAATAATGAATAACGAGGCTGTGACTCAATGAACAGCCAATATAATGAAGGCACGCGCTAATATAGTGACTACCCTAGCTAGGAGGGAACCTCGGGAAAACGGGGTTGGGTGCAGGTTTGGCGATCAAAGAGCCGAAAGCGACGCGGGGCAGCCTCGGCATCGGAATTGTATGCCGAACGTGTGAAGTCCAAAAAGTCGAGGTTGTACGCGTAGCAGTCAACCCCGGTATGGAATAAGGAAAATTCCTTACACTATCTGTGGATCGAGTGGGCCAATCATCAACCTTGAGTTGTTGGTGCTTTGGGTGTATATTGGGTGTCACATTTCTTGGTGAAAGTGTATGGACAAATTATTTTGCAAAAACAGAAATGCTTGGATTTTGCTAACATTGTTACAAAGAGAAATATAATGGTATGAGTTGTGCTATCAGAGTGCGCGGAAGACTATATAATGAGATTGTGATTACAGAATGTGAGAATACAATGAAAGCATGGAAAAATATAGGGCGAACCCTGGCTAGGAGAGGACATCGGGACATGCGAGGGTTGGGGTTGTCGCGATTGGTGTGGGGCGACTCGGAATGTGGTTTGGGTCGAAGCGTAGGCCGAACCCTAACTGACGCGAAGTGCTCGGGATATATCCGTTAAGGTCAGGCTACAGTAATGAATGCTACATCCATTACACTCTCCAACCTTCTAAATATGGCCCCCATATACGTTGGCGAGTCTTGCAGAAGCGTGAAAACTACAGATATGCGGCGAAGGGTCAATCCGAGAGATCTGGAGGGCGTTAGATCTTGAGCTGACGCGTGGCTGATCATTTGACCAGGCGAAATTGAACAAGTTGGAATGTCAGCCGTTGATAATTCCAATGTTGATCAGATGGTTTTGATCAAAGTGTTGAACTCAATCCGCGAATGAATAAGAGTCGTTGTTGTAGCAGATGGACATCTCACAATTGTGACACACGCGATATTTGGCGGGAATCGTGACACGGTGTTGGACGTCGAGGATCAGGAGTAGTCGATGACGATGAAGGAATCGCAGGCGTCCGTCATGCTACATGAATTTGGCTAAGTTATCAGAAATTGCCAATGGAATACAGTGCGAAAGCACTCTCTCTCCAGTGGCGCTGGAGGTTCTGGAGCTGCTGCGGGTGCTGGCGCTGAGGGTTCTGAGTCTGCTGTTGTGCGGTCTCCTTGGAGTAGCCGCCTTCGTCCGCGTGTGCCTCTCACCTCACAGCAGCTGCATGACTGGTACGGTCGCCGTCAGGGTCGCGCTTCTGGAGCTCGGGGCTCTACCGCTGGAGGTACTTCTGCTGGCGTCACTGGAGCTGGGAGTGGTGCTGGTCCCGGAGGTGCTCGTACTGGAGGTACTGGAGCTGCTGGGGCTGGAGGTGCTGAGCCTGAGGGTGCTACTGCTGGAGACCCTGGGTCTGGGGGTGCTGCTACTGGAGACACTGAGACTGGAGACCCTGGGACTGGATGTGCCAGTTGTGGGGGTGCTGCTGCTGGTGGAGCTGGTCCTGGACGAGCTGGCGCTGAGGGTTCTGGAGCTGCTGGAGGTGCTGGAGCTGCTGGGGGTGCTGGAGCTGCTGGTGCTGGTGGCGCTGCACAGCCGCGCCTGTTCTTCGCTCTGCCGTCTCCGTCGTCTCAGCCACCGTCTGACTCTGTACCTCGCCAGGTTCTTAGTCTCCCTTCGTCTACTGGTCTTCCGTTACAGCCTGGCTCACCGCTGCCTGCTCCTTCTCCTTACACTGAGCAGACAGGGGGTCTTATTGAGCGTCGTGAGCCTGCGTCGCGTCCTGTCTCGCCTGTCCGTTCTGGTCGTCCTGGTCGTCGTGTTCCTCGTTCGCGTCAGCTGGCTGTCACCGGCACCCACCTCGTAGTCCGTCGTCCTTCCTCTCCTCCGCAGCGTGTTCCCCTGCCATCCCCTCCTGCGTCTTCCCTGCCTACCGTTCCTGAGCCTGAGTCTGACCGCACCCGTACTGCTCACTCTACTGTCACGCGTCTGCTAGCCACAGTTGTCACTGACCCGTCGTTTGAGTCTGCTGCTGCGTCTGCCTTAGTCGCTGAGCTTGTTGACTTTGCTGCTGCCTGTCGTCTAGACTACGCCGCTAGTCTTGTTGCTGAGTCTGAGTCTGTCTGTCCTCCGTCCGTCGGGGGTGAGTGTGCTCTTGGCACGGACGTCCTTGAGGACAGGCAGGAGGACCTTGAGTGTCTTGCAGCCGCTGCGCCTCATCTCGTGTCCATGCTGCTTGCCCCTGAGGGAGACACGGATGCACCAGACATCCCGACCCCGCGCTCTTACGCTGAGGCGATCGCGGGTGAGTACTCCTCTCTGTGGCAGACACCCATGGACGCAGATATGGCATCCTGGAAGTCCACAGGCACTTACTTTGACGAGGTTCCCCCTCCTGGGGCGAACATCGTCAGTGGCATGTGGATTTTCAGGGTGAAGCGGCCGCCAGGTTCTCCGCCTATCTTCAAGGCTCGTTACGTTGCTCGAGGTTTCAGTCAGCGAGAGGGAGTATACTTCTTTCAGACCTTCTCCCCCACCCCGAAGATGACCACTCTTCGGGTGCTGCTGCACGTTGCCGCTCAGCGTGACTACGAGCTTCACTCTTTTGACTTCAGCACTGCTTTCTTACTGGGCAGCCTGCACGAGGAGATCTGGCTGCGCCGCCCTCCTGGCTTCACTGGGTCGTTCCCTCCTGGTACCCAGTGGAGCCTCCGGCGGCCAGTCTACGGTCTCTGCCAGGCACCACATGAGTGGCACGACACACTGAGGACTACACTTGCGGCTCTTGGGTTTGCTCCGTCGATTGCTGACCCGTCGCTGTTTCTGCGCACCGACATGTCGCTGCCGCCGTTCTACATCCTCGTGTACGTCGACGACTTGGTGTTTGCCACTGCTGACACTGAGGCTCTCGCCCTGGTGAAGTCGGAGCTGCAGAAGAGACACACGTGCACAGACCTGGGTGAACTGCGCAGCTACCTTGGCTTGCAGATCACCCGGGACAGAGCACGCCGCACCATCACACTGACTCAGTCACACATGGTGCAGCAGGTCCTTCAGCGCTTCGGCTTCACCTGGTCCTCGCCACAGCACACTCCTCTGGCTACAGGCCACTCGCTCTCAGCTCCACCTTCGGACGAGTCCGTAGAGCCGAGTGGCCCGTACCCAGAGCTAGTGGGCTGCCTCATGTACCTGATGACCTGCACTCGACCTGACCTTGCGTACCCTCTTGGCCTTCTGGCTCGCTACGTGGCTCCTGGTCGGCACCGAAAGGTGCACATGGATGTTGCGAAGAGGGTACTGCGCTACTTGTGCGGTACATCGACCATGGGGCTCGTGCTTCGAGGGCGGAGCGCAGTTGTCCTCACTGGGCACTCAGACGCTTCTTGGGTTGACGACCAGACTACGCAGCGGTCGTCACAGGGTTACACCTTCAACCTTGGCTCTGGTTCAGTCTCTTGGCGTTCTACACGCTCGTCTTCTGTTCTCAGCTCCAGTTGTGAGGCTGAGATCTACGCCACAGCCATGGCTGCACAGGAGTTACGCTGGCTCACCTGCCTGCTGACCGACTTGGGAGAGCGGCCTCGTTCTCCTCCAGTGCTGTACGTCGACAACAAGGCCCCCATTACCTTGTGTCAGGAGCACAGACTGGAGCACAGAACGAAGCACATCGCTCTGCGTTACTTCCTGGCTCGAGAGTTGCAGCAGCGTGGTCAGCTTCGTCTTGCTCACGTGGCCACTCGGGCCAACACTGCTGATATATTCACCAAGGCACTTCCGTCTGGTGATCATCAGCGTTTCTGCACTTTGTTAGGCCTTGTGCCCACTTTGCCTCACTTGCTGTAGACTTTGCTTGTACTGTGATCTATATACATATACCTGCATGCCTGTTCTGCTAGGTAGAGATCACTGTGCTGTTGTTGTTGCATATATACCTCTGCATGTGAACTGGCCTTGTGGCCCTTTGCTTGTGCTCAGTGTGTGTGGTGACGTTGTGATCCACCCTGAGCTTGCTTTGCTTCTCTTGACTGGTCTTGTGACCCCTTGCTCTCCCCCACTTTGCCGATGGGGGTGTGTCAAATGTTATATCTGCTATATATGTTTAGGCTGTAGTGGGGATGGCAGCGGTGGAGGCGGTGGTGGGGGTGGTGGTGGCGGGGGAGGTGGCGGTGGTGGCGGAGGGAGTGGTGGTGGAGGTGGAGGCTTTGGTGGCGGAGGTGGCGGCGGCAGTGGGAGTGGTGGCGGCGGAAGTGGTGGCGGCAGTGGGAGTGGTGGCGGCGGAGGTGGTGGCGGTCAGGGTGGAGCCGGTCAGAGGGGCGGTTCGAGCAGTGGTCAGAGGCAGCAGCAGCAGCGTCAGCGTGACACCCCTTCGCCCCAGGAGCTTCGTGAGTGCTTTGCTCAGCGTGGGGCGTCTGGGGGTAGTGTTCGCTGCCAGTACGTCATTCGCACAGGTGACCGCTCTGTTCAGACATGCGGGAAAGTTGGTCACACCCAGTCCCGCTGCTTCTCCCGTCTTGACGACGCCTGGCGCATAGAGTTTCCCGACGCGAGTGAGCTTCCCCGCTGGCATGATCTGTTAAGGCGGAATGTTGATATCTTTGCTCTTGACTATGATGCTCTCCTTGCTGCCATGTATGCATTGACTGTTAGTGCTGAGGGTGACTGTTACCTGTGTGTGCCGCCCGACCCATGTATAGAGGCTGCTGCTCTAGGTGCTAGTGAGTATGCTCTCCCTGGTACTGCACCTGCTGAGGCCTTGCACACCTTCACGCTTGACTGAGGTGCTTCCCGCTGTTTCTTTCGCGACAGCACCACAGTCACACCACTCCCTGCACCTGTTGCTGTCAGACTGGCTGACCCCTCAGGGGGACCAGTTCTTGCCCATTCTTCCACTGTTCTCCCGTGTCCGGCGGTTCCGTCCGGCTCACTCTCAGGTCTTCACCTCCCCTCGTTCTCTACGAACTTGGTGAGTACTGCTGCCCTCCAGGATGCGATGGTCACTCCCACCACTCCTGGGCGTCAGCGTGTGTCGATCTGCACGTGTACACGGATGGGCCGTCACCTGGCCACGTTCACCCGTCGGCATGGGTCGAGTCTGTACACACTGACTACTGAGCCTCCTCAGGTAGCTGCGTATGCGTCCGCGTCAGGTCAGATAGCAGCCCCCTGCTCGTGTCGCGCCCTGTCGCACCAGACGCTCCTTTGGCACAACCACCTTGGTCACCCCTCCGTGCCACGCCTCCGTGGCATGCACTCCCGTCTCCTTGTCTCTGGTCTTCCCAGGTCTCTGCCTCCCCTCCCACCCTCGCCTGCCCCTCCCTGCCTTCCCTGTGTCGAGGGGCGGCAGTGCGCCGCTCCTCACTCCTCCTCGTTTCCCCCGACGACTACTCCCCTGCAGACTCTCCACATGGACGTGTGGGGCCCAGCCCGCGTCCGTGGACAGGGCCGCGAGCGCTATTTTCTGCTGGTTGTTGGCGACTACTCGCGTTACACCATGGTCTTCCCCTTGCGCAGCAAGGGGGAGGTCCCTGATGTTTTGATCCCTTGGATCCGCGCTGTCCGTCTCCAGCTCCGCGAGCGGTTCCACGCGAACCTTCCAGTCCTGCGTCTGCACTCTGACAGAGGTGGTGAGTTCTCCTCCGACCTCTTGCGGGACTTTTGTCGTGGGGAGGGCATTCTCCAGTCGTTCACGCTTCCGCCCTCTCCGCAGCAGAATGGGGTTGCTGAGTGCCGCATTGGCTTAGTCATGGAGGTCGCTCGTACCTCCATGATCCATGCGGCCGCCCCCCATTTTCTGTGGCCGACTGTGGTCCGGTACGCTGCGCATCAGCTCAACCTCTGGCCCCGTGTCTCCTTGCCGGAGACCTCGCCTACACTGCGTTGGACGGGGAAGGTTGGCGATGCGTTGGTGTTCCGGGTCTAGGGCTCTCGTGCCTTTGTCCGCGATACGTCCGCGAACAAGCTCTCCTTTGCGCCATTCCCTGCGTCTTCCTTGGCTTTCTCCCTGACGCGCCTGGCTGGCAGTTTTACCACCCTCTCAGGACGTCACGTTTGACGAGTCGGTTCCCTTTTACCGTCTCTTCCCCTACCGCACTGCCCCTCTTCCTCAGGGTCCGGCTCCCTCAGGTGTGTCCCAGGTAGACCCTGTCGAGCCTGTTGAGGTAGCTGTCGACTATGGTGCTGCTGGGGGTGGTGCTGCTAGGGGTGTTGCGTCTGGGGGTGTTGAGCCTGAGCGTGCGGAGCTTGGGGGTGCTGAGCCTGGGGTTGCTGAGTCTGAGGGTGCGGAGCATGGGGGTGCTGAGCCTGAGCGTGCGGAGCCTGGGGGTGCTGAGCTTGGGGGTGCTGAGCCTGAGCGTGCTGAGCCTGGAGGTACTTTGTCTGCTGGAGGTCCTCTGGGTGCCTCGTCACGACGGGAGCCTCTCTCTCCACCGCAGCTATGCGAGTGGTTTGCTCGGTGCTGGAGCCTTTGGAGTGGCGCTGCTGGAGCTGGGAGGGCTGCCGCTGGAGGCCCTGGAGCTAAAGGCACTGAAGCTGCTGGTCCTGGAGGTACTGGAGCTGCTGGTTTTGGAGGTGCTGGAGGTACTGGAGCCGCTAGTCCCGAAGGTGCTCGTCCTGGAGGTAATGGAGCTGCTGGAGCTGGAGGTGCAGCAGGCGTTGGAGCTGGAGGAGCTGTCGCTGGAGGTAGCGGAGCTGCTGGAGCTGCTGGTCTTGGAGGTGCTGGAGACACTGGTCCCGGAGGTGCTCGTACTGGAGGTACTAGAGCTGGTGGAGCTGAAGGTGCTACAGGAGTTGGAGCTGGAGGCGCTGGAGCTGGAGCTACTGGAGGTACCGAAGGTGCTCGTACTGGAGGTACTGGAGCTGCTGGAGCTGGTGGTATTGCAGGCGTTGGAGCTGGAGACCCTGGGGGTGCTGGTGCTGTCGGTGCTGGTTCTAAAGGCACTGTGCGGCCGCGACCGTACTTCGTTCCACTGCTTCAACAGGTTCTTGGTCTCTCGTCTTCTACTGGCCTTACTCCTCCCTTACTGTGTCCAACGCCTGACCAGTCGCAGCCGCAGTTACAGCCAGCCTCCCCACTACCTGCAACTTCTCCTTACACTGACCGGACAGGAGGTCTTACTAAGCGTCGTGAGCCTGCGTCTTGTCCTGCCTCGCCTGTTCGCGCTGTTCGCACTGGTCGTCGTGTTCCGCGTCAGCGTCCTCCTCCTGTCCCCGGCACGCACCATATGGCACTTCGTCCTTCCTCTGTTCCACAGCGTGTCCCCCTGCCGTCTCCTCCTGCGTCCTCTTTTGCTGACGACCCAGACCCTGAGTCTGACTTTCTTCGTGCTGCCAGTCCTACTGTCACACGTCTTCTGGCCACCGTTGTCACTGACCCTTCGTTTAAGTCCACTGCTGCGTCTGCCCTACTTGCTGAGCTTGTTGACTTTGCTGCCGCCTGTCGTCTCGACTACGCCGCTAGTCTTGTTGCTGAGTCTGAGTCTATCTGTCCTCCGTCCGTCGGGGGTGGGTGTGCTCTTGGCATGGACGTCTTTGAGGACAGGGGAGGACTTTGAGTGTTTTGCAGCTGCTATACCTCATCTCTTGTCCATGCTGATTGCCCCCGAGGGAGACCCGGATGCACCAGACATCCCGACCCTGCGCTCTTACGCAGAGGCGATTTCGGGTCCCTACTCCTCTCAGTGGCAGACAGCCATGGACGCAGAGATGACATCCTGGAAGTCCACAGGCACTTACGTCGACGCAGTTCCCCCTTCTGGGGTGAACATAGTCGATGGCATGTGGATTTTCATGGTGAAGCGGCCGCCGGGTTCTCCGCCTGCCTTCAAGGCTCGTTACGTTGCACGAGGCTTCAGTCAGCGACAGGGAGTTGACTTCTTCCAGACCTTCTCCCCTACCCCGAAGATGACCACTCTTCGGGTTCTGCTGCACGTCGCCGCTCAGCGTGACTACGAGCTTCACTCTCTTGACTTCAGCACAGCTTTCTTGCAGGGCAGCCTGCACGAGGAGATCTGGCTGCACCGCCCACCTGGCTTCACTGGGTCGTTTCCTGCAGGTACCCAGTGGAGCCTCCGGCGGCCAGTTTAGGCTCTCCGCCAGGCGCCTCGTGAGTGGCACGAGACACTGAGGACGACTGCTGACCCGTCGCTGTTTCTACGCATCGACACTTCGCTGCCGCCGTTCTACATCCTCGTGTACGTCGACGACTTGGTCTTTGCCACTGCTGACACTGAGGGACTGTCCCTAGTGAAGTCGGAGCTGCAGAAGAGACACAAGTGCACAGACCTGGGTGAGCTGTGCAGCTATCTTGGCTTGCAGATCACCCGGGACAGAGCACGGCGCACCATTACCTTGACTCAGTCACACATGGTGCAGCAGGTCCTTCAGCGCTATGACTTCCAGTACTCCTTGCCACAGTCCACTCCTCTGCCTACCGGTCACTCGCTCTTAGCTCCACCTTTGGACGAGTCCGTAGAGCCGAGTGTCCCGTATCCAGAGCTTGTGGGCTGCCTCATGTACCTGATGACCTGCGCTTGCCTACCCTCTTAGCATCCTGGCACGCTACGTTGCGCCCGGGAGACACCGACCAGAGCACTGGAAGGCCGTTAAGAGGGTGTTGCGCTACTTGTGCAGTACGTCGGGCATGGGGCTCGTGCTTGGAGGACGAGGTCGAGTTGTCCTCACTGGACACGCAGACGCTTCTTGGGTTGACGACTTGGCTACGCAGCGGTCGTCACAGGATTACACTTTCAGCCTTGGCTCCGGCTTTTTTTCTTGGCGGTCTACCCGCTCGTCTTCTGTTCTCAGATCCAGTTGTGAGGCTGAGATCTATGCAGGGGCCATGGCTGCACAGGAGTTATGCTGGCTCACCTACCTGCTGACCGACTTGGGAGAGCCGCCTCGTTCTCCTCCAGTTCTGTACGTCGACAACAAGGCCATGATTGCCTTGTGTTAGGAGCAGAGACCGGAGCACAGGACGAAGCACATCGCTCTGCGTTACTTCCTTGCTCGAGAGTTGCAGCAGCGTGGTCAGCTTCGTCTTGCTTACGTGGCCTCTTAGGCCAACACTGCTGATATCTTCACCAAGGCACTTCAGCCTTGTGATCATCAGCGTTTCTGTACTGTTCTAGGCCTTGTGCCTACTTGGCCTCACTTGCTCACTTCTTGACTTTGCTTGTACTGTGATCTATATGCTTATACCTGCATGCTTCCACTTGCTAGGTTTTGATCACTGTATTGCTTGTTCTGCTTTATATAACTCTGCATGTGAACTGGCCTTGTGGCCATTTGCTTGTGCTCAGAGTGTGTGGTGACTTCGTGATTCACCCTGAGCTTGCTTTGCTTTTCTTGACTGGTCTTGTGACCACTTGTTCTCCCCCACTTTGCCTATGGGGGTGTGTCAAACTTTATGTTGTATATTGTGTAGGCTGTAGTGGGGTTGCCCATATGGGGTACAACCCAAATTAGGGTTAGTAGTTTTACCCATCTTGCTGCTAGTTCATTCATCCTCGCTTCGTTATTCTGACACGTGGTAAGCAAGGGTGCGAAGTAAGGAAAATAACTTTTCTTTACAGATCCTCATGAAAGGGCTATTTCCTTTTCTTAAAGCATAGATATATATTAATACATCAGTTGTTGTAGAAAACAATGTCAGAACGTTATAGCTTATACTTTTGTGTAGGCTGTAGTGGGGTATCCCATAGGGGGTACAACCCAATTAGGGTTAGTACTTGTACCCACTTCATTCACAGTTCATCCACCCTTGTTTCTTCTCATGGTATCGAGCAGGTTCCCTAGTGGGAACTGATCCTAGGGCCCACCATCGAAATTTTTTTTTCTGCCCGAAGCGCGCTCCGCTTAGGCCCGAGTCGCGCCTCGGGTCCTCTCTCTACCGTCGCGGCCTCCCTCGAGCCGCCCTTGCTCGGCCGTCGCCGCCCTTCGCGGCCCGTTGCCACCCTACGCGGCCCGCCCGCCGCCCTTTTGACGCCCGCCCCGGCCACGTGAGCCGCCCGTCCCGTGCGACGCGGCCCCTGCGCCGCCTGTCCCGGCCCGTCGCCACCTGACGCGGCCCGACGCGGCCCGTGCGCCGCCTGTCCCGGCCCGTCGCCGCTCGTCGCGGCCCGTCGCCGCCCGGCCCGTCGCCGCCCGTCGCGGCCCGTGCGCCGCCTCCCCCGGCCCGTCGCCGCCCGTTGTGGCCCGTGCGCCGCCTGTCCCGGCCCGTCGCCGCCTGGCTCGTCGCCGCCCTACCCTACCTGCGGCCCCGCCGCCCTACCTAGCGGCCCCGCCGCCCTACCTAGCGGCCCCGCTGCCTCACTCGGCGGCCCCGCCACCCTACCTGCGGCCCCGCCACCTCGCTCTCGGCCCCGTCACCTGCTGCAGCGCCGCCCGCCACCCTAGCCGCCCGAGCCGTCTCACCCGGTCGAGCAGCTGACCGCCGTGCCGCCCTTCAGCAGCACAACCGAGCCGCCCGACAGCAGAGCAGCCGAGCCGCCCAGCAGCCGAGCCGCCCGGCAGCCGAGCCGCCCAGCAGCCGAGCCGCCCAGCAGCCGAGCCGCCCGGCAGCCGAGCCGCCCAGCAGCCGAGCCGCCCAGCAGCCGAGCCGCCCAGCAGCCGAGCCGCCCAGCAGCCGAGCCGCCCAGCAGCCGAGCCGCCCAGCAGCGGAGCCGCCGACCCGCCGAGCCGCCCAGCAGCTGAGCCGCCGAGCCGCCGCGCCGCCCTTCTTCCGGGCAGCCCGACCTGCCCAGTCTGGTGAGCACAGTGCCTTTTCACTGCACTGCCCTCACCCTACTGTTTGCGCTGCTAGTCGTCTAGGGTCATGGCTACCCCTAGTGTTCTCGTCTTTGACGGTGAGGGTCGGGCCATTGACTTTGAGGTCTGGGTAGATGACCTGCAGCTGTTCTTACAGTGCGATAGGGCAGACGGCCTCTCTCTCTTTGACCTCACCTCTGGAGCCTCCACTGCCCCTGATGCTGATGCAGACGCCACTGTTCGCTCCCAGTGGGCCACGCGCGACGCTGCTGCACGTCTTGCTGTGCGTCGCCACCTCCCTACCTCCGAGCGTGCGCACTTTAGTCAGTACAAGAGTGCTCAGACCTTGTACGACGCTGTAGTTGCGCGCTACTCCTCCCCTGCCACTGCTGCACTGAGCCGTCTCATGCTACCGTACCTCTTTCCTGACCTTGCTGCCTTTCCCACAGTCGCTGACCTCATTACGCACCTCCGCACTAGTGACACTCGCTACCGTGCTGCACTCCCTCCTGACTTCTGCGCCAAGAACCCCCCCCCCATGTACATCACTCTTTACTACATAGTCACTCGCCTTCCTGACTCCCTACGCGTAGTCAGGGACCACTTTCTCTCTGTCTGTCCCACCACTCTCACTGTTGACCTCCTCGAGAAGTCCCTCCTAGCGGCCGAGAAGAGCATAGTCGCTGTAGGGGCCTCTCGTGGTGACCCGCGCACCCCCATCTTTGAGGGGTGTTCCCCCTCCCCCCTTCTGCCCTCTGTTGCCTCTGCTGCTGCGGCCGACCTCCTTGGTCTTGAGTCGGTCGGTGTGGCGTCTGCCCCTAGTGGGAGACGCCGTTCTGGCAAGGGCAAGGGGGGCAAGGGCGCTGGAGGAGCGAGCGGGGGCGGTGGAGGTGGAGGTGGCGGCAGTGGGGGGAGTGGGGGTGGCGGTGGGAGTGGAGGTGGGGGTGTAGGGGTCGGTGGCGGCAGTGGAGGCGGAGGTGGCGGCGGCGGTGGCGGTGGGAGCGGAGGTGGCGGAGGAGGCGGCGGTGGAGGCGGCGGCAGTAGCGGAGGCGGCGGAGGCGGCGGAGGCGGCGGGGGTGGCGGTGGTGCTGGTCGCGGGTCTTCGCAGAGGAGTGGCTCCGGTGGTGGCTCGCGCCAGCAGCAGCAGCGTGGTCGTGACACCCTGTCCCCTCAGCAGCTTCGTGAGTGGTACACTGCGCGTCAGCGGGGTGGGGGTTTTGGTCCGTGCTCCTACGTTTTGCGCACCGGCGACCGTGCGGGTGAGCAGTGTGGGGGTGCCCACCCCACCCAGCGCTGCTTTGGCCGCCTGACGGACGCGTGGCGTCACCAGTTCCCGGAGGCCTCAGAGATCCCTCGCTGGGGCGAGCTGTCCAGGGCGGGTGTTGCCATCTATGATCTTGACTTTGATGCTATTCTCTCTGCCATGTATGCTGTGTCTATTAGTGATGAGGGTGACTGTTACCGGTGTTTCCCGCCCGATCCGGGCATTGAGACTGCTGCGCTAGGTCCTGGTGAGGCTGCTGCCCTAGGTGCTTGCGACGCTGCTGCTCTTGGTGCCCGTGTGTCTGCGTCCTCAGGTACTGGTGAGTCTGCGCTCTCAGGTACTACGTCGGCTTCGGCCTCCCTCACCTTCACCCTTGACTCTGGGGCGTCTCGCTCCTTCTTTCGGGACTGCACCACACTCACACCGCTGAGTCGGCCGGTTGCAGTGTCTCTGGCTGACCCCTCTGGGGGTCCTGTCCTGTCTCGCTTCTCCACAGTCCTCCCGTGTCCGGCGGCTCCCTCTGGCACCCTGTCTGGTCTCTACCTCCCCTCGTTCTCTACGAACCTGGTGAGTGGTGCTGACCTCCAGGATGCGGGTGTACACCAGTTCACTCCTGCGCGTCAGCGGGTGACGCACTGTACAGAGGCTAGCACAGGCCGACACCTGGCTACGTTTACCCGTCAGCCGGGGTCGAGCCTGTACACACTGACCACTGCGTCTCCTCCCGTTACTGAGTCTGGTAGAGTCGCTTCGTCGGGTCGGGTGTTTGCTGGAGCGTCCAGGTCTGGTCCTGAGTCTGCCCCCTGTTCGTGTCGTCTCCTGTCTCACGAGACTCTCCTCTGGCATCACCGTCTTGGTCACCCCTCTCTGCTTCGGCTCAGAGGCATGGCCTCCCGTCTTCTAGTGTCTGGTCTCCCCCGGTCCCTCCCTCCCCTTCCTCAGGGCCCTGGCCCTACCTGTGTCCCCTGTGTCGAGGGGCGCCAGCGTGCTGCCCCTCACTCCTCCCAGTTTCCTCCGACAGAGGCCCCGTTGCAGACGCTTCACATGGACGTGTGGGGCCCAGCCCGCGTCCGTGGGCAGGGTCACGAGCGCTACTTCCTACTCGTTGTTGACAACTACTCGCGTTACACCGCAGTCTTCCCCTTGCGCAGCAAGGGTGATGTCACTGAGGTGCTGATCGACTGGATCCGCGCAGCTCGTCTCCAGCTCAGGCAGAGCTTTGGCTCCGACTTTCCTGTTCTGCGTCTGCACTCGGACAGAGGCGGGGAGTTCTCCTCTGGCCTTCTGCGAGCCTACTGTCGTGCACGAGGCATCCGTCAGACCTTCACACTTCCGGACTCTCCGCAGCAAAATGGGATTGCTGAGCGCCGCATTGGCATGGTCATGGACGTCGCTCGTACGTCTATGATGCATGCGGCTGCCCCCCATTTTCTGTGGCCGTTTGCGGTGAGGTACGCGGCGCATCAGATCAACCTTCACCCTAGGGTCTCCACGCCGGAGACCTCCCCAGCCTTGCTGTGGACGGGGAAGGTTGGCGATGCGTCGGCGTTCCGGGTCTGGGGATCTCGGGCGTTTGTCCGCGACTTGTCTGCGGACAAGCTGTCCCCTCGTGCTGCTCCTTGCGTCTTCCTGGGGTTCCCCCCCGACGCGCCTGGGTGGCAGTTCTACCACCCCACCTCTCGCCGTGTTCTGTCCTCCCAGGACGTCACATTCGACGAGTCGGTCCCCTACTACCACCTCTTCCCCTACCGCACTCCGTCCCTCCCCCCGCCCCCGCTCTTCCTTGTACCAGGTCCCCCCCCGGTAGACCCCCTCCCCCCTCAGGGTCCTGCCCCTTCAGGTGTGTCCCAGGTAGACGCAGTCGAGCCTGTCGAGGTCACTGGTGACTCTGGTGCTGCTGAGGGTGCTGAGCCTAGGGGTGCTGAGACTGGGGGTGCTGAGCCTGGAGGTGCTGAGCCTGGGGGTGCTGAGTCTGGGGGTGCTACGCCTGGGGGTGCTGAGCCTGGGGGTGCTGAGCCTGGGGGTGCTGAGTGTGGGGGTGCTACGCCTGGGGGTGCTGGGTCTGGGGGTGCTGAGCCTGAAGGTCCTCCGCCTGGAGGTTCTCCGCGTGCTTCGTCTCGTCGGGAGCCACTCTCTCCACACGAGCTGCGCGAATGGTTTGCCCGGCGCTGGAGCCGTGCTGCTGGTGCTGGAGGTTCTTCGGCTACTGAGGGTGCTGCTGTTGCGGGTCCCGGAGGTGCTCGTACTGGGAGTACTGGAGCTGCTGGGCCTGCAGGTTCGACTGGAGCTGGTGCTGCTGAGGGTGTTGGCGCTGCGGCTACTACTGGTGGAGCTGATGGAGGTGCTGCTGGAGCGGGTGCTCCTACTGGGGGTACTGGTGCTGTCCCTGCTGTTTCTGGCGTCGCTACGCGGCCTCGACCGTACTTCGTTCCACTCCTGCAGCAGGTTCTTGGTCTTCCGCCTTCTGCTGGTCCTCCTCCTCCCTTGGAGGGTCCACAGCCTGTCCCGTCGCAGTCACAGCTACAGCCTACCTCCCCTTTGCCTGCTCCTTCTCCCTACACTGGTCCTACTGGAGGTCTTACTGAGCGTCGTGAGCCTGCGTCTCGCCCTGCGTCGCCTGTCCATACTGCTCGCGCTAGTGGTCGTGGTTCGCGTCCGCGTCCTCCTCCTGTCCCTGGCACGCACCGGATGTCTCTGCGTCCGTCCACTGCTCCTCTGCGTGCCCCTTTGCCTTCTCCTCCTGAGTCCTCCCTTCCTGCTCTTCCCGACCCGGAGTCGGACTCTCTTCGTGCTGCCAGTCCTACTGTCACGCGTCTCCTTGCTACTGTCGTCACTGACCCTTCTTTCGAGTCTACTGCTGCGTCTGCCCTAGTTGCTGAGCTCGTCGACTTTGCTGCTCGCTGTCGCCTAGACTACGCTGCTAGTCTTGTTGCTGAGTCTGAGTCTGTCTGTCCTCCGTCCGTCGGGGGTGAGTGTGCCCTTGGCACGGACGTCCTTGAGGACAGGCAGGAGGAGTTCCAGTGTCTGGCAGCTGCTTCACCTCATCTCGTGTCCGTACTGCTTACCCCTGAGGGAGACCCGGATGCACTTGACATCCCGACTCCGCGCTCTTACGCGGAGGCGATAGAGGGTCCCTACTCCTCTCAGTGGCAGGCAGCTATGGATGCAGAGATGGCTTCCTGGAAGTCCACAGGCACCTACGTTGACGCTGTCCCCCCTCCTGGGGCGAACATCGTCAGTGGCATGTGGATCTTCAGGGTGAAGCGGCCGCCGGGTTCTCCGCCTGTCTTCAAGGCTCATTACGTGGCTCGTGGCTTCAGTCAGCGGCAGGGAGTTGACTACTTTCAGACCTTCTCCCCCACCCCGAAGATGACCACTCTTCGGGTACTGCTAAACGTTGCTGCTCACCGTGACTACGAGCTGCACTCTCTCGACTTCAGCACTGCTTTCTTGCAGGGCAGCCTGCACGAGGAGATCTGGCTGCGCCGCCCACCTGGCTTCACTGGGTCTTTCCCTCCTGGTACCCAGTGGAGTCTCCGGCGTCCAGTCTACGGTCTCCGCCAGGCGCCACGTGAGTGGCACGACACACTGAGGACTACGCTTGCGGCTCTTGGGTTTGCTCCTTCTACTGCCGACCCGTCGCTGTTTCTGCGCACCGACACCTCTCTGCCGCCGTTCTACATCCTCGTGTACGTCGACGACTTAGTCTTTGCCACAGCTGACACTACTGGACTCGCCCACGTGAAGTCCGAGCTGCAGAAGAGACACACGTGCACAGACCTGGGTGAACTGCGCAGCTACCTTGGCTTGCAGATCACCCGGGACAGAGCACGCCGCACCATTACCCTGACTCAGTCACACATGGTGCAGCAGGTCCTTCAGCGCTTCGGCTTCACGTACTCCTCGCCTCAGGCCACTCCTCTGCCTACTCGCCACTCACTCTCAGCTCTGCCTTCGGATGAGTCCGTAGAGTCGAGTGGCCCGTATCCAGAGCTTGTTGGCTGCCTCATGTACCTGATGACCTGCACACGACCTGACCTTGCATACCCTCTTAGCATTCTTGCACGCTATGTTGCTCCTGGGAGACACCGACCAGAGCACATGGCTGCTGCGAAGAGGGTGTTGCGCTACTTGTGCAGTACGTCGGGCATGGGGCTAGTGCTTGGAGGGTGGAGTCCAGTGGTCCTCACTGGGCACGCGGACGCTTCTTGGGCTGACGACCAGGCTACGCAGCGGTCGTCACAGGGTTACACTTTCAGCCTCGGTTCCGGCTCTGTTTCGTGGCGGGCTACTCGCTCGTCTTCTGTTCTCGGCTCCAGTTGTGAGGCTGAGATCTACGCTGGGGCCATGGCTGCCCAGGAGCTTCGCTGGCTCGCCTACCTGCTGACCGACCTTGGAGAGCCGCCTCGTTCTCCTCCAGTCCTGTACGTAGACAACAAGGCCATGCTGGCCTTGTGTCGAGAGCAGAGACTGGGGCACAGAACTAAGCACATTGCTCTTCGCTACTTCCTTGCTCGTGAGCTACAGCAGCGTGGTCAGTTGCGGCTTGCGTACGTGGCCTCTGAGGCCAACACTGCTGATGTCTTCACCAAGGCTCTTCCGCCTTGTGATCATCAGCGCTTCTGCACTCAGCTGGGTCTTGTCCCTGTCTTGCCTCACTTGGTCACCCCTTGACCTTGCTTGTACTGTTACATATATATATACCTGCTCTTGCTTGTCTAGCCTTATCTATATATATATGTACTCCTGCATGTGAACTGGCCTTCTGGCCTTGAACTTGTGCTCAGAATGTGTGGTGACGTTGTGATCCACCCTGAGCTTGCCTTGCTTTGCTTTGCTTGACTGGTCTTGTGACCCCTTGTTCTCCCCCACTTTGCCTATGGGGGTGTGTCAGAACGTTATAGCTTATACTTTTGTGTAGGCTGTAGTGGGGTATCCCATAGGGGGTACAACCCAATTAGGGTTAGTACTTGTACCCACTTCATTCACAGTTCATCCACCCTTGTTTCTTCTCAAACAATCATGCAAGGAATTCTCATGAAGCTATAGTGTGCAAGGTATTAGTGTAGCGATTGTGGAAACCGTGATAATCAGAGTACAAGTTGCATAGTTTACTTTTAATCATCAGTGTGACCGCAAGTTTCAATTGCCTTGTGCCAACAGTGTAGGTGTTTTTCCTTTCATGTGCCACGAGAATACTCTATTCATTATCAGATTTATTACAAGCAAACTGTAACTGCCTGTAGCTATAGTTTAGTGTAGTTATTATAAACTGTTGGTGGTGCACCTCTTGTTCTTGTTCTCTCGCCTATATGTTCCTTGTTTGCTGATAACATGTCAAAAATAGGAGCTGAAGTTAAGAACCATGGCGGCTAGGGTTTGGTTAGGAGATAGAGTGTCGAGAGAGTTGAGCAAGCAGAAAAGTCACGCTAGCCATGGCGCCCGTTGTGCTCTCGCCTGTCACGCGCGCTGCCCGTTCCGCCCGCGCGCAGTCTGTCCAAATCGCGCGCAGCCCGAGCCACCCCGCGCGCAGCTCGTTCCGCCCGCGCGCAGCCCGTCCAGGCGTGCGCAGCCCCAACCGCCCTGCGCGCAGCCCGTTCCGCCCGCGCGCAGCCCGTCCAGGCCGCGCGCAGCCTGAGCCTGCCCGCGCGCAGCCCGTTCTGCGCGCGCGCGGCCTGTTCAGCGCGCCGCCCCACGCTCGTGCGCGTGACCAGGCGCAGCAGCACGCGCCCCACGGCCGCGCACTACACCTAACCCGCGCTAACTTCAAACCCCCCCAATTTCAACACGCTTGTCGCCACCTGTGGTCCTAGGGCGGGTGCGGTTCGGTCCAAGGAGCAACACTCCAATAAACGAAACCGAGAACAGCCGTTGTTACAGAGTTCAGAACAAATTTCAACCGATATATCTTCCGTCAAAATTGAGGGGAATTTTTTTGTTCCCACCAATTTTAACCCGAGGGGAAAATGACTAGGAACGCGACCCGGGGCCCAGGTGTTGAAATTGGCGCGAGTTAGGTGTACTGGCAGCAGCAGCGCGCCGCCCCCCCCTTCCCTTCCGCAGCTTCAGCCGTGGGGGGGGGGGGGGGGGGGAATGTGGGGGTGGCGGGGGTGACCAGCCAGCACTGGCGTCCCTCCCCTCTCCCTTCCTCAGCTTCTGCCGTGGGGGACAGGGGGGGGGGGGAGAAGGGTAAAGGAGAGGAGAGAGATGTTCTGCATCGCCAGCAGCCACCCCTCCTCCTCTCTCTCTCACTGCCGCGCGTGCAGCTGTGGGGGGGAGAGTGAGAGGGTGGCGGGAGCTTTTCTATAGCACCAACAGCCGAGCATCTGCAGTTGCAACAGATGCTACCGTGGCACCTCCTGCTGACGCCCCTGCCTCCACCTGCTGCTTCTTCTGCTGTCTGCTTCTGTTGTGCGGCAGGTGCTGCCATTGAGCCTTGCTGTGCCGCCGCACGTTGCCGCCGCACGCACCCGCTCTCCAGGCGACCTGCCGCCACATGCATCTGCTTCTGCTGCTTCTACCTTGGCTGAGAAGCTGAATCTGCCATCACTGCACCAGTTGCCACTGCTCTTGCCTACTGTTGTTGCTTTCTCTGTTCGTGGTGTATCCATCCAGGAGGTGTTGCTGCACAATCTCCTGCTGCAGGCAGTTATGGGGGAGTGTTGGAATATATATGTAATTGCCTGTAGCTGTAGTTTAGTGTAGTTATTATAAACTGTTGGTGGTGCACCTCTTGTTCTTGTTCTCTTGCCTATATGTTCCCTGTTTGCTATAGTGAAACCCCCTTTTCTGCTTGCTCAACTCTCTCGACACTCCACCTCCTAGCCAAACCCTAGCCGCCATGGTTCTTAACTTCAGCTCCTATTTTTCACAACTGCATCACTATCATGTTCGCTATCCTCCGTTTTCTCCTTGCCTTTCCCCACGCACGGTCGGACTGCGGCAGGTGTTCTTGTGGGTATCATTTTTTGCGTGCGCCAGATCTCAACGACTTCAGCCCAGTTGTACTCGTTGTCCAGCATGTTGAGGTTCATCAGCCCGCATAGACGTGCGTCGGATAGTGAAGTCCGGAACCGGCTCTTAGTGACATTTTGTCGACAGAAGCCGCACTCGTATTTCATAGTACGTAGCGGCAGCGGAGCCTACCACAGGAGCATCAGGTTGTAACTGCGCTGCCAATCCTTTGATCACAGCATGCTTGCCAACCCATTGTGAAAGTCCTCGTCCTCGTCGTGATGCGAGAGGATGTGGCAAAAACTTTCACCTCCAACTCCGCTGCCCTGTGGTTGAGTAGGTTAACAAGTACACCGACCACAGGCATGCGAAATACGTGGCACGGAAATAAACCAAGTACGTCCCAAGTGGTTGGCATCTATGATAAATTAGAAAACCCACCTGAAAACTTCATGTCTAATAGTTCAGCGTTCTGGTCCAGTCTGAATACACATGCGCTCCCGGGTCTCAGCATTCGTCGGCCACGTCTCCACTTTGAAAAGCTTGCTGCCGCCCATCTGCTTCAGGCTCCGCATCCGCACGTTCATATTGCTCGCAACTTCTAGTGCAAACGCCTTGCACAGTCTTATGCAGTCTCCCATCGACCCGCCGTACTTGTGCCTGGGTTTTGGCTACAGAACGATGCGATGTGACGTGGGTTGGCCATCCTCGTACTGTGGATTTCCATCTACAGGACCTAGAATCGCTCGTACCAGATAGACGAGCGGCCAGCGATCTCTCACAAGCATCGCACAGCTTTGTCCACCATATCGAAGTCTGATATTTTAGTGCCACAGTTTTCACAACCGAGGCCTTCTTGCACGACAATAACACAAAGCGCCAACATTACACTTTAAACAGGTAAATTCAAACGTAACACAAATGTAGGACTACCTATGCGCGATACAATGACAGGCGATGAGGTCTGGCTCGCGGACCCATAGTCTCATGGTGAGACCACTCTTGTTGCTCGTCATCATCGAAGCGCTGCCGGTGCTGATGCCGACAAAATTGGTGCAGGTCAACGCGAATAGACTCCATGTGACTTTGAAGCACCGTGAACAGCGATCCCGCATCACACTTGTCGTCAACAATGCTAAAAACTCAGTGACGACCATACGCCTCCTCATAAAGGTAGCGAACACAATAAGATGCTTGCCACGTGCCCGGTCTGTGCTTTCATCACAGCTAAATCCAATGAACCTCGACGGTTGAATGTGCTGCAGCTGTTGTTGTTGCTGGTACGTTGACATAGCCCTCATCATCTCCTTGAAACCGTACCTGCAAGAGATTGCAACACACGGTTAATAAAACTTGTTTGAGTACGTGAATATGATAAGCAACAGTATCATTGCAATAATAGAACACTCGTTGCGTGATGTACACCCCGTAGGTCTGTTGCGGGATGTCGACAACACCCTCTTCTGCCAAGAATTCTGCGTGTAGATTGCGATAGGAGAGTCATTGTCGCAGATGAACCCGATGGCTCTCATCAGTGGTGTCGCGCGCTTTTCGAGTCTGCATTCGCATTGTCGTAAAAAATAAAACTTGTTAGTTTTTTGCAAGGAGATTCTTGCGTTTGCTGATGGCATACTTGTGGCGTGTGCTGACTTCATGAGCCCTCATTAACCCAAGCTGAAGATCCCTCCCACTGCTGCCATTGGGGCCGTGGTATGCATTGTCAGGTCCATGTTCAGAGCAGATCCTGCATCGCAAACAAGGCAGCCCATGAGCTGTTTAGTCCAAAAAACGCCAATCGAACTGAGGCAGTTATTTCGATGTGTAATTGTTATGCGCCTCCATAAACTTCGTCAGGGATACATGCACGGATCAGGCTCGCAAGGCGATGCCGCACTCCTTCCATGTGTGTATCGTAGTCACTCCGCACATCGACGATGCTTGTTGCTCGACAGTTGTTGAATCTCTGTCGTTCGCACGTGACATTCCTGCTGAAGTCCCATCAGACCTCATAGTACGACGCAACCACTCCAACGCAGCAACGCGCAAAAGTGATACTGCAATGTTAATGCACGGGGTATCGTCATTAATATTAGCAGCGTTGAACAACACCTCAACGCTGAAAAGCCATCCCGGAATAGTGACGAATGGTAATGGTGATAGGGTAATGGTTACGGAAATGTTGTAATGGTGATGGTGATTCGGTAATGGCAATGCTGATGGGGTAATGGTAATGGAGATGCTGTAATGGTAATAATGATGATATAATGGTAATGATGATGGTGCAAAAGGAATGGTGATGGGGTAATGGTAATGGTGATAGGGAAATAGAAGTGGTGACAGGGCATTTGTTATGGTGGCATAATGATAATGGTGATGCGGTAATAGTACTGGTGATGTGGTAATGGTATCTGTAATGTGGTAATGGGATGGTGATGGGATAATGGTAATAGTGATTGGGCAATGGTAGTGGTGATGGGGTAATGGTAATGGTGTTAAGGTAATGGTTGTGGATATTGGCAATGATGATAAGGTAATGGTAATAGTGATGAGGTAATGGTTATGTTGATGTGGTATTTTTAAGGTGATGGGGTAACGGTGATTGGGTGATCGTAATGATAATGGTGATGGGTTAATTGTAACGGTGACGGGATAATGGCAACGGTGACGCGGTAGTGGAGATGGCGATGTGGTAGTGGTAATGATGATGGGATAATTATCATGGTGATGTGATAATGATAATGGTGATGGGGTAATGAGAATGGTGATGGGGTAATGCTAATAGTGATGGGATAATGGTAATCGTGATGCGGTTATTGTAATAGTGATGTGATGAGTGTAATGGTGATGCGATAATGGTAATGGTGATGGGGTAATGGTAGTGATGATGGGATGATTGAAATGGTGATGCGGTAACGGTAATGATAACGGGGTAATGGCAATGATGATGTGGTGCTAATAGTTGTGATGAGGTATTGGTTACTGTGATGTGGTAATGGTAATTGTGATGTGGTGAATGATTCGGCCATGGCTCGGCCAAGTGTTGAATGACTAGAAGATCGATTGGTCAAGGGGTGAATTGCTCAGCCAAGGGGTGAATGTCTCGACCATAGCCTGGCAGGGGTGAATGGCTCGGCCATATCTCGTCCAAGGGGTGAATGGCTCGGCCAAAGGACGCATGGCTAATGCTCGGCCAAGGGGTGAATGGCTCGGCCATGGCTCGGCCAATGGAGGAATGGCTTGGCCATAGCTCGATAAATTGGTGAATGTCTCGGCTAAGTGGTGAATGGCTCAGTCATAGCATGTTCAAAAGGTAAATACCTCGGCCCTAGCTCCGTTTGGGGGTGAATGGTTCAGCCATGAATCGGCCAAGGGGTGAATGGCTCACCCATGGCCCGGCCAAGGCTCGGCCATGGCTCGGCAAAAGGGTGAATGGCATAGCTCGTCCAAGAGGAGAATGGCTCGACCAAGGGGTACATGGCTCGGCCAAATTTGGCCAAGGCATGAATGGCTCGGCCAAGGTGTGAACGGCTCGGCCATGGCTCGACCAAGGGGTGAATGGCGAGGACATCGCTCGGCAAACACACTTGGGACATTGTTAGATGCGCTGCATCAGGACGAGGACCCGCTTCGCGCAGCACGTTATCCGGGTTCGGAATAATTGAGGTCTTTGGTTTTTTTTTGTTATGGACGATACTGATTGATCACTCTGCCTAAGTTCACTCCGAGGGCCTGCTGGTGGATGTGCAAGTGAATTTTAATGCATTAGATGCAAGCAAGTCCGGAGGTTGATCGGACCGTTAACTTTTAGCATGAACCTTGTTCGACACTACTCTCACTCTCATTGCTGGGCTCAAGCCATAGCAACAATCGCTATTGCAATCTGCCCATTGACGGAGAAAAGCGCGGTGGGGTGTAAGAATAGGAGATCTGACAGGTGGAAGGATGATGGGTCTAGAGAGGCAGGAAGGGGTCAAACAGGTGGAGGAAAGGTGGGGGAGAAGGGAGGGGTGGGCAAAGGGGAAATAAAGGTGGAGGGGAGTGAAGGGATGTATCAGAGGGAAGGAGTGAGGTGGAGGAAGGAGAGGAGGAGAGGGGGAAAACAAGTTGAAGGAGAAAGCAAGGGAGGGAAGAAGAATGACAAATCAAGAAAGTGCAACAGAGGAAAGGAAGAAAGAAGAAGTGAAGAGGAAGAAGAGGAAGAAGAAGAAGAAATTGGAAGGGAAAAAAATACAAATGGTGATACATAATTGGAAGGGGTAGAAGGGAGGGAGGAGGGAGAAGAGGAGGGTGTTGGAGGGATGTGCAAAAGAGGCGGAATGTAAAGAAAGAGGAGGGGAGGGGGGAAGGGGAGAAATATATAGAGCAAGACAGAGTGAGCAAAAATGAAGAGAAGAACAAGTCATGAGAGAGCAAAAATAGGAGAAGACATAGGACAACAAAGGGGAAGGACATTTAGAAGGGGTAGAGGGGGTCGCGTGCAACAAAGAAGGGAGAGAGGCCGAGAAGGGGAAGGCACACCTCGGCTACCTCTTACTGTGCAGACTTATTTCGCTTGAATCGCAATGGCCCGGCCCGCGCACCGCTTCTGCTTGCCTCGTTCACCCTCGAAACTTCAAGAACAACACTGTCATCAACAATGAAGGGCGTCGGCAACTGCGTTCGTGATACGAGACGCATGAAGTTTTGTCTCCGTCTGACTCGCATCCACCTATGCCTCACTCCATTTTCTACCTCTACTACACGCGCCACTGCTGCTTTGCACTACCAACCCCTCTCTTCACATCTCTATCACCGGACACTCGCCCCAGCTGCACCTCCTGAACATCGTCGTTACCTGATGCACCTTCTTCGTCCTCACCCCCCTCTACATTCTCCTCACCCTCTTTCTCACCCTCCTAGCTACCTTCCTTGCCGCACTCCTCCCCCTCCTCGCCGCCCTCCCCCTCCTCGCCCTCTTCCTCACTCTTCTCCTTGCCCTCTACCTCGCCCTCCACCTCGCGCTCCACCTCGCCCTCCTCCTTGCCCTTCTCCTCGCCCAATCCAGTCTTGCCCTTCTCTTCGCCCTCCTCCTCTTGCTTCGCCTGTACAACGATGTTCAACCGGTTTATCTTCCAGAGCTGTTGGGCGACGTTGTACGCCTGAAGAGGCATCAAGGTGGAGTTTTCGCAGAAGATCCGAATCATGCGCGCACCACTGAGTCATCTGCTTTGGACCACGCTTAAGGCCCGCTTCTGCTTGCTTGCACTGACCTTCGCCTCATTGCCATCGCGTCTCTTCTCTTTCCTACCCAAACCACCCCCTTCGCCCCCACATGACCTCCACTGGTCTCCTGACCATAATCCACCTTTGCCTTCCACCTTCCCTTTGTCTACAGTTTTCTTCCCCTTCCACCTTCACCTTGACATCATCTACGGCCTCACCCTCCCCATTATCCACCTTATTCCCCCTAGAAGAGAGGCGTCCCTTGCGACTAGCACCCGCTGTGGTCACGCCAGAAGAACCCACATCGCCATGAGCAGCGACAGTAGGTATGGCAGTCGCAAAGGAGGCAGCAATGCAGGTGGCATCAATGCAGGTGGCAGCAGCGTGTGTGGCAACAGGTGTGGCAGTAGCACGCGTGGAAGCAGCAGGTTTGGCAGTGGCAGGTTTGGCAGCCATAGGAGTGGCAGCCACAAGTGAGCATCTGTGTGAGATTACAGCGTCTACGCTTACCCATATTTACTTTACCTTGCATTATCTTGCTTATTTATATTTATTGTACTTGTTTTCCTAGTTTCGTTGCTTTACTATAAATATTATAGTTATAGGCACCGAGTAGGTTACGTGCACCAAATTCAGTGCATTTCGGTTTATCACCGCGTAAATTTGCATAATGCGTGATTCTACCGAATTCAAGAGTAACCTGTTCGGGACGCTTCGCGACCCTCGTAACCTTCTCGTAACTCCTGATTACCTTGCCTTGTATTGTGCCTTTTTTAGCTTCGCATTGTACCCAGGTGATCATTATGGTAAGGAATATTCCCTAATTCCGCACTGAGGCACTCCATGCGTATAAAACTCCAACTTTCGGAGTTCCAGGCTCGGTCCGACGACCTCGTCATCCGAACGTCCCTCAGGTCGCTTTCGGGTTTCTCAACCCGAACCTGCACCCAACCATGCACGGTCCCGCGACCTCGGTCCCATTAATTGTTTAGTTGCTGTTATCACTTCCACGATATTGAATCTTGTGTACTCTTCTTATTACAACCCATAAAACTTGGTACCAGAGCTACTTTCCTAGGTTAGTTTAGTAACGGGGTGCGATAGACTTGGTGGGCTGCAAAACGGTCGGCTGTGAAATAGATACGATTATTTCACTCCAACTACGTTAGCGTTCGCGCCTTCATCAAAGAAATAATTATCGATGTTAACCCCCTGAGCGTTAGGCGAAGCCTTAGAATTATGGAGCAGGCCAAGTTTAACGAGTTTCTGCAACAGTTCCTGGCGATGCAGGCCAACATGCAGACAATGTCTGCAGAGGTCGAGCGCCTGAGGGAGGAAAATGCCGAATTACGTTAGGCGCGAGGTGAAGCGCGCCAGGAGTCGCCCGTCGGGGACGAAACGAGTAGCAGCTCCACGCCGAACGAGGCCGTTTTCAGTGAGCTGGAAGGCTCCATGGATGCTGCAGAGGAGCGGCGTGCACAACGGCGGCAGTCGCAAACTGCGCCATGACAGGCACCAGCGACAGCACCAGCGATGGCTTCAACAGCGGTAACAGTGCCAGCAGCAGCAGCAGTTTCTACAAGTGTCAAAATTAAACCAACGAACCCGCCCCTGTTCAACCCCGGCGACAAGAACGTCTCTATGTCTGCAGGGTTGTTCGTAGTGGAGGTTTTCTTTAATGCCGCCCAAATTGCTGATGATGCCACCCGCATTAATTTTGTAGTATTAATATACGGGGACCTGCGTTGGAGTGGTGGCGACGCACCCTGCAGTCAGAGGGGACTTTGGCAGGGATATCACGTACGAACCACGGGACCTCGACACCTGTCACGCAACGAGAAGCATCAATCTTTGGAGTGGCCACGATACGTACATGGAAGGAGTGGGGCGCCGTCTTGCGAACCAGATTCGAGCATGTTGCCTCGGATTCTGCTCGCATGAAGTTGCGTGCCTGGAAGCAGTTGACATTGGTCCAAGACTACACAGCGACATTCTGCGCGTTGGCCGACCAAGTGGACGATATGGGTGATACGGAGCGGCTAGATAAATACGTCGCAGGCCTCAAATACGAAATACAGTTCGAGGTGCGACGCACGAGGCCACGCGACTTCAACGATGCCGTCCAGATGGCCGAATCAATGGATGCGCTGATGCTTTGGGCGAGAATAAGTTCCCGGGAGAGCACTCATTTTCGTGGATCGCCTCAACCGCCCACAATCAACGATGTGGATGCGCCTAGACCTGTCTCAGGGCTGTGCTTTAATTGCAACCAACCGGGCCACTGGAGGAAAGACTGCCTGAAGCTGAAATATGGGAACAGGAATGACGGAGAGGGGTCGGGAAAAGAGACGAGTCGTAGCAGTCGGGCCACCTACTGACGAGACCCCGTCGCCCGGCAATCAACATCCACACTGAGTAGTGATTCCGATATGGGTATCAACCGTAACCAGACAAACAAGGTGGATGAACACGTGGATCACCCTATGCTAGTCGTGGGGAGGGTTAACGGGTATAAAATAAATATCTAATGACGGAGGGGCTAGTTACAGCCTCATCAATCTGTCAACGGCCAAACAAATCGGAGCCAATTTGGACAGATGCTTACCAGAGATCGATGGAAGGCTGGTAGATGGGACACCGCTGGCGATACGTGATGAGGCGCGAATAATTTGGATGAAGCGTGGCGACGATTTCGGATTCTCCATGAAAAATGTTGGCGACAACACTTGATGGTTGCGATGTGCAACTGGGGTGAGATTGGCTACAACAGTATAATCCGATGATCGACTGGACGACGGGAGCATGAATAGTGACAGGCAACAGGGGGTGCGTGACACTTCTGGAATGGATGGAGCAGGAGCCAATGACGGCACGTGTCAACGCGATCACGTTGACAAGGAGCGCAAACCTATGCCGTACAGTTGTACGAGGTGGTTGCATCCGCAAAAAGTCGCCGACATTGACATGATCTGCGCTGCTGTTCCGGAGGACCAGGCGAGCATAATTCGGAAGTATCCGAAATTCTCGCGGATGACCTCTCAGACGGGCTGCCACCTTAGCGACCCGAAGACCATAGGATTGAGCTGGAACCTAGAGCGCAACCAAGTATTCGGTCCCAGTGGCGGCTCAACCAACCGGAGCTCGACGAGTTGCGTAAGCAGTTGGATTATCTGCTCTCAAAGGGATTTATCCAGCCGAGCACGTCATTTCGTCGCCCCGATGCTGTTTACACCAAAAAAAGACGGAGGCCTGCGCATGTGTATCGACTATCGAGCGCTGAATCGGAACATTGTCAAGTCGTGTTACCGGATTCCGCGAGCGGACGACCTGCTCGATCAGCTTCGCGAGGCTCGCAACTTCTCGAAAATCGGTTTGCGATGTGGCTACCATTAAACTCGTGTGTTCGCCGACGGCTGCCCGAAGATTGCGTTTTGCTCCCGATACGGGGTTACGAGTATACAGTATTGTCATTCGGGTTGACGCACGCACCCAGCTGGCCATGAATGGGGTGTTCCGGGACATGCTCGACAAAAGTCATCGTTTACCTGGACAACATCCTGGTGTACAGCAAGACTCGGGAAGAACATTATCGGGATTTGGAGGTGTTCCGGCGCTTACAGTAGAACCGACTGATTACTAAGGGCTCTAAGTGCGAATTCTTACTATCGCAGCTGGAGTTCCTAAGGCACGTGGTTTCAGGGGAAGGTATTAAATCTGAACCCCGTAAAGTGACAGCAATTTCAAAGTGGAAGATGTCGTGCTTTTAGTTGTAAGAGTAGTATGAAACAATATAAAAGCAAGACAAGGGGCATGTATAGGATAATACTGTAGGGAGGCAAGCGGGAAATTGAAGGTGGCGAGCGGGATGATTTGAGATGCGGGCGAAGTGGCTGCACCGTTGGTAGCAACGGTAACCACCTGCAAGATACTTAGGCAAGCGTAGGGGAAGGAGTGCATTGCTTGCTTGCTTGTTTCCACACTGAGCAAAAGTTGAGCCTAGCGAAATCCTAGAGCCAAGCATACCGAGGAGCCAACCAAGGCAAGCACATCCATCCCCTAGCTAGATTGACTAAGCCAGCCGAGCAAAGACTCCGAGCAGATCTAGAACCTATCTAGGAACTTTTAACAAACAAGCAAGGTTCGGTGATTAGGATGAACGATAGATTTCGCCTAAGATCTGGCCATCGCTACGGAAGGGAAGATATACAAGCGGCGCCAAGCTGCCCCGCAGAAGCAACGGCCGAAGCGACGGTGAACACATTTGGTCGTCTAGTATCGCAGACGTGCAGGACATCGCATCAACGCGCGCGTGAAAGAGGACAACAGATGGACCCGGCGCGCCATATCGCTTCGGACCCAGGAGAGACATAATTTACGACGGGCAAAGGAAGCTAGAGCTCTTGGGAAGGACAGAGAACAGAGAACTCTCTGATGCAAATGCCGGGAATGGAAGAGGAAGATACAGCGGCAAGAGCGAGCTGGCTGCATCGTCATACCGAAGGAGAGCTGCGGACGCCTCCCAATCGGCAACTGGTGAAAAGATGGACGATCGCAAAGCCAGAAGCGCCGCGGTCGCAAGAATCCCCCGGAGCATAGCGATGGGTGACAGCGACGCTGCTGAAGCCGGAAGTGTCGGAGCGCTTTACGGGAATCCCAGGAGTCGGACCAACGTTGAAGAACTATCTGATGCAACTGGAGACCGTACAACATTGTTGGGAGAGAGACGGCCTGAACCCAGCTGAGTTCTTTCGCAAGATGGTAGTCACCCTCACGGGAGAAGCCGAGACCTTCTACCACATGACCCGGAAGGAGATATTAATAGAGATGGAGTGCGGAGAGATTACGAACCCCACGGCATGATTCGTGGAGCTGCTGAAAAAGGAGTTTCTTGGCCAGACAAAAAGCAAGGGTAGAGGAGTTAAGAGAATTCCACCGCCGCAAGGAGGAATCGCTGCTGGCATACTACTGTAGACTCAGAGAACTGGCAGAGGACTTGGAGAGCAGCGACAAAAGGCTCCTAGAGCGGAAATTCGTGCGCGGTCTAAACGAGGAGCTGCCCAATGTGGTGCGAAACACCGTGTACGGAGTGGGAGCAGGCATAAATCTGAAAGAGGTGTACGTCCTAGCTAAAAGGACCGAACACGCGCAAAGAATGCTGGATAGAAGACGGGAAGGTGCACGGCAAGGCAAAGACCTCATGGGCAGCGGCGGCAATATCAGAGACACCGCACGCGGGACCTCTTCGCGCAGACAGCAGGCGCTGCCACGAATGCGGAGAACCAGGACACCTCAAACGAGACTGTCCTAAGATGCCGGCGTGTGACAATTGCGGGAGAAGGGGGCATAAGAAGGAGGAGAGTTACAGCAGGCGAAGGCAAGAAGAGACAGGCAGCAGAGAAGAGTTGCATGCGGAGATCAAGAATCTGCAACTGAACGTAGAGGCAAAGCCCAGAACAAAGTAGAAAGCACGGGCCATGCTCGCATACGAAGAGATAGAAGGGGAGGAAGACGAGGAAGGACCTGCGTGAACGAGCGTTCATGGCATTCCCGAGGGAAAGAGACGAGATCGAACTGCGGCCAAGAGTGACACAGAGTCAAGAAAGGGCACCGACCAGAGGGAGAGGGACAAGGAACAGTCACCGCGAAGGGATGAGTAAGCCAGAAATGAGGAGACACCCGAACGTGCGGTTGGTGTGCCAAGCTTCAGTCCTGATCGCCGAGAAGGAAAGCATGACGATCGGAGGGCTGCCAGTCGGACAGGCCATATTAGACACCGGCGCACACCATGTCGTGATCGGCAAGGGACTGGCAAAGCAGCTAAAGCTAGACCGGCCAGGCAGGTTGGTGGAGCGGGGAATACTGCTCATGACGGCGGAAGGGGGAGAACCGAAGTGGATGCCACGCACACTGCGGCCGATAGAGATAGTCTTCCTTCTGGGGACAGAGAAGGAGTGCTTCATCCGACTGAATTGTGGAGTGTCGGGGTCAGAAGATTACGATGTGCTTGTAGGGATGGAGCTGTTGTACCAGGTCGGAGCCACCAATTGCACCTGGCAAGAGAAGGTACTATAACGAGTGCAGTATTGGGACCCCGAGAGTTCCATCGGCACCTTGCCAGTGAAGTTCGTAAGGCAGGAGCCAAGGGAGGCATATGGGGCGAGGCAAGCCGACCTGGGGAAAGAACTAGATCACTGGAGATGGGGAAGGTATGCAGAGGAATATGAGCAGAGGACCGAAATGAGAGTGCAAGGAGGGGATCCGCCCTCCCTGAAGGAAAGGATAACTCAAACCCTGGCACTCCAGAGTGCGCTGTGTGTGGTGGAGCTGTACGGAGGAATAGGGATGGGCCTCGCCGCTGTGCTGAAAGCAGGTTGCATGGACGACAGTGGGTACACGTAGAAAAAGATCCCAAAGTAAGACGGATGGCCAGACACCACGCCTTGGAGTTGCTAGAGGAATCCCCGCAGCAGTTGTTGGCGTCGGCCATAAGCGCAGAAGAAGAAGCGACGATGGACGACGTGCGAGATATCACAGAAGAGCAGCTAGAAAAGTGGGGGCAGATTGACCTGATAGTGGCAGCGTGGGAGTGCCAAGGGTACTCACGAGCCGGAGAAGGGAGAGGGATGGAGGACAGCAGAGGGGCCACCTTCCGAGAACTGAAGAGGGTGCTGGAGATGGTATAGAAGAAGCAAGGAGAGGTCCTATACATTCTCAAGAACATGGACCTGGCGGAAGACCACGGCGAGCCAGTTAAGCGGGCCTTTGCTGAGATTGAAGCGGCGGTGGGGAGAGGTATGGCGGCAGATGCGGCGCAGCTGGGATCCAGATCCTATAGGCCGAGGAGATACTGGCAGAACGGAGTGTCGCTGGCGCAGATGCAGAGGCCAGAACCCCGACTGGTTAGTGATATTCTGGGGCCGAACAGACTGCCAACACCAGTGACCACCCCTGATCATCCCTCGCAGTTTCAGTGCAATGTGTCAGGGAAGCCGAGAAAGGCACTACCCACCTTGGTATCCTACGCTGAAGCAAGAGGCTTCATCATGGAGGGAGATCAGCCAGGGCCCGGGATGGTGTACGACGTGACGCATGGAAGATGGGAACAGACAACGGCCGAAGAGAGAGAGCTAGGAATGGGGCACCGGTGGGGGGCAACTGCGCATCCCCAAGTGACTAAGTAGCAGCGAAGGGCAGCACCGGGCCGCGCCATGGATCTGAATGTCATGAGCTGGCTGGTGGAGACAGTACACATGCACCTCAAGAAAAGGGAGATACAGCGGGAGATTGAAATCAGTGAGCGGCACCAGGAAGAAGTAGAAGCGGACAGGAGCAGGAGGCAGTTGCAGGCCATAGAAGAGCAGCAAGAAGCGCGGATAGTGGAGGGATGGGACTACATGGTACTAGAAGCAGGGAACACAGCCCAAGGAGGGGCGGAGAAGCCCCAGACAGAGTTGGGTGAGGGCAGAAAAGCAAGGGCTCAGAAGGAAAGAGATCTGGAGGAGGACTGGCATATAGGAGAGGGAATGGAGGGAGAGACAGCAAAGGCTCTGCAGGAGGTACTGAAGCAGCATCGGAACACATTTGCCTACGCGCTACAAGAACTGGGCAAGTGCTACACTCATCAGATGCAGCTGAAGCTTACCACCAAAGTACCCATTTACCAACGGAACAGGAGAATGATCCCGAGAGATCTGGACATATGCCTAGAGAAATGCGCAGAATTGCTGGAAGTAGGCCTAATCCAGAAATTAGACAGTGACTACGCAGCGGCGACGGTGGCGGTTGCAAGGAGAGGTCTGATGGGGGAAGTGTCGGCACGAAGGATGTGCGGAGATTATAGGGGTCTTAAAGAAGTGACTCTAGCGGATAGATACCCGATGCAGTCAGCGGAGGAGATATTTGACCGACTGGAAGGAGCCGTGGTGTTCAGCAAGCTAGACTTGATGCAGGGATTCAATCAAATACCTATCAGGGAGGAGGACAGTAGGAAGACAGCCTGTCACGGACCAGATGGCTTGTACGAGTGGAAGTTCATGCCCTTCGGCATGAAGAACGCGTCTGCCCTGTTCCAGCGAGCCATGGACGCGGCCCTGAGGAACGTGCCAGCAACGGCTTACTGCATTGACGACGTGGTGGTTTTTAGCACCTCAGAGGAGCAGCACGTGAAGGATGTGAGCGACACGCTAGCCGCCATAAGGGAAGCCGGGCTAACATGCCACCCCAAGAAGTGCAGCTTTGGCAACAGTTCGGTCAAGTACCTAGGCTTCGAAGTACAAGGGGGAAAGATGAGCATCCAACTGGCAAAAGTCGAAGTGCTGGACAGTGCGCCTGCCCCAAAGGACAGGAGCACCGTCAGGGCAGTATTGCGATTCAGCAGGACCGCCGCAGTGCTGAATCGCTTACTGAAGGAAGAGCAGGCCTGGCAGTGGGGGGAAGCGGAGCAGGGGATAATGGAGGCTCTACTAAAGGCAGTGAAGACTGCAACTGTCCTAACCCTGCCGAGCAAAGAAGACCCATTTGTGCTTTACACCGACTGGAGCAGGGCAGGAATGGAAGGAATCCTTTGTCAGGAAAGGGAAGGGCAAAAAATGCTACTAGCTTTTGCCAGCAGGAGCTGCAATCCTGCAGAGGCAAACTACAGCTCATACGAAGGAGAAGAATTGGCAGCAGTCTAGGCCATCACGCATTTCGGGGTGTACCTGCGAGGGAGGCCATTCGTCCTAGTGATGGACCACCAGCCACTGACTTGGCTAATGACCAATCAGGCGCTCATAGGCAGGAACGCGAGATGGGCCATGAGACTGCAGGAATATGAGTTCAGCATCAGACACCGGCCCGGCAAGACGCTGCAACATGTGGACGGGCTGTGAAGGAACCCGCCACCCACTAGTCCGATAGCATGTTTGGTGGCACTGGCTAGAGATATAGATGGAGAAGGAGCCAAGAAAAGGCAACAGAAAGGGGCGGATGATGTCTGGGAAGACCCAGAGACGCTACGCTGGATAAAAGGCAAGACGATGGAGGCAGAGATAGTCAGCGAGAGAGCAAGAGCGAGGGGAGCCCATTATAGGTGGTATCAGGAGCAACTCCAGAAAAACACCAAGGAAGGGTGGAAGCTGGTGCCGAGGAGAGAGCAGATGGAAGGGATAATAGCGAAAGTGCACAGGCAGCTGGGGCATTATGGGAGCCTCTGGACTTGTCAACTAGTGGAGACAGGGTGGTGGTGGGCACGTATGAGAAGAGAGATTAAGGAATGGATGATGGCATGCGAGCTGTGCAGCAGGAACAAAGCAGAGCTGGAAAGGGGAAGGGAGGAGCTCCAGTCCTTGCCAATCAGAGGAATAGGGTTCATGTGGTCCTTGGACCTAGCGGGAGAGATGCCCCTAAGCCGACGAGGAAAGCGGTGCATCCTTATCATGATTGAGCACAGGAGCAAATAGGTAGAGGAAAGAGCGCCATCGAGCAAGAACTCGGCTAGGATAGCCGAAGCATTCGAGGAGCAGGTGCTGACCAGGTTTGGGGCGTTTGAGGTTGTACTGACCGACCAAGGGACAGAGTTCTTAGGGGAGTTCGAGAAGCTGCTGAAGGAAAGTGGCATCACCCACAGGCGGGCCTCACGGTACCACCCGCAGAGCGATGGCCTGAAAGAGAGGTTCGTGCAGACAGTAAAGAAGGGGCTGCGAGCATACAGAGAAAACTTCAAAAGAGACTGGGATGCCAGACTGCCGTGGGTGGCAGCGGGGTACAGGTTCAGCAAGCAAGCTACACTCTAGGACCTCTCCCCGTATTACCTGCTCCTGGGAAGAAAGCCCATACTGCCAGTAGATGCACCCAGACGACTGACAGGAGTAGTCACGGTAGCATCAGAGGAGAACTGGGTGGAATTGGCGGAGGTCAGAGCAAGGTACCTGCGAGAGCTACTGCCAGCGGCGCTAGAAAATCTGCATGTGGCGCAGCTAAGATGCCCAGAGGTACAAGAAGAGGAGGGAAGGCGGCTCCAAGAAAAGAGAGAAGGAACTGGGCGTGGGAGAGGAAGTGTATGTGAAGAAGCGAGACAAGACATGATGGATATAGGGCTAAGTACCGAAAGGTAGAGGGTGAAGGAGGTGAAAGAATTCGGAGTGGTGGTGCTGGTGAGCGAGAGAGGACAAGAGAAGAGGAATCACAGCACAAACGTGGCCAAAGCCAGACCAAGGAGAGAAGGGCAGGAGGACGGTCCACAGGAAGCAGAGAAGACAGAGCAGGCTTCCAGGGAAGCAATCCATCGGCAAGAAGAAGCAAGGAAGGGGCCGAGGAGGGGGCAAGTGGGTACGGCTGCAACAAAGACCCAAGGACTGAACAGAGAGCTGAGGGCACAAAAGAAATTAAGGAGAGAAAGCAAGAGCAACCAAGAAGGCAGTAGCAAAGCAGGCACCGGAAGAGGAGCAAGGAAGAGTGTGATTTCGACAGCTGTCGTGCTTTTAATCGTAGGAGTAGACTGAAACAATATAAAGGCAAGACAAGGGGCATATATAGGATGATACTGTAGGGAGGCATGTGGGAAATTGAAAGTGGCAAGCGGGATGATTTGAGATGCGGGCGAAGTGGCTGCACCATTGGTAGCAACGGTAACCACCTGCAAGATACTTAGGCAAGCGTAGGGGAAGGAGTGCCTTGCTTGCTTGTTTGTTTCCACACTGAGCAAAAGTTGAGCCTAGCGAAATCCTAGAGCCAAGCATACCGAGGAGCCAACCAAGGCAAGCACATCCATCCCCTAGCTAGATTGACTTAGCCAGTCGAGCAAAGACTTTGAGCAGAGCTAGAACCTATCTAGGAACTTTTTAGTGGGTAAGGCTGAAGACTCACTCTCCGCGTTTCAGCGCGGGACTGCCGCGGCAGCCGACGTTGCACTTGAGGATTGGTTTACCAAGGCCGCGGCAGCGATTAAAACGGCACCAATGGTGGTGCGGCGGAAGCAGCGGCACTCGCTACTGCAGTAGTGGTTCCACGATGCTCCTGATGGGCTCATTCCGCCCAGCTCATTGACGCCAGCCTCAAACACCGAGCCTCGAAGTCAGCTCTGGAACTGGAATCCGAGCCCGCAGCCTCGGTTGAGCCTCTGGAAGCCAACGCATGTGGACACGCAATTCCAGCAGCACAAGAGAGGAGGTTCAAGTGGGGGATGTGTTGGGGCGGCCAGTGGAGGACATTCGGCGGAGGTGGCTTCTGCTGAAGAAGGAGATTGGTAGGGGGCAGTATGGTGTGATACTGAGATGCGTGCACCACAGCACCGGAGAGATCGCTGCCTACAAGAGCATTCGGAAGGCTGCCATTCAGGTTGGTTCCTCCTTCACCTAGAACCCTATACCTTTCTGTTTTGTCCTTCAGCTAAACCCTATCCCTTTCTGCATTCTCCTTCACCTTCACTTTGCTTGGGTTCCATCTCGTTGCTCCTTTACGCCGCCTCTTCTTCTCGGCTTCAGCTTCTGTGTTCTCCTGTCATTTCCGACCAACCTAGTACCCCAACTCATTTTCCTTTCCTATCTGTGCTCCTGGCTACCCAACTGTGCAGAGTGATGCTGGCGTGGAGGCGGTGCGGTATGAGGTGGCATTTATGGAGGAGCTTAAGGGTCATCCCAACATCATTCGGATCAAGCAGGCCGTGGAGACGCACAGGGTAAGCATCCAGAATCCTCCGTATTGCTCATCCAGATACATCCAGTTATTTCCAGATGCAACGTTACATGCATGAGTCTCTAGTACTAAGCCCTTCCATTATATTCCCTGAGTGTCCTGCCACATTCATTCTTGCCCTTGTCTCTTGCCTAACACGTTCCCCTCTTCCCCTTCCCCTTTCCTCCCCCCCGCCCAGCACGTCCACGTGGTGATGGAGATCTGTGAGGGGGGAGACCTGTTTGACCGCATTGACTCGTCGAGAAGGCTCTCGGAACCTTCTGCAGCGCACATCTTCCGATCGCTCATGCTGGCCTTGCAGCACTGCAACTCGCATGGCATCATGCACCGCGACATCAAACCTAAAAACATCCTACTATAACAACATGCTAATAATGAGCGTACAAGGAAAGCTAATGTCGAAGGCTGTTAGTGTAAAGCTATGTGATTTTGGTTTGGCCGCTCGGCACACTCATGGTGTTGCACGATCGGGAGAGGTCGGCACAGCAAACTACATGGCGCCAGAGGTTTTTCCTGAGTCGTACGGCGCTGAGTGCGATGTGTGGAGCGCTGGTGTCGTGCTCTTCATGAACCTCTGCGGCACTTTCCCCTTCTATGGCAACAGCACAGCGAGCAAAAGCAGCAGTTGTCTTCGCCAGCCAAGCATCTCGTCATTCGCATGCTCTCTGCTGATCCAAGGAGCCGAATCAGCGTGGACGAGATTCTTGATGAGTTGTATCTTCAGTTTCCAGAGTTCAGTATGGTTTTGGGGGGTGGGATCCTTGCTTACTTGTGGACCTTGGTTGATTTTGCAGAGCACAAATGGGTCAATTCCTCCACAAATTACTGATTAACTTGCCAGTAATTCTAATCCATACTAAAAGCGTTGAATAAAATTGTGTGGAAATCATCGCCCTCCTATCTGTAAATTATACGGTTATTCATTTATAACTCTGTTCATTAAGCATGGAAGAGGTATTATATGGTAGTGTACCACAGCTAATCTGTATTATTGAACGTCATCTTCGTGACTCTTCCAAGTGAAATGAACCTTCCTTCTGCATTCTGCCCTCGGGTCGCGCTGACGAACGCATGACCAACAATCGAAGGCGCGAGGAAACAGCGGGATTCGAGGTGCTAGGACTGTGGGACAGCCATCAGGCTAGATGGGATGGACGTACAAGAAACGGCACACAAGACCAATTTCGGAAAACAAGAAGCCTGCTCCTCCGACATCTGTTGTTCATCCGAGTGTCAAACAACCTGCTCCTCCGGCACTCGCTTAGTAGATCCACTACAAGCGGTGACTCTCTCGGCTCGAAAGCGAAACACTTCGTCCAAATCGAGTAAAGCTCCAAGCAGCTGCAGACCATTACCCTCGTTGGAACCGAGCCTCGGCACGTTCACATCAGATGGCCAGTTTGAAGCTCTACGGCATGGGCTACTCGCCCTTCGTCCGCCGCGTCTTGCTCACGCTGCACGAACTCGGCATTGAGGTGCGACCCGCGGGGCCCCTTATATCAGGTCCATACCCCACGTAAGCCTGCGAATCTGGCATAATCCACACCTTCTCAGCGCGGCTTGAAGATAGGTCGCATGATGACGTGTTACGACACGACATTCCCCTCGGTGCAATCTGACAGCAATATCAAATCTCCCGTACATTCCCTTTATTCTGAAAGTAGGACTGACGCAGCTGAAAGCAAGTAAGTGTTCCCCATACAAATATTCAACCCAACGCCGTTCCTTTCGCACATTACACCCCGGTTATCCCCGATTATTACTTCATTACCCTTCAATTCCTGCTTTTTCCGTCCCCTCCCCTCCTTTTCACAAAGCAGGGCTACGAATGGGAGTAGGTTGACGTCCCCAAGACTAGTAACAAGGGCGAATCGATTTAGTAACATGTGTCTGGATTCTCCTTCGCAAGTTCCTCCGTCCCTTCTCCCCACCCCCCCAATCCCCCGCCAACCCCCCCACCCCCGCGCGCGCGCAGGACTACGAGTGGGAGCAGGTGAACGCCCCCAAGGGCGAGGCGCGCACGCCCGCGTACCTCGCGAAGCAGCCCTTTGGGAAGGTGCCTCTGCTCGAAGACGACGGCGAGTGCATCTGGGGTAGGTGGATTCGGGGACTGGGTCGAGTGAACGGACATACGATTGCATGCAGTCCTCTGTGAAGGCTCGGCTTAAAGCCCATGGCAAATGCATCTGGGGTAGGCGGATATTGGGAAGGCGGATTTAGGGAAGGTGCACCTGAGGACTGCGCTGGTTGACGGGTGATACGGTTGGGCATGCAACCCTTTCGGGAGGCGCCTCTCTCAAAGCCCACAGTGAGTGCCTCTGGGGTGTTCTTACCCGAGATAGGTGCATCCGGCGATGCAGAGTACTGGATGGTTCAAATGAAGGTACGTGATATGAACTAGCACCTTGTAACACCATCGCGCCATTGCATCATGTCGAACCTCGTCGATTCCTCGCGGCCAGGAGGTCCTTGACAACCCATTTCGGCTCCAATAAGGTGTTGCACTGTAACCACTAGTTGTTGGGAATTGAGATGCCGTATCATCGAGATGTCCATTTTCCCCAAAGAGCTCTGTTTAGTAAAACTTACACGTGCTACCCACTCGACACTGCTGCGGCTGCACGGCGTTTGTTCTCAAATCGACGCAGCTCAGTGAGTTGCCTTGACCTGTCCATTTGCCTCCCATTTCCAGAGTCTCGAGCCATCATGCGCTATCTCGCCGACAAGTACGGCGCGGAACGCGGAGTCAACCTGCTGGGGAAGGACGCGTTGGAGCGAGGCCGCGTGAACCAGTGGATCGAGACGGAGGTCAACGCGTACACGCCCGAGGCGATCGCGATCGCGTCCGAGCGAGTCTTTAAGAAGTTTCGTAACCTCGGCGAGCCTGACGAAGAGAGGGTCGCCGCGGCGACGAAAAAGGTGCGGTGTCGTTTTTTGTTGCGACATCTTCATCATCTTGCTTCTCGTTCATAGCATCATCACCTCTTCTTGCAACTTACGGCTTGCCTTAGGACGTGCGCAAATGCTGGCGAAACTGGCTGACCATGACTGACTATTACTTATCATCTCATGGCATCTAGCGACGTGCTTAGAACGCTGCCTTTCGGACATCGTCACAAGTGACTTCCCGAACAAGGTGGTCGTCGCACGCAAATTTGTTTCTCTTCCTCCCCCATTCCATCCCTTGCGATGTGCAGCTGGAGAAGATCCTCGATGTTTACGAGAAGCACCTGGAAGGGCGGGAGTATCTGGTGGGCGACTCGATCACTCTCGCAGACCTGACACATCTGCTGGTTACAGAGCATCTCAAGATGGCGGGAGTGGGAGATTTGTTTGAATCCCGCCCAAATGTCAAGGCCTGGCTCAGCCGCCTGTACACCCGCCCTGCTTGGAAGAAGGTGAATGAGGTCGCGCCGCTTCCCACAATTTGAGCATGTACTCGTTATACATTGCCTTCAGTGCTTGTAACATCTTTTTCAAATTCAGGATGCAGATTGAGTAGTAGCAGTAGTCTACATTGCAGAAGAGCCATAAGTGAACTATTGATCCGCATTAGTGATGACACTAACCAGAGACACTTCATTCAATAGTCCAGGCTACCTAATCACATCAATCCCATCTAGCCACACATTTATTGGACGCAACTGAAAGGGCTCATCCTATTGAACCCCGTCGTGGTGTTACACTACGCTTGAATTTTTCATGCTACAACCCCTTGCTTGCCTCCCTGTGATCTGCCCCCACTGCATCTGATACTGATGCAATTCCATCGCGGGCGAGGCACTCGGCCAATTCTTTCTGCCAATTGGGAAGACCCAAGTTAGAGAAGTGGGACAAGTGGAAGGAGGTGGAAAGAGGGGGGGAATGGGGACACATGGAGGGAAGAGAACGCATTAACATGTGAGCAGCCTATACAAAACGTAGTGAGCAGCCTCTTACAGTAGTGACAGGCTATGTGAGTAGTTCCTTGCTTGCTCAAAAACTTGACTCAGGTCCAGGAGAGGACACATCCGTCCTGAGCCCACTGCAGGTTGACTTGCTTTGACACAATGTGTAATTTTTTCTCGACTCTCGTTGGCTTGGTTTGACTCACCTTCACTTGGCTTGACGCACCTAGATCTTAGGCACAACTCGAGCTCCCTCGAAGTCCATAGAGGTGTACAGCTGGACCAATGAGGCCCCCCTTCAGATCTTCCACTTCAGCCCCCTCAAATTTCAGGTTGACCTGCCTTGACTTGGTTTGTCTCAGCTTGGCTTGGCTTAACTCATGCTGACCTAATTTCTCCCATATTTATGCAATTTGACTCATGTTGACTTCATTTCCCTCACATTAATTCGGTTTGACTCATGTTGACTTTATTTCCCTCACCTTGATTTGGTTTGACTCATGTTGACTTTATTTCCCTCACCTTGATTTGGTTTGACTCATGTTGACTTTATTTCGCTCACCTTGATTTTCGGCACCACGCCAGCTCCCTCAAAGACCATAGAGGTGTACAGCTGAACCAATGAGGCCCCCGCCAGGATCTTCTTATAAGCATCCTCGCCACTGTATCAGGGACGCAGGGGATTTTTGGGAACGAAGAAAGATACACTAATGAAGAGCATTTTATAAGGACGAAGGCAAAAATGTCATGAGGTTCCTTCGCTGAATTTGGATAGCTGGGAGATGAATAGCACAGGTTGCTTCAAGGGGAAATGAATAGCACAGGTTGCTTCAAGGGGAAATGAATAGCACAGGTTGCTTCAAGGGGTAAAGAGAGTTTTGAGACATCTCAAAAAGCTGGGTTGTGATAGTGGAGAACGGAGGATATAAAGAGCACAAGTTGATTCTGGGGATAGAAAAAGGCGAAGATCTTATGGTGGTGGGGCAAGGGTGTAACTTGGATGCAATGAGATGGTGGGTGGGAGAGGGATGGGAAGAGAAGTGTAGTGAGAGAGGGAAGACGGGAAGAGGGGAAAGAGAGAGAAAACGGAGTATGTGGAAGAGAGAGAAAGAGTGTTGGAGAGTGTTATAGTCACAATAGGCTTGAATGTGCCTAAAACGAAAGATAGAGAGCACAGATGGATTTCTGCACAGCGGCTTCAAACGTTGATAGCGTTCTGCTCACAGCTGCAAATGACTTGATTCAAATTGGATCTGGAGCGTCTTCACGTCGTCTACAATTAGCAATTTAGATTGCACGATTTGATAAAGAATTGACGACACAGCGTCGGTTTGAACGAACGGTACTATGGCAGCCACTATAGTCTTAGAACACAAGATAGGAAGAGTTTCGAGTTGGGAATGACTCCCAGCTCCTACAAACCCCAAGAGCCGAGGTACAGTGATGTGGAACAGTGCCACACTGTCCCCAACCACGAAGGGTCTCGAAACTACCCTTCACTAGGGCCTACACCAAGTGAAATGTTACACAACACAAAGTAATGTAACTATCTTCAATATCTTGAGGTGTACCCTTTTGGCAAGCTTCGAAATCACTTGAGGCTTGACACCAAGGCTCGGGCTCTTCATCACAAACTCATCCTTGAGTTCTTGATGGGTCTGCTGCACACACCTGCGACACGCCGAACGTTCGACACAGGACAAAATAGAAACCGCGCACGACAAAATAGAAACCGCGCGCGAGACACAAACGACCGCGTAACACGCGTCTAGCGATAACTCGCTATTGACTCGACACACACACTCGACATCATGACTCAACATTCACACACAATTATAAGCATGAAATATATATTATCCCATGCCCTCATACCATTCCATACACACACACATTCACGCACACGGACAACAAGCCGAGTGCAAACCGTAGGGTTGCACCAACAAACTCCCCCTCGGATTGTTGGCCTTAGGATATGTTGCTCTCTCAGTTCAGAGCCATCCCAGCCAGCTTGCAACACTTCCAATGCTGCTGCTCCACCAGCCTCTTGGTCATCATGTCAGCCGGCTGCCCTGTGGTCTTCACGTAGCGCAACTCAACTTCACCCGCGGTTACCATGCTCCTCGTCCAATGCCACTTCACCCTCATGTGCTTCGTGAGTCCATGCAACACAGGGTTCTTAGCAAGAGCAATGACACCCTGGCTGTCACAGTACAGTGGGGTAGGTCCTTGCTGCTCCTCCCCCAATTCAGCCAACAAACGCCGCTGCCACACAATCTCCCGTACGGCACGGAAGAGTGCCATGTACTCGGACTCCACCGAGCTCAAAGCTTGGTCAACCTGCTTCTTGCTCTCCCAAGCAGTTGGGCCTCCACCAACACAGCATATGAAGCCTCCCACACTTGTCATGTCCTCTGGTTCTGATGCATATGAAGCATCCGAGTAGGCGGTGAGGAACAAACGCCCGGGTTCAACACCATCCGCGCCCTTTTGGCGCCTTTGTGCCGCCGCCGAGTATTGCAGCCAACGGTCGGTGTTTGGCCAAGATACTTGGCCACCCTCATTCCAGCTGCTACCTGCTCCTCATTAGGGCATTGCACAACCCTAGCCAGCTGCCCGGTAGCAAACGCGACGTCCGGTCGGGTGTTTACCGCCGCATACATGAGGCTGCCCACCAACGAGTGAAATCGGCGCCTCTCCTCTTCACCAACGCTCTCCTCCTCTGGTCCCTTCACACACTTGAACCTAGAGGGAAAGGGTGTATCCACATGGCCTTCACTCTGCCCAAAGTTGGCAGCCAATGCCTCCAGGTACTTTCGTTGATGCACCCGCATGCACCGCTTCTCCACATCTCGTTCGATGTGGAGCCCAAGGTAGAAGCTCACGTCACCAAGGGCCTTGCACTTGAACTTGTCTTGAAGCTTCAGCATCACCTCCTTCACAAGTTCAGAAGAGGGTGAGAAAATGAGGATGTCATCCACATAAACCACCATGAAACTCCTCTGCTCCCCCTCGCCAAGCATGAACAAGGAGTGATCGGCCGTTGAGGGAGTGAAGCCGATCCCCTCCAACACTTGGCGCAGCTTCATGTACCATTGCCTAGGGGCCTGCTTCAGCCCATAGAGGGCCTTCTTCAGCTTCCACACTCTGCCACTACCATCATCAAACCCCTCTGGCTGCGCCATAAAAATCTCCTCCTCAAGGATGCCGTTAAGGAATGCCGTTACGATGTCCATTTGCTTTACTACCCATCCTTTGATGGCGGCTCCCGCGAATAGGGTTCGCAGCGTCGTCGGCTTCACCACAGGGGCAAACAGCTCCTTGAAGTCCACCTTCTCCTTCTGCTGGTACCCCTTGGCTACAAGCCTAGACTTGTAGCGCTCGATCTTGCCGTCGGCATCCGACTTGATTTTGAAGAGCCACTTGGACGTTATCGCCGTACGCCCCTCCGGTAGCTCCACCAATTCAAACGTGTCATTCTCCTCGATGCTCTTCAGCTCACTCTCCATGGCCTTCTTCCACTCCTCAGCATCACTACTCTCCAAAGCCTCCTTGAGAGTTGCTGGTTCTCCCGGCATCTCCACCGGAGAGAAGAACGCGAAGGCACACTCCTCGTAGTCACTCTCCTCGTCGTCTCCGACCATCATTGCCGCTCCGGCCAGGGCTGTCTTGCCCTGCTTTCCCGGCGCATCATAGGTCAGCCTATTAGGGGGTTGAACTCTCCTCTTCCCCCTTCCTTCCTCCTCAGCTGCAGGGACTTGAAGGCCTTGGCGTTGCTGCGGTGTGGCTCGAATCCGTGGAGCACTCGTAGTACGGGAAGGGAGTGACGGTGCACGCTCGCTCACTTGCTGCACCTCCTCCTCTTCTTCCTCTGCATCATTGGCCTCCTCTCCCCCATTCACAAGGGAGGATTGCCTTGTGGTTGTGCTGCCGCTGCTCAGCTCCAAAGGCAGCTCCACATGCTCCAAACCGGAACTCTTCACCTCCCCAAACCGCACGCCTATCTTCGCCTCATTCTCCGCCTTCCAATCCTTGTACATGAAGTTCTCCATGAACTTGCAGTCCCTGCTCACCAAGAACTTCTTGGTGAATGGGTCCCAAAGAAGCCATCCCTTGCTGTTTTGAGCCATGCCCAAGTGCACGGCCCACACCGCCTTGGCACCAAGCTTGTTGTGCCGAAGATGCTTAGGCACGAGCGCCATGCACATGCACCCGAACACCCGAAGCATATCCACCTTTGGCTTCCTTCCTAGCCACTCCACATAGGGCACCCATTTGTCTGATCCCACATGAGTCAAGGCTCTGTTCTTGGCCACACACGCGCTCCGCACCGCATCAGGCCAGAAATAGTCGGGTAGCCCGGCTTCAATGAGCAACCCGCGTGCCGCCTCCGTGATTGTACGGTTCGCTCGCTCGGCGATGCCGTTCATTGCAGGGGAGTATGGCATGGTGAGGGAGTGCCGAATACCATTCTTCTTCAGCCACAACCCAAACTCCTTGCTCAGGAAATCTCCCCCTCGATCGGTGCGGATTGACTTGACTAGACGGTCTTGTTGCCGCTCCACCATCGGGAACCAATCCGTCTTCAACGTTTCAGCCACGTCGCTCTTCTTGGCCAGCACGTACACCCAAGTCATGCGGGTGTAGACGTCGACAATGGTGAGAAAATACTCAGCTCCAGCAGCTCCAAGCTTCAGGGGGCCCACCACGTCCATCACCACCTCATCAAGCGGTGCCTTTGCCGTTGCCTCCGAACTAGGGAACGGAAACCGGGTGAACTTGGCTTGAATGCACGTCGGGTAGCCAAGCACCTCATCGGGCTCCCCCTTCACACGTATGCCAGCAACCATCTCATTCTTCACTAGCTGCTGCAAGATGGGCAGGGCCACATGCCCCATGCGCCGATGCAAGGTGAGCCAATCACACTCCCCCGTAGCCGAAGTTGGATTGGAGAATGCCGCGCTCGCAATAGCGCCCCACATACTCTCTCCGTAGTCCTCCTCCGCTGCTGCCTCTGGGTTCTCCTCACCCTTTTTCTTCTCCTTGGTTGCTGCACCACTCTCCTTAGGTTCACTAAACTTGCTGGTCCCTCCAGGTTTGCTCTTCTTGAGCTCATTCTCCTTAGCGCGACCGTTCGCGCCATCGTCGCTACCGACCGCTCCATCCTTGGTGCTGATGCTTGCTGCCACTTGCCTCTCCTTAGGCATAGGGACCACTGGGATCTGCCACATCTCGTTGTAGACATCCCTGTCCTCATGAAGGTCCCAAAGAATTCGATCGCCAAGCCTTGCGGTGTAGGTCTTGGCTCCCTTCGAGTTCGTGTCCATGCCGGCCTTTGCCAACCGCCGCACGGAAATCAGGTTTGCAGCAAGGCTGGGCACCCAAAGCACGTTCTTGAGGCCCACCATCTTCCCATCAGCACCCTTGAACATGGCCTTGCCCATGCCTTTCACCTCTGCTCGCTGCCCCAAAGCCGATGTGACATGCTTCACCGGTGACGGCTCGAGTTCGGTGAGCAAGTCCGGGCGAGGTGTCATGCTATAGGTAGCGCCACTATCAATCACCCAATAGTCCAGGGGGTGTAGGGTCACCTTCCCCACAGCTGCTGGCTCCTCAAAGCCTTCATCCTTCTCTGGACCAGCCGGTACTTGCGTCGACACGAAGTAGAATAGACCCGGGTATCGATCGTCGCTCGGGTCCTTGTCGTTGTCTCCGCTCTTCATGTTTGCAGCTCCGCCACCGCGACCGCCACGGCCTCCACGGCCTCGTCCTCTCCCTCCTCCTGCTCCTCTACCCTCTTGGCCTTGAGCAGGGGTCCAACCATCAGGGAGTTTGTAGCAGTCGCGCCACATGTGTCCGCTCTTGTGGCAATAGTGACACTCGCCGTCGAATCGGCCGCGACCGCGTCCGTAGCTCTTGTCGTCGCTGCCGTAACCGCCACTCCTGCGGCCTCCGCCGAAGTTGCTGCCACCAAACCTTCCTCCCCCTCGTCCTCTGCCTCTTCCTCGACCATATCCACGGCCGATGCTCGCTGCCCCAGCGCCATCCGCACTCGCCAACTCACGGCGGCGGAAATCCTCTTGAAGGATAGCTCGCTTCACGTCTTCAAGCGAGAGGCGGGGCAAGTCGCGATTAAGGTTGATGATGAGCGAGGACCATGACTCTGGGAGTAAGGCCAGCAACTTGGTCTTCTTTTGGAGCTCACTGTAGTTCAAATCAGCTCCCTCAAGCCGCATCAACAAGTCGAAGAATTTCTGCACCCCTTCTTCAACCGCTTCGTCTTCTTCAATTCGTAGTGCCGCCATTTGCCGTTCCAACACCACCGCTACCGCCGCTGTTGCAGGAGCATGTACACCCTTGAGAGCAGCCCATGCCTTTGGTCCTTTCTCTGGTTCACGCTGGAATGGCTTGATGTGACGGATCTGACTGCTCCCCAACGCTTGCCCAAGTAAGAGATAGCCTTGTGCGCTCTTCCGCACCTACGGGCTCTTCTCCGGGTCGTTCTCGGGGCGCTTCTCCGTTCCTTCCATCACCTCCAGCAGGTCATAGTGGTCAAAGATGTTCTCCATCTTGAAGGACCATTCAGCAAAGTTGTCACCGTTGAACTTGTCAAGCCCAAACACCCTAGGCTCATCCCTAGGTGGGCCAAGACTTGGTTGCATGGGCGCCATGGCTGAATCACGGGGTTGGCCTTGAGCTTGAGCTTCTCCACTGCCACCAGCACCTCTGGCACCCCTTTCCTCAGGTCCAGACATTGTCGAAACTGCTCCAAGGGCTCTGATACCACTTGTTATAGTCACAATAGGCTTGAATGTGCCTAAAACGAAAGATAGAGAGCACAGACGGATTTCTGCACAGCGGCTTCAAACGTTGATAGCGTTCTTCTCACAGCTGCAAATGACTTGATTCAAATTGGATCTGGAGCGTCTTCACGTCGTCTACAATTAGCAATTTAGATTGCACGATTTGATAAAGAATTGACGACACATCGTCGGTTTGAACGAACGGTACTATGGCAGCCACTATAGTCTTAGAACACAAGATAGGAAGAGTTTCGAGTTGGGAATGACTCCCAGCTCCTACAAACCCCAAGAGCCGAGGTACAGTGATGTGGAACAGTGCCACACTGTCCCCAACCACGAAGGGTCTCGAAACTACCCTTCACTAGGGCCTACACCAAGTGAAATGTTACACTACACAAAGTAATGTAACTATCTTCAATATCTTGAGGTGTACCCTTTTGGCAAGCTTCGAAATCACTTGAGGCTTGACACCAAGGCTCGGGCTCTTCATCACAAACTCATCCTTGAGTTCTTGATGGGTCTGCTACACACACCTGCGACACGCCGAACGTCCGACACAGGACAAAATAGAAACCGCGCACGACAAAATAGAAACCGCGCGCGAGACACAAACGACCGCGTAACACGCGTCTAGCGATAACTCGCTATTGACTCGACACACACACTCGACATCATGACTCAACATTCACACACAATTATAAGCATGAAATATATATTATCTCATGCCCTCATACCATTCCATACACACACACATTCACGCACACGGACAACAAGCCGAGTGCAAACCGTAGGGTTGCACCAACAGAGAGTGGGAGGGAGAATGGGAAGAAAATTAAAAACATTGGGATGGAGGAAAAGGGGTTGGTTACCTGTAGATGCCACCACAGCCGATGATGGGGATTTGACCCTGAGGAAGGAGAGGGCGAGAGGAGGAGGAGGGATATAATGTGAGGGATAGAGAGAGGAGAGTGCAGGGAGGGGGTGTGGGCGTGTAGGTGGCACCACAGCCGATAATGAGGATTTGCTTAGCTGTGGTTGCCACCTTGCCAATAGCTGTGGTTGCCACCTTGCCAATAGCTGTGGTTGCCACCTTGCCAATAGCTGTGGTTGCCACCTTGCCAATAGCTGTGGTTGCCACCTTGCCAATAGCTGTGGTTGCCACCTTGCCAATAGCTGTGGTTGCCACCTTGCCAATAGCTGTGGTTGCCACCTTGCCAATAGCTGTGGTTGCCACCTTGCCAATAGCTGTGGTTGCCACCTTGCCAATAGCTGTGGTTGCCACCTTGCCAATAGCTGTGGTTGCCACCTTGCCAATAGCTGTGGTTGCCACCTTGCCAATAGCTGTGGTTGCCACCTTGCCAATAGCTGTGGTTGCCACCTTGCCAATAGCTGTGGTTGCCACCTTGCCAATAGCTGTGGTTGCCACCTTGCCAATAGCTGTGGTTGCCACCTTGCCAATAGCTAGATGACAGCTGGGCATGATAGCGAGGTTTAGTTGAGGCACGATGACAGCAGGAAGGTCTGGAGGTTGATGAAGAAAGGTACAGAAGCAAGAGGTAGAACATGGAATGAAAAACAGCACAAGGAGATGCATGCACTGATGATAACATTATTAGTTCTTAAGTTAATCGGGTATATATACGTATATCCAATATATATACGCATCTTAGTAAACAAGTACATCTTGTATCAAGTTACACACCTTAGTAAGCGAGTACATTATTATATCAAGTAACGCACCTTAGTAAGCGAGTACATTATTATATCAAGTAACGCACCTTAGTAAGCGAGTACATCTGGCGCAGCACAGCAGTGGAGAGCTCAAAGAGGGGCTTGCCGCTGAGTCCCCCCACCTCATCCGCTTTCACCAGGCCCAGGATGCTGTCAGGGCGTGAGATGGTCGTGTTGCTCACCACCTGGTGTGGGTGTGGAGAGGGATGGAGGGCGGTGGGGAGGGGTTGGGGTGCAGATATTGGAGAAGGTATCCACATTCACAAGGCCCACGATGCTGTCAGGGCGTGAAACGGTGGAGGGTGTTGGTGGGCCCACGATCCTCCTGCCCTTACACATGGTCGTGGGCCCTTACACATGGTCGTGGGCCCTTACACATGGTCGTGGGCCCTTACACATGGTCGTGGGCCCTTACACATGGTCGTGAGCCCTTACACATGGTCGTGGGCCCTTACACATGGTCGTGGGCCCTTACACATGGTCGTGGGCCCTTACACATGGTCGTGGGCCCTTACACATGGTCGTGGGCAGGAGCCCACGAGCTCTTACGTGCTCCTCACATGGTAAGGGCAGGAGGATGGGTGTTGGTGGGGTGACGGGGAGGGTGGCGAAAGAAACAGGGAGGCCTCCTGCACGGCCTACATTCACAATTTTCTTGAGTCAACTCAAAAGTCAATCGCGGGACCACAAAGTGGAGTTAAACACGAGAAAATCTTTCTCTTTTGACAGAAACACCACTTACCGGGCACTCCATGCTCGTTATAAGCTCACTCGCTAGCACACCAGTCCGTCAATCTTGGGAAAGTGGGTGACAGCCAGAATACGCGACATGTTCTCTCTGGTCAGATCGGGGGCTGATTTCACCAAAGAATCTAAAAAATCACTCCATCCTCACTATAAGCTCGCTCATTAACGTACCAGTCCGTCAATCTTGAGGGAGAGAGCGACAGCAGCAATATCTGACATGTCTTCGGTGGTGAGGTCAGGGGCTATCTTGAGCAGCAGAGGGGGAGGACCCTCCTTGCCCCACTCCATCTCGTTCCGCGCTGCTTGCACCTGGCAGGGACAGAGAGTGGTGAGGGCAGGGAGGTGACTTTAGTGTCCACCTGAACAGCAGCAATATCGGACAGGTCTTCGGTGGTGAGGTCACTCGCCCCCCACTCAATCAACCCCCACTCTCTCCCGCCCCACTCCCACCCACCCCGCCCACTCCCCCCTTGCCTTTCCCCCTCCCAACCCACTCACCCGCTGCAGAAGCTCCTGCGGTTGCGACCTTCCCTGCAGCTTCCTCAGCCCGGGCGTGTTGGGGGAGGACACATTGACCACCAGCACGTCTGCAAACTGACCCAGAGCATGCACGCCCTGCACATAGTCCCCCGCCGCATCCTCGCTCGTCTTGTTCTTCCCCAGGTTCACCGCCAGCACTCCGTCCCTCACTCTCTCCTCCACCACGTTCTCTTTTTTCGCCGCCTGCCCATCCGCTGCTGCCCGTTTTTGCTCCTGCGCTGCCCGCTGCTGCCGCCGAGCCTGCCACGCGCCGAGCCTCTCCGCCACGTCAGCGATTCCCGCACTGTTGAAGCCGTAGCGGTTGATCACGGCCCTGGAGGGGGTGGGGGGGATAGGTAGAGCAGGAGCATAGGAGAGCGGATTGGGTGAGCTGGCTCAGAAGACAAACCCCTCACTGTCGGGGCTTCAAGGCTTCAAACACTTACTTCTACACTGAGGGTCAAAAGAGATAGGGCTTGGGGTTTTCGAGCACGAACATGGGTGTCAACACAAGCGGGCTAACCCATCAGGGTTCAGGGGTTCAAGGTTTTAACTTCAGGGTAGCGGGGCTTGGGGTTTCTAGGCTGAGACAGTGGCGTCACAATCCCAATCTCGCTAAACCCCAAGCCCGCCAGTCTGAAGGTTTTGGGTTCAGGATTAAACGGTCTCAAAGCACCTACTTTTGCTCTGTCAGCCGAAAGCATCTGGGCTTGGGGTTGCCGTGTTGGGGAAGCGCCGTGACTCTCCCGATCGCAGTAAACCCCAGGCCGAGGGCGAACATGGAGTCAACACAGCGCGCGTCCTTGTCAAACCTCTCCAAGGTTGAGGGTTTCGGGTTGAACGCACTCACTTCTGCTCTGTGAGCCGGAAGCAGCGAGGTTTCGGGTTGCCGGGTTGGGGGAGCGGAGTCACACTCCCGATCTCGGTAAACCCCAGCCCGAGAGCGAACATGGAGTCCACACAGCGCGCGTCCTTGTCAAAGCCCGCCGCCATGCCCACGGGGTTGCTGAAGCGCCGCCCCCACACGGTGGTGGCGAGGGCGGGCGGGTCCGGGCGGTAGTCGCGCGGAGTGAGGCCCCACTCGCCCGACAGCACGGCCAGCTGGTGGGACGTCTCCGGGTCGAGCAGGCGGATGAACGGCGTCATGTAGTCCGTTGCCGCGAAGGAGAGCGCGCTGGGGTGTGGGGGAGGGCATGGGGGGGGTATGGAGGGAAGGGATATGGGGGGCATGGGGAAGGAGGGTGAAAAAAGATCCTCAACGAGAGGTCGAGCAGGCGGATGAATGGCGTCATGTAGTCCGTTGCCGCGAAGGAGAGCGCGCTGTTGTGGGCATTAAGGGGGAAACACGGGGAGCCACAGGGGGAGAAGAGAGAACGCAAGAGATGCGGGGAAGCACGAGGTTCAAGCCTGTGAAGGAAAAGGGTAACAGCATTGTTTAAGCTCCTAACGTTTTGCAGCCGTGGCGATACATTACTCGCTGAAAGCCATCACAGTAGCGGTGCAACCTGTTTACGACGTTGGTCGAGTCGCACCTGAAGGTCTTGGGATCCATGATGGATACCGCAACGCCCGCGGCGGCACCCGATCCGAGCGCGCACGCGGCGAGAATGCGCAGCTGCGGGAAAGAAAAGAATGTGAAACCGGAAAAAAAGGTAGAAACAGGAACGGCGGATGAATGGCGGGTTCGCAGCAAGTTGACGATTCCGACGCCTCTGGCTGACCTGCAGATAACCGAACGATTCCGGCGGATCAGTTGCGTGAAAGGAGGGGCTGTTTACATAACAGTGGACGGAACGGCAATGAAAGGAGGGGCAATGAGAGCACTGCGGGGGAGGAACGGCATTGCATTGCCTAGAAACGGAAGAAAGACGTAAGACAAGAATGGGGAGCTTCCAGTCTGGGCACTTACGCGAAAGGGAATGCACCCGATTTGGAATGTTGTGCGAAAGGGAAACGCATCCTTCCCGAGTGGATCAAGATCAGATACTGACCAGATCGGGCTTGTGCTTCGGAGCGGATTCGGCGGAGGCGGAGGAGGAGAAGCGCCGAGCGCCGTACGAAGGCGACAGCATCGGGTTGACATTGACGGGCAGCACTGGGGGTTTTGTCAGATTATAATGCATGTCTAGTCTGTAGTGGGGTACTCAAAAGTGAGTATAACTCTTTTAGGGCTTACTACTTGTATCCCCCTCCTTTCTAGTTTCACCATTCTCCTTTACAATTCTCTCGACATTTTCCTTACACCCTACACCCTCGAACTTCACCAAGTCACCTAAGCTACTATGGCTCCTAAGCCAAACTCACGCTAGTATTTTGACATGTTATCCGAGCTTAACGTTCCTGGCCTGTGGGCCCACTCGATTCCGCTGCCCTACTGTGTGTCACGCGCCCCGTGGCGCGCGACATCCCATTTTTCTTCCCGCCACGCGCTCGGAGCGCGTGGCGGTTTTCTGCCCGCCGTGCGCCCCGGGGCGCGCGGAGGGTTCCTACCTCGTCGCGGCGTCTTAGGGGCCCGCGCACTGGCCCCGACCGTCGCCTCGTCGAGGCGTTTTGGGGGCCTGCACGCAGGTCCCTCCCGTCGCCTCGTCGCGGCACTTTCGGGGCCCGCGAGCCGGCCCCTCCCGTTGCCTCGTCGCGGCGCCTTAGGGGCCTGCGCGCGGTCCCCTCTCGTTGCCAGTCGAGGCACTTTTGGGGACCTGCGCGGCTCCCTAGCACATCGCCCGTCAGGGCACAATGGGGGCCGCGCCCTTCCCCTCCCCTCCCTCCTACTTTCCGCTGCAGCAGCCGCCCCTGGAGCCACCGCCCCTGAAGCAGCCGCCCCTGGAGCGGCCTGCCTTGCAACAGCAGCCGCCCCTGGAGCAGCCGCCCCAGCAGTAGCAGCCCCTGGAGCAGCCGCCCCAGCAGCAGCAACCCCTGGAGCCGCCGCCACTGCAGCGGCCGCCCCAGCAGCAGCAGCCCCTGAAGCAGCCGCCCCAGCAGTAGCAGCCCCTGGAGCCGCCGCCCCAGCAGCAGCAGCCTCTGGAGCAGCCGCCCCAGCAGCAGCAGCCCCTGGAGCAGCCGCCCCAGCAGCAGCAGCCCCTGGAGCAGCCGCCCCAGCAGCAGCCGCCCCAGCAGCAGCAGCCCCAGCAGCAGCAGCCCCTGGAGCAGCCGCCCCAGCAGCAGCAACCCCTGGAGCCGCCGCCACTGCAGCGGCCGCCCCAGCAGCAGCAGCCCCTGCAGCAGCCGCCCCAGCAGTAGCAGCCCCTGGAGCAGCCGCCCCAGCAGCAGCAGCCTCTGGAGCAGCCGCCCTAGCAGCAGCAGCCCCTGGAGCAGCCGCCCCAGCAGCAGCAGCCCCTGGAGCAGCCGCCCCAGCAGCAGCCGCCCCAGCAGCAGCAGCCCCAGCAGCAGCAGCCCCTGGAGCAGCCGCCCCAGCAGCAGCAGCACCTGGAGCAGCCGCCCCAGCAGCATCAGCCCCAGCAGCAGCAGCCCCTAGAGCAGCCGCCCCAGCAGCAGCAGCACCTGGAGCAGCCGCCCCAGCAGCAGCAGCCCCTGGAGCAGCCGCCCCAGCAGCAGCCGCCCCAGCAGCAGCAGCCCCTGGAGCAGCCGCCCCAGCAGCAGCAGCCCCTGGAGCAGCCGCCCCAGCAGCAGCAGCCCCTGGAGCAGCCGCACCAGCAGCAGCAGCCCCTGGAGCAGCCGCCTTAGCAGCAGCAGCCCCTGGAGCAGCCGCCCCAGCAGCAGCAGCCCCTGGAGCAGCCGCCCCAGCAGCAGCCGCCCCTGGCCCCTGCAGCAGCCGCTCCTGGACCCGGTGCAGCCGTGGGGGGGTGGGTGTGGGGGTGATGGTTGTGGGGGTGTCGGTTGTGCGTGCCGTTCCCTCCTCCTCCTCCTCCTTCGTCTCCCACTACTGCAGCTCTCGCTGAGGGGGGTGGATGTGTGGGAGTCTGGGGTTTAGGGTTTAAGGGGGTGCTGTGGGTGTAGGGCTAGGGTTTGAGCAGGGGGTGTGTGAGAAGGGCGTTAGGCAGCTGGGGAGGTCGAGTGGAGGCAGCAGTCTTGTCGTCAGCAGCAGCAGCAGCAGTCCGGAGGCTACAATCTCCGGTAGTCGCCAGTCGCCCGTGGGTCCGTTGCTCGTCTGCCGCTACTTTTAGCCGCGGGGCCAATTACCCCAGTAGTCCGGAGCGCTGTTCCGGTAGCCACTGAGCCAGCAGCTCGTCTGTGTGTCTGCAGCGTCAGCAGTCGCCTCCCATCTTCTCTCCCCCACAGTCTCTCCTCCTCCTCACTTGCCCTCTGTGATTAGCTCTAGCCTTTCTTACCTATTGTGAACTCTAGCTCTATGCCTGCATGCTGTACTGATTATACCCCACTTTGACTATGGGGGTGTGTCAGATTATAATGCATGTCTAGTCTGTAGTGGGGTACTCAAAAGTGAGTATAACCCTTTTAGGGCTTACTACTTGTATCCCCCTCCTTTCTAGTTTCACCATTCTCCTTTACAATTCTCTCGACATTTTCCTTACACCCTACACCCTCGAACTTCACCAAGTCACCTAAGCTACTATGGCTCCTAAGCCAAACTCACGCTAGTATTTTGTCAGGTTTGACGCGGCCGCACGCATGGCGGTGACCGTTACCGATGTAACTAGTTACTGCGTGGCTGCTGCCTCCTCCGCTGCACGCCACGTGGCGCTGCAGGAGAGGCTCTGCTCTGCCCAGCAGGGCTCGTGCGACCTGTCGGCTCATTGTGTCGGTTCGGCGCGGTTCGTTCGTAACGAGTACTCTTATGCTGATGTGGATCACGAGTACTATAAGTTCGTGCGGACGCGCCGCGGTGATGAGTGAGAGGAGGTGTGGTTCCGAGGTACGTTTAAAGACGTGGTTTACAATGTACACTATGGGGTGCTTCAAAACGCGGCGATCGAACGAGGGCGACCTCGATCAACTGAAAGCGAGGGTCGCGCGAGCAAGAAACGATGCCACGCCGCCGTGGAGGCTGGTAGGAGGGAGAAGAAAGAGAAGCAAGTCTGAAGAGAACGTTGGGAGACGTAAGGTCGACAATAACAAGAGTTGGAGGAAAGGAACTAGTTAGTGGCGCGTGATGCAGAAAGGTGCTTCGAGTTTCTTCCACCCTTCGATTTCTCCAGCCGCCCTCGATTCTTCCCCCAGCCCTCGATTTCTCCAGTCCTTCCCGCCCCAGCCCGTGAAGTTGAGGTGTATCCGAGGCCCCAGCGAAATGGCCCTATTTTCGCAGGACAGCTGTGCGAGATTCTCGAAGCGCTCGCCATTTCGACGGTGCTGATTGGATACAGCGGAAGGCATGGCAGCAGGCGAAAAATCGACCGACATTCTGACGAATAGGAATGGAGATACCTCCAATATGTCCGCGAAGGCGGGGACACCTGGACCTACGCTGGACCTACCCTCCTGAAAATCCCAAAACTGCTGCCAACAAAGCTTGTGCTTGTGTCTCGACGCGATTACAAGAATATTCAGTTAACGAGTAATTGCAGTGTACTTTGAAAGAATGCTTACATTGACAGAATGCTTAGACACCAGAGAATGTTGTAATTAACACACACACAATGATGTAACTGTCGTTTCATTATCCATGCACTTGGAACAACATACAACTGTTTAGATTCACAAGGCTAGAACCATGTGCAATACCGTGCTCTTGATCATGCTCGTGGTAGGCACATGTTGCTGCTGCGATAGTTGTTGGAACGGAACAACAGTAACATGGAGTCGCAGGGCTTGAAGTGGTCTGACGTGCCCAACAAAACTGAGGGCCACACTGAATCTAGGACTGCTACTGAGGTTGTTGGAACAGGAACGAGGGAGTTCCCAAACATGGAGTCACACGGCTTGAAGTGCCCTGTGACGCCCATCTGCCTTGCTCTCTGCACCGCCGCCCACTTTGCCGCCAGCATTCTCTGCACCTCCTCCTGGTGCCGCTGCTGTGCTTGATGGGCCTGCTGGGCCTGCTGGGCCTGGTGGGACCCACTTCCTATTGCTGCTGTGCCACCCCCCACCGCCCCAATACCAACAGTTGCGCCCCTTACTGTTGCGGCCCCTCCACTGATGCTGCTGCCAGCAGCAGCCTCAGCAGCAGAAGCTACAGGTGGCAGTGGTGGCACAGATGACTGGGTGGCGACGGAATGGGGTCTGAGAGGAGGTTGAGGGAGAGACGAGAAACGGAGGAGAGAGTGAGAGAGGGTGGGAAGATGTGGGGGACAAAAAAAGGAAGATATGGGCATCGGATATTTGGAATTGGGCAAGAGCGGGTGTGGTCGATTGTTGACTGGGTTGAGGGCAGGCGGGATCCTAAGAGAGGCCGAGTGCAGAATCACGGAAATCACTTATGAAAATTCTCAAGAGTGATTTCCATGTAGCAGATGAAATCCTGAGAGAGGCCGAGTGCGGAATCACGGAAATCACTTTTGAGAATTCTCAAGAGTGATTTTCATGTAGCAGACGAAATCCTGAGAGAGGCCGAGTGCGGAAACACGGAAACACGGTGAGGAAGCAGAGACTCCCGGTGCAGCACCTGTGCTGTGGATCACTGGAGCGGGGTGCTTCTAAAGGAGGAGTGCAAAGAAATTGAAGGACATAGATTCAGTCCAACTGAGTGCTTCCAAGGGCGGAGGGCAATGACAAAGATGCAGCGTATCTTGGTGGCACCGGCTCTGCACTGCCGGCTGCTTGCATGGCTCCTGCTGCGGTCGGCTCAGACGCAACAGAGGCTTGCTGCTGGGTTAGAGGCGAAGGCGGGTGGACGTTGGGGGAGGATGGACGCACTCCAGCAGCTGGTGATTATGATGGTGATTAGAATGGTGTTGCACGTAGGGAGGGGTGAATACGAGGGAGGGAGGTTGAATGCCGGAGGGGAGGATGGTCAATGCGAGGGAGGAGGGAGGGGAGGAGGGTAAGTGCGAGAGGGAGAGAGCGAATGAGCGAGAGAGGGAGGTTGAATCGAAAGGTGGAAGTCTCCACCGGGAACCAATCAAAGAATTACAATAACATGGAAACGAAGCCGAGAAAGCGTGTGGTCACGCACCTAAAGTGTATGGTCACGCACCTAAAAGCGTGTGGTCACGCACCTAAAGTGTGTGGTCACGCACCTAAAGCGTGTGGTCACGCACCTAAAGTGTGTGGTCACGCACCTAAAGTGTGTGGTCACGCACCTAAAGCGTGTGGCCACGCACCTGAAGTGTGTGGTCAAGCATGTGAAACCGAAACTGCGATTGCAAGAAGCCATGCCTTTGCGGACACAAAAGTAAAAGGTCCCTGGTTCTAAGACATCACCCTAAAGAAAATGCCTATGCGAAACCTAGATCCAACCGATGACCGTTATTCTCACATGCAGATGACGTGGCAGCGGAGGCAGGGAATGAAAATCCAGGTGGACCCACAGCAGGAGCAGCTGATAGCCCGCCTCCAGTACCTCCCACTGACGTGGCAGCAGGACCCGCAGCTGACGAGGCAGGCGCGTGGTGGTGGTCCCGTGGCTTGCCTGCGTGGTCATGATCCATTTCGTCTGCATATGGTCGACTGGGAGAGGAGAGCAGGGGAACATAAGTCAGCATAATATTTTGTTCCTTTTCCGTATCCATACGTCTGTGCCACCATCCCCATTCTCTCAGCCTATCCAAACCAGAGAAGGCAGTAGCAGACTCCTTCCAAGACTCCCTAACAGCAGAGTCGTACCTCGGTGCTCTCACCTCCACCTCCTCTCTCTTCAGCTCACCCACTCTCCGCTCCTCCTCCTCCTCCCGTCCATCCTCCTTAGCACCACTCCCCGCACCTGCATTCGGTGCCACTAACAACACTCCGTCCGGTCCCACTGCTGCTGCTGTCGCTTCTGCGGGTGTCTCTCCGATCCTAGGAGCCATGCCCCCTCCGGCTACTTTGCCTTTTGACCAAGGGAGAGACGGAGGAGGGCGAGAACGATCAGCATACACCCGCCAGTCGGCGTTTGAGGCGCAGGGGTTGGCGTGGTCAGGGCAGGGAGTAGGGGAGTTCAGAAGGCAAGAGGGGGGGCAGGGAGAAGGAAAGGAGGAGCGAATGGAGGGGCAGGGAGAAGGGGTTGCAGTGGTGGAGGATGAAGAGAGGGAGACGTTCTCATACTTAGACGATGAGAGGTTCAACGAGTGCACTCAGCTGCTCAAGAAAGTGAGTGGTTGCTTGCTTTTTCATCGCTTATTTCAGAAAATTAACAGAGCGGTTGCGCACAGTTGTTTAGAACTCTAATATTCTCTTTAGAGACTTCTCTCAAGTTGCCTTTGATCCTATTTTTCTGGACATTGCAGTTACTTTGCTACCTGCTTTCAAGGTCTTGAACAGTGGCTTATCAAAATGATCTCACTCCTCACTTCACGGTTTTTTCTCCCACTACTCTCACCTGTTTGCCTTGCCATGCCTTTTGAGTCAGCTCAGTAGTCGTACTTACCTGCCTTGCTTGCTCATACCCGACTTACTCTGTTTGTCTGCCCTCGTTATCCACCAACCTGCCATCTCCCCTGCAGCATGCCCCTCGGGATCTCCTCCCATTCATGTTCAGACACGGCCGCTACTGCTCTGCCTGCTGGCTCATTTTCTTCCCCCCTCCTCCTCCCCACCCTTCCTCCTCCTCCCCCCCTTCTCTCTCATCCACACCTGAGCACAACAGCACCACCCCCACCACCGCCACCGCCACCGCCACCGACACTCTCCCAAACCCCTTGGCCCCTATGCCACCCACATTTTCATTCAGCCCGGCTCGGCCCTCTCTGTCCTCGTTATTAGACTGGGATCCGTTAAAGTAAGAGTAGGCTGCTGTAGAAGAGTTATGCGCGCTGTTTGACGTACGGAGCGGTTTAGGTGCTGGAAAGAGTGGTGGCAGAAGCGCTAGGAGGGAGTGCAGACAGCATGGGCGAGTGGCAATGTCAAGTGTCTGGCGGCAAACGACTCCATTGCAAGGAGGTGGGGTTGAGAGCACCGAGGTACGACTCTGCTGTGAGGGAGTCTTGGAAGGAATCTGCTACTGCCTTCTCTGTTTGGGAGAGACTGAGTGGTGATGGGAGAGTGGGGATAGGAGGGAGGAAGATAGAAAAAGCATAAGACGTCTTGTGAGGGCACAGCGCCTCTGTTGTGAGAGAGTGGGTGAGCTGAAGAGGGAGGAGGTGGAGGTGAGAGCACCAGGGACTAGCGCTGGAACGAACGACTGAAGCACAGAGGGAATGACGGCGACGACTGAGATAACGGCGGCAGGGTGTTGATTCTGACTGCTAGCCGGCTGTGGTAGCAGGAGGGAGTACACAGGGTCGAATAGCAACGCGGCGAACACAAGGTTCGACTGAATGACGCAAAAATGCCTCCCTCACCTCCCGTACGCGGCTCTCTCAGACTCACCTTCGGTTCGCCGCCGCTCTCTCGCAACTTGAGGGTCGATTTCCACGTATCCAAGGTGACTCCCATCCTCACGATAAGCTGATCCGATTTGGGGCAACGGGCGTTGAAACTAGCGGCTAATCACGTACCCGCGATGCGCTGACCGGCGCCGCCTGACGTCGGAAGCTGGCCGCGCGTCGGCCATGAAAACTCGGAAACAAAAGGTAACCGTTGAAGAGGGTTCAAAGATACCTAACGCTGTAGCCGTGAGTATTTACTACGGACTGGAATGGATTCTGGTTGCTGGAATAACATGATCATCACAGGATCATCCATGATGGAAACATCTGGGAAGGCGATTTCAGAATGCTATTGATGAAAGGGATTCTCGTGTCGCATCCTGTGCAGCATGACGGCTAACCCGGCGGCTCGTCATTTCGGAAATACCAGATAGCTGTACTGCAGGAGTGAACGGGCGACAGCGGCTGTTACGTCACCAGCGAGTACCGTGAGATGTTTTTTTGTATAGCATGTCAGGTAGTATCTGATTCATCAGCTCCTAAATTGCAACTACCCTGTACTAAGAAATGTGAATGAATGACTATCGTTGTAAGGAATTATAATTCCTTACTGTAGTCAGTTATTAGCGAGTACATCCCGAAGGTCACGCGACGAACCTGTTCGCCCTATTTCGTCGGCCGAACCACTCCCGAGTCGGCCTCCGCTCCAATCGCATCCATCACCGAGCCATCCTCGCCCAACCTCCCCGCCTTGCTAGGAATTCCCCTATTTAGGCCTCGTCACTTCCATTGTATCGTCATTCTGTAATTTCCACTCTCGTTATTCGATATTCTGCGCACTCTGCAAGTTCATTCATAACAATCGTGGATTTATTTGAAATAGTAGCGTTTGACGATTCCAAGGCAAGACTGTGTCACGCTGTTACATGCGGAGTAGACGAAAGAACGGGATCACGAGTTTCGCGAGAAGATCAACCGGCGGCTCCTCGACAGCCTTGTCGCAGCGTGGGATCGCACACACACGAAACATCTGCGGCTGCGGAATACGAATCGTCCCGAAGTTCAGCACCTTTTACGGGGGTGGTTTAGAAAGGCGTGAATTGAATCTGTATTGCAATGAAGAGTACCTCGTGTCACACTTTCACACCATTACTTTCTGAGGGATGGTGTTGAACTCACCTGAAATGTCACTCTCGCAAAAAACGAGTTGGAAGTGGAGACGCTGTGAGAAATTTGAACACGTCCTGGCGGCTTCACATCCCCACCCTTCTGTCTTCATCGTACTGCCATGCCTCACTTATGCTTGTACTAGATTCTAGGTTTTCCGCTTACCTCTACTGGTCCGAAGTCGTCCCTTCCGCTGTCGTGCCATCCAGACTGCAGTGCATGGACCTGTGTTTTTAGCACTTCCCCCCCCCCCCGACCCGACGCTCCAACTTCTTAATCATGGCGTTTTCTCTTCTCCTCACCGTCCCTCCTCCATCGTTTCAGTGTCTCCTCACGCAGACCTCCAGAAACCCTGGTTTTCCTCGTTGCAAGCACAGTGGTCCGCACGTGAGCAGGATTCGCATAAGAACGCTCATCGTCTGCTCACACTCCACCGTCCACCCTTTTTCTTCCTTACACAGCCCTTTCGGCGATTGGCACTGTCCAGAAACCCAGTCCAAAGGCTGACTAACCTATCTTAGGCTTCACCAAGATTGAGACAATACGCCTCTGCCTTCTCTTCAATCAATAATATCACGGCTCTCTGACATACGAACCACTCGTTCGCTGACTCAATCAGTCGGTATTCCCAATGGCGTGTCCTCGCATACTCGGCCTGCTCGTCGCGGCATTCGCTGCGGCTCTGTTGCTGCTAGCGGTGCCAGCAGAGAGCAAGAGGGCGCCGCCGGTGAGAAGGGCAGTGCAAAAGGGAGTGCCGCAGTGGGAGCTTCTCGCGGCGCTTAAGGACCTTGATAAGAAATACGCCTTCTTCTCCGTTTTCGCAGAGCGATTCTACACTGCAGGTAGGCATTGAGAAAACAACATTAATTTGTTTTCTGTATACTGTGCATGACTGTTTTCAATCTGGGCGTGTCCTAAACATTTTCTGTTCCCTTTTTTCCCTTTTATTGCAGCGAAATTTAAGCTAATTTCACTTGATGGCCCTGCGACCATCCTCATCCCCTCTAATATTGGCAACCAATTTATGAAGAAAAAGTGGGATTCTTACACTCCGCAGCAGCGCCTACGCATATTGAAGAATCTGATTATACAGGGGAAATTCAGCAAGAACCGGCTTCTGTCAACTGTTCCGTTATGGCAGTTCCGCACCATGAACATGGACTTGAAGCTGATTAAAATGAATAAGATCAGCCAGCGAGAGTGTTACTTCAAGGCCCTAGGGGGAAAGTCATTTGGGCCTCTGAACATGGCTAATATGAGCCTGACAAAAAACATTCAGATTCACGGCATTTCTACGGTTCCCATTCCTCCAAATGCATGACAACATACTCAATTCGGTGTTCCTTGTGCAGTGTAATATATTGGATTGTAATAATGGTGATGTAACCTGACATGCTACTGTATCATGGTCACAAGCCCACTTGCATCAGTTTCAAGGAGTACCCTGTGAGAGAGGAGTGGGGGACGGTCAGGTCAGACATGTTGCACAGGACAAATCGGTCAGGCCCAGGAAAGGAACAACAGGAACAAGGGAGTTCCCAAACATGCAATCGCAAGACTTGAAGTAAGCTGTGGTGCCAAACGAATCTGCGGCCTGGATTGAGGTTAGGAGTGCTGCTACGGTTGCTGGAACGGAATAACAGGAACGAGGGAGTTCCCAAACATGGAGTCACACGGCTTGAAGTGCCCTGTGGCACCCATCTGCCTTGCTCTCTGCACCGCCGCCCGCTTGGCCGCCAGCATTCTCTGCACCTCCTCCTGGTGCCGCTGCTGTGCCTGGTGGGATTGATGGGCCTGCTGCGCCTGCTGGGGTTGCTGGGGCGCTGTAGCTGATGCAGGAGGCAGTGGTGCCAGAGGTGACTGGTTGGATACGGAATGGGGCCTGACAGGAGGTGGGGGGAGAGACGAGAAATGGGGGAGAGACGGGAAATGGAGGAGAGAGTGAATGAGGGTTGGTGGATGTGGATTAGGAAGGGAAGTGTTGAGCATTGGATAAATGGAATTGGGATACGTAGACGAGAAAGGATGTGGGCAAGAGCGGGTGCAGTGCACAGGCGATTGGATTGAGTCTGGTGCAGGATTGAGGCAGATGGGGATCCTAACAGGAGCCGAGTGTGGAATCAGGGAAATGCGGTGAGGAGACAGAGATGTCGGTGCAGCACCTGTGCTGTGGAGGGGAGTGCCCTCCACAGCACCTGTGCTGTGGAGGGCAGCACATGCATACCTCGGTGGCAGCGGCTCTGCACCGCCGGCTGCTTGCATTGCTCCTGCTGTGGTCGGCTCAGAGGTTTGCTGGGTTAGCGGCGAAGGAGGGCGAACGTTGGGGGACGATGGCCGCACCCCCGCAGCTGGAGATACGGTAAGAATAGAATGGTGTTGGGCGTAGGGGACGGGTGAATGCGAGGGAGGGAGGGTGAATGTGAGGAAGGAAGGGTAAATGCTGGGACAAGGAGGGTGAAAGCCAGAGGAAGAGGGTGAATGAGCGAGAGAGGGAGGTTAAATCGATGGGGGAGGGGAGAGAGGGGGGCGGGGGGGGGGGGGGAGAGGGAGGGGGGGGGGGGGGGGGGTGAATGGGACATTGAAAACAATTGCGACATGAATGTCTTCGACTGGGAACTGATAAAGGAACAGCGAGGAAACATGGCCAGGAAAGCGTGTGGTCAGGCAAATAAAGCCGTGAAACCTGAACCGCGACTGCAAGTAAAGGCACCTTAGCTTCAACCCCTGGTTCTAACACTTAACCCGAAACATGCCTTTGAAAAACCTAGACCCAACCGAAGGCTGTTATTCTCACATGCAGATGACGTGGCAGTGGTGGCAGGGAATGAAAATCCAGGTGGACCCACAGCAGCAGCTACTGATGGCCCGCCTCCAGTGCCTCCCAATGACGTGGCAGCAGGACCTGCAGCTGACGTGGCAGGTGCGTGATGGTGGTCCCGTGGCTTGGCCGCGTGGTCTCGATCCTTCTCGTCTGCGTACGGTCGACTAAGGGGGGGGGCGAGCAGAAACGACAGAGGTAAGGCGTATGGGGAGGAGGGTGGAGGTAAGGAGCGGAGAGAAGGGTGGAGGTAAGGAGCGGAGAGAAGGGTGGAGGTAAGGAGCAGAGAGAAGGGTGGAGGTAAGGAGCAGAGAGAAGGGTGGAGGTAAGGAGCAGAGAGAAGGGTGGAGGTAAGGAGCAGAGAGAAGGGTGGAGGTAAGGAGCAGAGAGAAGGGTGGAGGTAAGGAGCAGAGAGAAGGGTGGAGGTAAGGAGCGGAGAGAAGGGTGGAGGTAAGGAGCGGAGAGAAGGGTGGAGGTAAGGAGCAGAGAGAAGGGTGGAGGTAAGGAGCAGAGAGAAGGGTGGAGGTAAGGAGCAGAGAGAAGGGTGGAGGTAAGGAGCAGAGAGAAGGGTGGAGGTAAGGAGCAGAGAGAAGGGTGGAGGTAAGGAGCGGAGAGAAGGGTGGAGGTAAGGAGCGAGGGGAGGAACTGAGGAGTGGTGAGGCAGCGAGTTGGAACGAAAGACTGAAGCACTAAGGGGAGGTGACGGCGCCGGCGACTACTGAGATAACGGCGGCAGAGAGTTCATCCTGACTGCTAGCCGACTGTAATAGCAGCAAGGAACACAGGGTCAAAGGGCAGATGCGACGTGCACACCGATTTGACTGGACGACGCAAAAGAGCGTTGACTGGAGATGCGAAGTTCCTCTCATGAAACTTTTGAAAATTCTCAATAGTTTCTCCCCCACCTCCACGCCGCTCTCTCAACGTGCGTGTTACGCATAGCCGCTTGAGGGTTAACCTCCGCGAACTCAAGGTGAATTCCCATCCTCAGGATAAACCGATCCGATTTGAGACAAAGAGGATTGAAACTAGCCGCTAATCACGTACCCGCGATGCGCCGACCGGCGCCGCCTGACGTCGGAAGCTGGCCGCGCGTCGGCCATGGAATCTCGGAAAATACTAAAAGTCTGGAGAAGGGTTCAAAAGCACGCAGCCGTTGTAGCTGTGAGTATCTACGAAAGACTTGAAGAGTTTTCCGGCGGATGCTGGGATCATAGGATGGAAACCAGTGTGAAAGCGAATTCAGACTGCCTCCGATCAAACGGCTTCTCGTTCCAATTTCTCGTTCCAGGCCCTGGGATTGGCGATGTAACTAGGTGGCTTTTGAGTCGACTCAAAAGTCACTGGGATGGCGATGTCAAACGGGTTCCGGCGAATCCTGTGCAGCGTGACGGCTAGTCCAGCGGCTCATCATTCCGGCGGTACCGGAAACCTGCGCTGTACGATTGAGCGGGGCACGGCGGCTGGATACAAAATGGCGGCGAAGTATCACGGCTGTTTATGACATGAGCAAGCAGCGGGAGGTAACTTCGGACGCGCCTAAAGATCGATAACGAGTTCGCTACGATACTGCTTCTTTACGTCGCCAGCACGTAGTGCGGAAAGCTTGCCGAGGAAGGAAAGCACGCGCGCGTGTCGTTGCTGCTGACCTGAAAGCAGCAACTACATGCGATGCGACGGGTCTGCCAACCACAATTCTAATGCCTGTTCTGTCCTTACCTAAGCGAGAAGTTAATCGCGTTCAACTTACCTGGCCCAGTTCGCGAAAAGCGATGGCATCACTAGCGAAATCTGGTTAGCGAAATCTGTGTAGATGCTCATTGGCTGGGGGACTGTGCTGACGGGACAGGGATCGAGTTTCCTGTTACCGGTACAATGCTCAAGAGTATATTATTCAAGCTTGCATTATTCGAATACAATTAATTTAAAACCAGGGTGCACATTCAACGCGGTTCGGCTTGAGATGTTGGGAAGGGGGTTTGGAGAAAAACACTGATTGGCTCACGAGGGGCGACAAAAAAATGATTCCGCTAGAGCTTCGGGCATTTCGTAGGTGGCGGGAGGGGGTGAAATGGCGGGAGTGGGTGAAACCGAATGGCGGGAGGGATGAAACAGATTGGCGGGAGGGGGGGGAAACGAAATTGCGGGGGAGGGGGGAAACAAAATTGCGGGGGAGGGGGGAAACGAATTTCGACGGGGAGGGGGAAATGAAATTGCGGGGGCGTGGGGAAACGAAATTGCGGGGGAGGGGGGAAACGAATTTCGACTTGAAGGGGTTGAAAGCACACCTCGTAACCCACTCAGTCAAGGGATAACCTTTGATGCACATTCAGCTGAATGTGCACCCCGGTTTTAAGCGAGAACAACCCCTTGAATACTTGGGAATGAACAAGCTAGAGTCAAAATGAGCACTCCGTGGGGTTTGAGAGCGCATGCTGGCAATCTGCCATGATGCAAGTCAGCTTCAGGTGGAGGTCTGCTAGGCACAACATGTTGCCCAGGTCCTACCTACCCATACCTTCTGAGTCGCAAACAGAAGGCTGTAATTCGTTTTTGCTCGTATAAGCACAGACATGGGATGTGGGGGAGTGTCATGTGGTTGTGGCTCCTCTATCGCTGTTGTTCGTGCAGCTCAACTAAGTTGTGATGCAATGAAAACTCCGTTGTTATGTCGAGTATTGCACGATCCATGGATGACCTGCCATACCATGCCACGCCACGCCATGCCATACCATCCCATGACACGCCATGCCATGCCATGCATAACGGACAGATGAAAGTTGAGGTGGATGGTGGGTGATGTGATGAGACATAAATGCAGGAATACGCATGTGATCCCTGGGAAAACGGTTCAAGGCACGAGTGTTAGGCAACGGAAGGGGCACGCGCAGGGTGGAAGAGCAAGAGTGTCAACACACTGGTCTTAACCATGCACGTAGTCACGCCAGATGAGTCAGCACACATGCTTACCAGCACCGCCATCCACTTACCAAGCCAGTCAGCTCACTCCTAAAAACAAGCCATCAACACATCCCAAACCCCAGGCCAACCAACGCATTCAAAACCCCAAGCCAATCAACGCATCCCAAACCCCCAGCCGATCAACGCACCCAAACCCCAAGCCAATCAACGCATCCCAAACCCCCAGCCGATCAACGCACCCAAACCCCAAGCCAATCAACGCACCCAAACCCCAAGCCGATCAACACACCCCAAAACCCAAGCCAATGAGTCCAACCCATTGAACTCAAAACTCACCGAGCAACTCCAGTGCAGAGATCCTCTTGCGGGGATCTTTAACGAGTATCCTCCTTATAAGCTCTTTTGCGTCCTCGGTCACAGTGCGCCACTTGGCGGACTTGAACTGCACCTCCTTGCGCCGGATCGCATCGAATATGCCCTCGTTGCTCGCCGCCCAGAACGGCGGGAAGCCGCACAGCATGATGTATAGGACGATCCCCGCCGACCAGATGTCGGATTCGGGGCCGTACGAGCCGGTGAGGACCTCTGGGGCCATGTAGTAGGGCGTGCCTACGAACTCTGTCAGGGGCTCGCCTGTAGAAATGGGGCGGTGGCGCGGAGGAGAGGGACAAGAAAGAGTGAGGGGCACATTTGTACGAGCCGTGAGGACCTCAGGAGCCATGTAGTAGGGCGTGCGACAAACTCTGTGAGAGGCTCACCTGTATGGGGGGGGGAAAGGGGGGCAGGAAGGGTGGTGGTTCGGGGGAGGGCAGGAAGAGGCAAGAGGGGGGCCGGTGGGGACCTCTGGGGCCATGTAGTAGGGCGTGCCGACAAACTCTGTCAGGGGCTCGCCTGTTAGAGGAGGGGTGAGGGGAGGGGGGAGAGGGAGGAGAGGGAGGAGATGGAGGAGAAGGAAGAGAAGGAGGAAAGGGAGGAGAGGGAGGAGAGAAAGGATAGGGAGGAGAGGGAGGTTAGGTAGGATAGGGAGGAAAGGGTAGGGAGGAGAAAGAGGATGTTGTTTCCCGGCTTCACACCCCAGAGTGTGCGCAGAATGCAAAGTCATTCCAACCCTCAAAAAAACCCCCAAATTGGACCGGTGCAACTTCCAAATAACACTGTTTTACACTCACCATGTCATTTGCAAATACAAGGTAGAACCCCATGGCACTCGCTCACCGTGTCTGAACCGCGTGGCCTGGCCGCACCAAAGTCAATCACTTCAATGCCCGTATCGTCGTCCTTGTGCATGAGCAGAATGTTCTCGGGCTTCAATTCACATCGCCGTGTGAGCGCATACAATGCCATACCATTCGAACCCAAGCTGTCTCACCGTGCCTGAACCTCGTAGCAACACCAAAGTCGATCACTTTGATGTTCGTGTCGTCATCCTTGTGCATGAGCAGAATGTTCTCGGGCTTCACATCGCAGGTGCAATGCCGTTGGAGTGGCAGTAGAGCAGCGCCTCCACCAGCGTCTGGCACACGAGGGCACAATGCCATGCCATGCCATGCCATGCCATGCCATGCCATGCCATGCCATGCCATGCCATGCCATGCCATGCCATGCCACGCCATTCCAGCCAACAATGTTCACATGGTGCATGGCATACCGTGTCTGAATCGTGTGGCGACGCCAAAGTCAATCACTTTGATGTTGGTATCGTCGTCCTTGTGCATTAACAGAATGTTCTCAGGCTTCACGTCGCGGTGAGCAATGCCATTGGAGTGGCAGTAGAGCAGCGCCTCCACCAGCGTCTGGCACACGAGCGCCGCGCTGCGCTCGCTGTACTGCCCTCTAAGCTTGATGCGGTCAAACAGCTCCCCTCCCTTGCAGATCTCCATCACTAGGTGCACGTGCTGCGAGGGGGGGGATGGGGAGGGGCATGAGCAACGAGGCGAGTATTTACTCGCTCGATTGTTTTTAACTCGTTCGATTGTTTTTAACTCGCTCGATTGTTTTTAACTCGTTTTGGGCGACTAACGAGTTGGCAGGTTTGCTGAAGATACTCGCTTTTACAAGCGAGTAATTTCGTACTCGCGAATTGGGTAAAGGGGAGAGGTGGGGAGTGGAAGTGGAGCGGAGTTGGCACACAGCGCTGCATTTCGTTCCTTGTGCTGAATCTCGCTCATCCCGTGACTAGCCTCATTCCTTCATTCCTTTGCTCTATGAAGGAGATGCTCAAGAAGGAGACATGCAGAACGAATGAACATGGGATGACCAGACAGTGGATGCTTAGGGGGAGGAAAGGCATGAGTATTAGAGAGTTTGCCTGAGCAAAAACAGCAAGAGCAAGAAGTAACCTACCGAGTAAGAAGGTCTAATAGAGATCAATGATGTTGAAGTGGATTGTCTCTACTCACTAACCCCCACAAACTCCTCGCCCCACCCACCATTCGCTTCACCTTGCTGTCCTCGAACGTCTCATAGAGGTCGATGATGTTGGGGTGGGGCGGGGTGGGGTGGGGAGCGGTGGGGTGGGGTGGGGTGGGGAGGGTGGGTGGGGCACCTCAGCTCACCTTGCTGTCCCCGAAGGTTCCATAGAGGTCGATGATGTTGGGGTGGGGTGGGGTGGGGTGCGTTGGAACAGGGTAAGTCTTCTCTGCTTACCATGCGATTCCTACCACACCACACACTCGCCTCACCTTGCTGTCCTCCAAGGTCTCATAGAGGTCGATGACGTTGGGGTGACCCCTCAGCTGCTGCCCACAAACAGCCCCCACCCTTCAACTCCTACCACGTTACACCCACCCCTCACCTTGCTGTCTTCAAACGTCTCGTAGAGGTCGATGATGTTGGGGTGGGGTGGGGTGCGGTGGGATGGGGTACTTCTACTACTTATAGTTCACCCCATGCCATAACACATCAACCACCCTCACCTTGCTGTCTTCAAACGTCTCATAGAGGTCGATGATGTTGGGGTGGCCCCTCAGCTGCTGCATCAGCTGCACCTCCTTGCGCACGTCCTCCGCGTCCTCTGGGCACTGCAGTGGTGCGGTGCGGTGGGGTGGGGTGGGGTGGGGTGGGGTGTGGTCCACAAGGTACATCGGGAGGTATGAGTGGGGCGCAGACACATGCACATGAACCTGCCCTAGGGGCACTGCAACAGCTGCTGCATCAGCTGCACCTCCTTGCGCACGTCCTCTGCGTCCTCGGGGCACTACAAAGGGGTAGTGGGGTCCACATGGCACATGGAGAGCTATGAGTGGGGCACAGGCACAGCAACATGCCCTGGGGACACTGCATCAGCCGCACCGCACGCCCTCCGCATCCTCCTCGGGACACTGCCGTGAGAGGGTGGGGCACGTTGCGTATAGAGAGGTGTGAGTGGGGGCACAAGCACATCAACATGCCAGTAGGAAAGGGGCAAAAAGGGGGGGCTGCATCAGCTGCACCTCCTTGCTCACGTCCTCTGCATCCTCGGGACACTGCAGTGGTGTGGTGTGGTGGGGTGGGGTGGGGTGTGGTGCACATGGTACATCGAGAGCTATGAGTGGGGCACAGAAACATATTGCAGCGAGTGTTATTTGAGAATTCTCAAAAAACACGCACATGCACTGCACCAGCTGCTGCATTAGCTGCACCTCCTTCCGCACGTCCTCTGCATCCTCGGGGCAATGCAGGGAGGTGATGGGGAGAGGGGCGCATAGATGCACGCTCATTAACATGCCAGTAGGAGACAAAGGGGGAGGGGTGGGCTGCACCAGCTGCTGCATCAGCTGCACCTTCTTCCGCACGTCCTCTGCGTCCTCAGGGCACTGGAATGGTGGGGTGCGGTGAGGTGTGGCGGGGTGGGTTGGGTTGAGGTGGGGTGGGGTGGGGTGCGGTGGAATGGGGTGGGGTGGGGTTTATGAGAAGTGAAGTGACCGTGTGATGTGATGGTGAACACATGCCAGTGCATCATTTCCTTCCCCCACAGCGCATCCTTGTGCAACCGCATCTGGGATCAAACCCCATGGCATCGCGGACGTGTGTAACAACCAAAGATGACCGTTGCGATGCGACAGCCATGATGACATGACATGACACCACGCCGTGCCAGCATCAATCAGTCCCACGTCCATGATCCATCCATGCACGCACATGCCAGCAGCATAAGTTTGTATGAGTTGCACATGTAGAGATTAATACTGCTGGCATACTTATGCACCTGTACGAATCATGGAGGAATGATGGCAATCCGCCCCACCCAGCCCCAACCAACCCCACCCATCACGACCCAGCATCACCCAGCCAGCCCCACTCCCTCGCCCTCCCACCCACCACAATCCGCTCCGTGCTGCCTCTCTTGCAAACCAGCAGCACACCTGCAACCTGGTTCAGCCAGGAGCACCGCCATCCACCGCACCCCATCCCATCCCATCCCATCTCTTCCCATCACATCCCATCCCATCTCTTCCCAGCCCATCCCATCCCATCTCTTCCCATCCCATCCCATCCCATCTCTTCCCAGCCCATCCCATGCAGGCACTGACCACAATGGTGTTGCACGCCAGCAGCGCCCTGTCACCCTGTTCACGCACGACCACCACAATTCACCCCATCCCATCCCATCCCGCACCAACACATGCACACACTCACCACAACCCTCTCCTTGCTGATCGTCTTACACGCCAAGAGTGCCCCTGTCATCCGGTTCACACATGAACGAATCACCCCCAACTGCCCCACGCCCAGCTCCTCCTCCTGCACGTCAAACACCTCCGTGACATCACCTGACTCCCCCTCTTCCTTCCCTCCACACACCACCGCCCGTCCCCACCTGTGCACGCACCACCAGCATTACCCAACCCATCCTGCAGCAGCCCAAGCAAGCACTCACCACAACCCTCTCCTTGCTGATCGTCTTACACGCCAAGAGTGCCCCTGTCATCCGGTTCACACATGAACGAATCACCCCCAACTGCCCCACGCCCAGCTCCTCCTCCTGCACGTCAAACACCTCCGTGACATCACCTGACTCCCCCTCTTCCTTCCCTCCACACACCACCGCCCGTCCCCACCTGTGCACGCACCACCAGCATTACCCAACCCATCCTGCAGCAGCCCAAGCAAGCACTCACCACAACCCTCTCCTTGCTGATCGTCTTACACGCCAAGAGTGCCCCTGTCATCCGGTTCACACATGAACGAATCACCCCCAACTGCCCCACGCCCAGCTCCTCCTCCTGCACGTCAAACACCTCCGTGACATCACCTGACTCCCCCTCTTCCTTCCCTCCACACACCACCGCCCGTCCCCACCTGTGCACGCACCACCAGCATTACCCAACCCATCCTGCAGCAGCCCAAGCAAGCACTCACCACAACCCTCTCCTTGCTGATCGTCTTACACGCCAAGAGTGCCCCTGTCATCCGGTTCACACATGAACGAATCACCCCCAACTGCCCCACGCCCAGCTCCTCCTCCTGCACGTCAAACACCTCCGTGACATCACCTGACTCCCCCTCTTCCTTCCCTCCACACACCACCGCCCGTCCCCACCTGTGCACGCACCACCAGCATTACCCAACCCATCCTGCAGCAGCCCAAGCAAGCACTCACCACAACCCTCTCCTTGCTGATCGTCTTACACGCCAAGAGTGCCCCTGTCATCCGGTTCACACATGAACGAATCACCCCCAACTGCCCCACGCCCAGCTCCTCCTCCTGCACGTCAAACACCTCCGTGACATCACCTGACTCCCCCTCTTCCTTCCCTCCACACACCACCGCCCGTCCCCACCTGTGCACGCACCACCAGCATTACCCAACCCATCCTGCAGCAGCCCAAGCAAGCACTCACCACAACCCTCTCCTTGCTGATCGTCTTACACGCCAAGAGTGCCCCTGTCATCCGGTTCACACATGAACGAATCACCCCCAACTGCCCCACGCCCAGCTCCTCCTCCTGCACGTCAAACACCTCCGTGACATCACCTGACTCCCCCTCTTCCTTCCCTCCACACACCACCGCCCGTCCCCACCTGTGCACGCACCACCAGCATTACCCAACCCATCCTGCAGCAGCCCAAGCAAGCACTCACCACAACCCTCTCCTTGCTGATCGTCTTACACGCCAAGAGTGCCCCTGTCATCCGGTTCACACATGAACGAATCACCCCCAACTGCCCCACGCCCAGCTCCTCCTCCTGCACGTCAAACACCTCCGTGACATCACCTGACTCCCCCTCTTCCTTCCCTCCACACACCACCGCCCGTCCCCACCTGTGCACGCACCACCAGCATTACCCAACCCATCCTGCAGCAGCCCAAGCAAGCACTCACCACAACCCTCTCCTTGCTGATCGTCTTACACGCCAAGAGTGCCCCTGTCATCCGGTTCACACATGAACGAATCACCCCCAACTGCCCCACGCCCAGCTCCTCCTCCTGCACGTCAAACACCTCCGTGACATCACCTGACTCCCCCTCTTCCTTCCCTCCACACACCACCGCCCGTCCCCACCTGTGCACGCACCACCAGCATTACCCAACCCATCCTGCAGCAGCCCAAGCAAGCACTCACCACAACCCTCTCCTTGCTGATCGTCTTACACGCCAAGAGTGCCCCTGTCATCCGGTTCACACATGAACGAATCACCCCCAACTGCCCCACGCCCAGCTCCTCCTCCTGCACGTCAAACACCTCCGTGACATCACCTGACTCCCCCTCTTCCTTCCCTCCACACACCACCGCCCGTCCCCACCTGTGCACGCACCACCAGCATTACCCAACCCATCCTGCAGCAGCCCAAGCAAGCACTCACCACAACCCTCTCCTTGCTGATCGTCTTACACGCCAAGAGTGCCCCTGTCATCCGGTTCACACATGAACGAATCACCCCCAACTGCCCCACGCCCAGCTCCTCCTCCTGCACGTCAAACACCTCCGTGACATCACCTGACTCCCCCTCTTCCTTCCCTCCACACACCACCGCCCGTCCCCACCTGTGCACGCACCACCAGCATTACCCAACCCATCCTGCAGCAGCCCAAGCAAGCACTCACCACAACCCTCTCCTTGCTGATCGTCTTACACGCCAAGAGTGCCCCTGTCATCCGGTTCACACATGAACGAATCACCCCCAACTGCCCCACGCCCAGCTCCTCCTCCTGCACGTCAAACACCTCCGTGACATCACCTGACTCCCCCTCTTCCTTCCCTCCACACACCACCGCCCGTCCCCACCTGTGCACGCACCACCAGCATTACCCAACCCATCCTGCAGCAGCCCAAGCAAGCACTCACCACAACCCTCTCCTTGCTGATCGTCTTGCATGCCAGCAGCGCGCCAGTCGTCCTATTCACGCACGACCGGATAACCCCCAACTGTCCCACGCCCAGCTCCTCCTCCTGCACGACAAACACCTCACCTGAACCCTGAATTCCCGCAACCCCTCCGTTCCCGCTCCACACAAGCACTCACCACAATGCGTTCCTTGCTGATCGTCTTGCATGCCAAGAGCGCCCCTGTGACTCTGTTCACGCACGACCGGATAACGCCCAACTGCCCCACACCACGCCCAGCTCCTCCTCCTGCACATCAAACACCTCGGTGACATCAACTAACAAGCAAGCAAGCACTCACCACGATCCTCTCCTTGCTGATTGTCTTGCATGCCAAGAGTGCCCCAGTCACCCTATTCACGCACGACCGAATCACTCCGAACTGCCCCACGCCCAGCTCCTCCTCCTGCACGTCAAACACCTCGGTGACCTCGCGGTACGGCTTGCGCAGAATGAAGTCCGTGTGCCGCAGGCTGCCCCCGTCCACCCACGATGAGATGCGCCGGTGCGCGCCCTTCTGTAGCGCCGCCACCGGCCCCGCTACAGCCACTGGGGCTACAGTCACTGGTGCTACAGCTACCGCTGGTATGCCCCCACCTGCTGCTGCTACAGCCGTCCCTGCTGCTGCTGCTGCTGCTCCCACTGCTCCTCCACCCACCCCAACCCCCACACCCCCTCTCACCCCACTACCCTCCCTCCTCAGCCCAGACCTTTCTTTCACAGACCCTATCCCAGCCACTCCCCGCACTCCTCTCCCCATTCCTCCTGCTCCGCTTCCCCCTGCCCCCTCTCCTCCCATCCCCCCTCCCCCGGCCTTCCCCGCGGGGGGCCCTACCGCCACCAGTTTAACCTCTCTGCCCTCATCCCCGCTATCATCTGCCCCGATTTCCACTCTTAGCTGTAGCTTTTTCAGCCCTATAGCGGATTTCCGCGGAGACCCTGCGCCTCCAGATTCCCCCCTGGGCGAACCCGCCGCGCTCCCCCTCTCGCTCCCCCGCTCGCTCCCCCTCTCGCTCCCCCCATCGCCCCCGATCCCCAGCCGCTTTCTGTGGGCGGAAATCGCGGCGCTGACGGCGCTCGCGCCGCCGATTGCGCTGCCACCCGGCGCGTCGCGCCCCGTTACCGCGGACACGTCAGACAACGCGACGGATTCCGTCGGCGAGCTACGCTCCGTTCCCTCCCCGTCATCCTCCTGAACGGGAGACGCTATCCCCCTCATCCCCGCGCGTCCCGCGCCGATCCCTCCCCCCTCCGCATCCCCGTAACCCTGATCCCTCCCCGCCGCTGCCCCCGCGCCGCCCGCCAGCCGCCCCTTCGTGAGCGGCATGGCGGCGGAATAAATATTATGATCAACGCTCCCGATGCGCCGATGGCGCCCCTTTCCGCCGCCCGCGCCCGCTCCCCCGCCCTTCTCCATGTGGCGGAGCACCTGGCGCTGCCCCACCTCCGGCGCTCTCAGCCGGTCCATGCGGCTCCCCTCAATCTCTTTCCCTGCGGAAGACGCGGACGGGGGAAACGCGGGGGGGGGCTTCCGCGCGCCAGGCTCTTCCGCGTCGCTTCCCGCTCTCCCCGCGGCGGAAGCTCCGCCCGCTCCGCCGGCGTCGGAATCACCCCCGCCGCTGCTACTGTGCTCCGCGGAAGAACGCCTGCTGCGCGGCCTTTCTTTTTCCGCGTGGTTCTTCCCCTTCTTGGTTTTCGCCTTGGCGTTCGCCAATGGCGCTTTGACACGTGGCACAGATACCTCGCTCGCGTCGTCGTCGCAGTCTTGTTCCGAATCCGTCTCCTCCTCCGCCATAGCGGGAACAATGGGCTTTAAGATGGGTTCTATTATCGGGTTTTCTACTAACTGAAACCCGCAATTCGGGCAAAACTGGTACCGCGGCTTGCAATACGCGGCTCCGCCGGCAGCGGCCGCCAAAGCCGCCGCCGCCGCCGCCAAATCCGCGCTCTGCGGTGGAAATTGCGCCGCGTTCACGGATGGCTTTAACGGAAAGCGCGGCTTGTCCGCATCTGACGGTATGGAGTCGGGGGTGTTGACGAGCGGTAATCGCGGATCGACGACGCTATTGATACTGCTGCTGTTGCTGCTGTTGTTAACCCCGTTTCGCATCGACTCCAGCGTCGGCTGTCTCGCCGCGCCGCCCATTGCGCCGCTTCTGCTTCGCCCCCCGCCGCCGTTCGTGCTGTTCCCCGTGCCCGTAGGGACCGCCCCGTACCCGCCGCTTAAACCGGAAAGACTAAGACCGGCCAACGCGGCCCGCGCCTCGACGGCGACGTTATCGGAGGATTTTCGCCGGCGGCGCCCCTCGTGGCTCGAGTGGCTGCTGCGCCCGTCCGACATGTGCCCGGGCGACTCCGCGTGGTTAGCGACACTTTGTGGCGAAGCGCTGCGAACATGTAATCCTACGCCGGACCCTGCGTGCTTGCTGCTTCCGCGCTCAATTGCGCTTCCCCCGATTCCGCCTGCCCCGCTTCCGCCTCCCCCGACCATGTGAAACTCCTGCAGGCGCAGCTCGAGCGGGCTGACGGACGCGACCGTTGCGCGCCGGCGGCTTCCGCTCTTGTGCGGGGGGAGCCCCGAGGGCTGCTCCGAGTGGTACTGCATCATAAAACCCTCGGACCCGGCAGTTCAAGTGTAGGACACTTGATACGGGTTTCCTAGGTTATTGGCTGCAATGCGGTGCTTCTAGTGACCTCCTAACCATCTGTGGGATAGGTGAGGCAACGGGTGATGATGTTAAAGATAATGGATGAGATCATATAAGAGGTATTGCGGTAGGTGCGAGAATGACCTTCAGAACTAGCAGGGGCGATTACTATTTCCGCGAGAGTGAACGCTGGGAACGCAACACAACACGATGCAATGTGAGAGAATGTACTCAGTCACTGCGGGTCGATGTAGCTAACCCTGCGAACGATTCGCGTGGAACATAAACTATCACTACCCTAAAGGAAGACAGCTTTCGAAATAATTAATTCTAGAGAAACTGACTTTCAGCAACAGAAGAGTTATATGAAGGTCCACAACAACTGTGCAAAGGTCGAGGACCTTGGAATTAGGTTGCGGGGAAGCAAAGCACTGTTGAGCTGGAAGGGTAAGTGAGACAGATAAGAGGCAAGGTGATTTCAAACATGGCGCAGCTGACAAGCTGGCACTGCTGCACGAACAAGCGTCAAACACGGACGGTCAAACGGAGTATGAAACCGCCATGGCTGAACTAGGCGGTACAGTACCGTACGGATGGAGCAGCGAACCGTACCGTACGTACGCTGGTTGCGTACCGCACAGAAATCGAGAGGGTGGCGGTGGTGGTAGCTGTCGTTTCTGAAACCCAAGAGCCAGCAAGCCAGCCTGAGGTTTGGACCTCAGGTTTTCACAGTTATTGTAAGGTTTGGAAGTCGCGAGCGTGGTAACCTGAATGATTGTGGTTTGCGAGTTTTGGCGACAAAACCCTACCGTGGTGTTCTGGCCTTCAATTTCTGGTGCGAGGTTCGGAATCCTCAAGTTCGGTTCGGGAAGATCGCTCAAGTTGATGAAGCCTGATGGCTCGTTTCATGAGGAGCAAAACACTTGGAGGGAACCACGTGGACGTACGTACGCACGCCACACTTCGTCTGACTTTTACGAAACTCGTGGTGGCATTCGGCGGTGTGCGGTGGAAGAATCGGAGTGTTGCACAGTGTCTGGGGTACAGTACACTGACAAAGGTGGGTGGATCACCTGGCGGTCCGGCGGCCATGAGTGGAACGCTGTGGGCCCCGTGGGGCACAGCCCACCGCCCACTAGGCACGAAAGCGGGCACAAACCATTCCCAACTAACAGCTGAAAACGTGCAGTGCACAGGCACTGGGTAAACAAGTTTATGACTCGTTTGTAATTTCTGCAGCTATTGGAGAATGTTGGGATTGCACCGTAGAAGTTAGCCAACTAGGAACCATTCATTTACTTCTGAAATGACGGGCAATGCGTACGTTATTGGTCAAAGGGGTGGGTGGAACGTGGAAGGCTCTGTACAAGGTAAGGTCATCATATCTGTTACGAATAGTAATTATTGAAACATTACTGTGCACTCCTCGCCGCAGCAAACGAAGCACGCACTACCGGGGCTGAAGACGAAAGGGCGGAAGTGACGCGAAGGGTCGCACGGTTACGAAAGCATCTGTGTCAGAATCACTGTGCAGGAATGATTGCATTGAGCAGCAGGATGAGTACAAGTATGAAACCCTAAAGGGTTGTACTCACTAGAGTATGCCCCACTACAGCCTAGAAGCATACAAATGTAATTTGACACACCCCCATAGGCAAAGTGGGGGATAGCAAACACAACGAACGGTCACAAGACCAGTCAAGCAAGAGAACAAAGCAAAGCAAAGCTCAGGGTGGATCTCAAGGACACCACACAATCTGAGCACAAGCAAGCGACCACAAGGCCAGTTCACATGCAGAGTTATAATAGCAAGGCAGTACACTGATCACAACCTAGCAAGAGTAAACAAGCAGCTATAAAGATATATATATCAGTGTACAACAAGAGCAAGTCAAGCAACCAGCAGGTGAGGCAGAGTGGGCACAAGCCCAAGAGCCGTGCAGAAACGCTGATGATCACCAGACCCAAGGGCCTTGGTGAAGACATCAGCAGTGTTGGCCCGAGAGGCCACGTAAGCAAGGCGCAGTTGACCACGCTGCTGCAGCTCATGCGCAAGGAAGTAGCGAAGAGCAATGTGCTTCGTTCTGTGCTCCAGTCTCTGCTCGCGACACAAGGCAAGCATTGCCTTGTTGTCGACGTACAGAACTGGAGGAGAACGAGGCCGCTCCCCCAAGTCGGTCAGCAGGTAGGTCAGCCAGCGAAGCTCCTGTGCAGCCATGGCCCCAGCGTAGATATCGGCCTCACAGCTGGAACCAAGCACAGAAGAAGAACGAGTGGACCTCCACGAGACAGAACCAGAGCCAAGACTGAAGGTGTAACCCTGTGACGAACGCTGAGTCGCCTGGTCGTCAGCCCAAGAAGCGTCAGAGTGTCCTGTGAGTACCACTGAACCCCGTCCTCCAAGCACGAGCCCCATGCCCGATGTACTGCACAAGTAACGCAGTACCCTCTTCGCAACATCAAAGTGCACCTTTCGGTGTCTACCAGGTGCCACGTAGCGAGCCATGAGGCTGAGAGGGTACACGAGGTCAGGTCGTGTGCACGTCATCAGGTACATGAGGCAGCCCATAAGCTCTGGGTACGGACCACTCGGCTCTACGGACTCGTCCGAAGGTGGAGCTGAGAGCGAGTGGCCGGTAGACAGAGGAGTGGGCTGTGGCGAGGACCACGTGAAGCCGAAGCGCTGAAGGACCTGGTGCACCATGTGTGACTGAGTGAGGGTGATGGTGCACCGTGCTCTGTCCCGGGTGATCTGCAAGCCAAGATAGCTCCGCAGCTCACCCAAGTCAGTGCAGGTGTGTCTCTCCTGCAGCTCCGCCTTCACTAGGTCCAGTGCCTCAGTGTCAGTGTAAGTCGTCGACGTACACGAGGATGTAGAACGCCGGCAGAGTAGTGTCGGTGCGTAGAAACAGCGACGGGTCAGCAGTCGAAGGAGCAAACCGAAGAGCCGCAAGTGTCGTCCTCAGTGTGTCGTGCAACTCGCGGGGCGCTTGACGCAGGCCGTACACTGGTCGCCGTAGGCTCCACTGGGTACCCTCAGGAAACGACCCACTGAAGCCCTGTGGATGGCGCAACCAGATGGCCTCGTGAAGGCTACCCTGCAAGAATGCTGTCGAGAAGTCGAGGGAGTGCAGCTCGTAGTCGCGCTGTGCTGCAACGTGTAGCAACACCCGAAGAGTGGTCATCTTCGGGGTGGGGGAGAAGCTCTGAAAGAAGTCAACTCCCTCACGCTGACTGAAACCTCGAGCAACGTAACGTGCCTTGAAGGCAGGCGGAGAACCCGGCGGTCGCTTCACTCTGAAAATCCACATGCCACTGACGATGTTCGCCCCAGGTGGGGGAACCTCGTCGACGTAGGTGCCTGTGGACTTCCAGGAAGCCATCTCTGCATCCATGGCTGTCTGCCACTGAGAGGAGTACTCACCCGAAATCGCCTCTCTGTAAGAGCGCGGGGTGGGGATGTCAAGTGCATCCGGGTCTCCCTCAGGGGCAAGCAGCATGGTCGCGAGATGGGGTGCAGCGGCCGCAAGGCACTCCAGCTCCTCCTGCCTGTCCTCAAGAACGTCACAGCCAAGGGCAGTACAGCCAAGGGCAGTCTCACCCCCGACGGACGGAGGACAGGCAGGGACAGGGTCAGAAACAAGACTCGCAAGGTAGTCTAGGCGGTACACAGCAGCAAAGTCAACGAGCTTAGCGACTAAGGCAGACGCAGCAGGAGACGAGAACGAAGGGTCAGTCACCACCGTAGCAAGAAAGCGAGTAACTGTCGGACTGGACGCACGAGCAAGGTCAGACGGAGGGTCAGCAACGTCAGGAAGAGAGGACGCAGGAGGTAATGGCAGGACAACACGCTGTGGAACAGAGGAAGGACGGAGTGTCATATCGTGAGTGCCTGGGACAGCCGGAGCATGCTGACGACGAACACGAGGAACACGAGCACGGACAGCAGCTCTAGGCTCGGGCTCAAGGTCAAAGCTGGACTCAGGCTCTCGACGCTCAGGGGTGGAAGCACGAGTCTCTGGCTCTCGACGCTCAGTCAGGGACTGTGTCACCGCAGTGTAAGGAGCAGGAGTAGGCAGTGGGGAGTGCGGGAGCAGCTGCGGCTGTGACTGGTCTGCCGGTGGAAACAGTAACGGAGGAGTAGTACCTGCCACAGGGAAGTCAGTAGCACCTGGCGGAAGACTGAGAAGGTGGCGAAGAGCACCAGCAGCTCTCGTACCTCCAGCACGAGCAGCTCCTCCAGTACTCCCAGCAGCACCTCCAGCACCAGTAGCAGCAGCACCTCTAGTACCTCCAGCACCAGCAGCACCAGTAGCGCTACGTCCTCCAGCACCAGCAGCACCTCCAGTACCTCCAGCACCAGCAGCACCAGTAGCTCCAGGTCCTCCTGCACCAGCAGCACCTCCAGTACCTCCAGCACCAGCAGCAGGACCAGCACCTCCAGCACCAGCAGCTCCAGTAGCTCCACGTCCTCCAGCACCAGCAGCAGGACCAGCAGCTCCAGCACCTCCAGCACCAGCAGCAGGATCAGCAGCTCCAGCACCTCCAGCACCAGTAGCTCCACGTCCTCCAGCAGCAGCAGCACCTGTAGCTCCAGGTCCTCCTGCACCAGCAGCACCTCCAGCACCAGCAGCACCACCAGCTCCGGCAGCTCCAGTACCTCTGGTACGAGCACCTCCAGAACCAGCAGCTCCCGCAGCTCCAGCACCAGTAGCACCAGCACCTCTAGTGCCAGCAGCTCCAGTACCCCCAGCACCTCCAGTACCAGCAGTACCTCCAGCACTAGCAGCTCCGCACCTCCAGGACCACCAGCAGCTCCAGTAACTCCAGCGCCAGCAGCACCTCCAGTACCTCCAGGCCTAGCAGCTCCAGTACCTCCAGCACCAGCAGCACCTCTAGTACCTCCAGCAGTACCTCCAGTACCTCCAGCACCAGCAGCACCTCCAGCACCTCCAGCACCAGTAGCACCTCCAGTACCTCCAGGCCTAGCAGCTCCTGTGCCTCCAGCAGTACCTCCAGCACCTCCAGCACCAGCAGTACCTCCAAGACTAGTAGCTCCAGCACCAGCAGCACCTCTAGCACCTCCAGCACCAGCAGCACCTCCAGCACCTCCAGCAGTACCTCCAGCACCTCCAGCACCAGCAGTACCTCCAGGACTAGTAGCTCCAGCACCAGCAGGACCGTACCCTCCACCACCAGGACTGCCTCGCCGAACGATCCACGCACAAATCGCCTGCGGCAAGAGCGTCTCAAGTAGATCAGGCTGCGGTGGCTGTCCAGCTCCTGCACCTCCAGTAGTGGTAGCTCTAGCACCTCCAGCACCAGCAGCACCTCTAGTACCTCCAGCTCCAGGACCTCCAACAGGGTCACCCACAACTCCACCGCCACTAGGACTCGCAGCACCCCCAGAGTCAGCACCCCCAGTCGCAGCACCCCCAGAACCAGCACCTCCAGGCACAGCACCCCCAGAACCCTCACCCCCTGTCTCAGCACCCCCAGTCTCAGCACCTGTAGTCTCAGCTCCAGAGTCCACAGCAGCAGGCCGCGGAGGCGGCGAAGACGGTCGAGGCGGAAAACCCGGGGGAGTCTCCAAGCGTGGAGAGCGGCGAGTGGCCGCCGTGTCGTCCGCAACTGGGTCACGCCCCTCAGCTGGGCCAGAGGAGTCAGAAGAGATCTCCACTGGCTCATCCAAGGGGGGTGGGTCGACCTGAGACACACCTGAGGGAGCAAGACCCTGTGGGGGGGAGGGGGTCTACCGGGAGGGAAGACTGGTACCAGGAAGAGGGGTGCTGAGGGAACCGGGTGGGACGCGTGCGGGTGTAACTGGTAGAAACAGACAGACTCGTCAAAGGTGACGTCCTGGGAGGAGAAGACTCCACGCGAGGGCGGGTGGTAGAACTGCCACGGCGGGGCGTCAGTGGGGAAGCCAAGGAAGACGCAGCTGAGAGTGCGAGAGGAGAGCTTGCTCGCTTTGGCATCGCGAACAAGGGAGAGCGCGCCCCAGACCTGAAACACTGACGCATCACCAGGCTTCCCCGTCCACCGGAGTGTGGGCACGGTCTCTGGCGCAGAGACACGAGGCCAGAGGTTGAGCTGATGCGCAGCGTATCGGACCGGAAACGGCCACAGAAAATGGGGAGCAGCCGCATGGATCATGGAGGTGCGAGCAACCTCCATGATCAAGCCAATGCGACGCCCAGCAATCCCATTCTGCCGAGGAGAGGCCGGAAGCGTGAACGTCTGGCGGATGCCCTCGTCTCGACTGAACCCCGCAAGGAGGTCAGAAGAGAACTCACCGCCCCTGTCAGAGTGCAGACGCAGGACTGGGAAGTCCTGCTGAAACCGCTCGTGCAGCTGGAGACGAGTAGCACGGATCCAGGAAATCAGGACACCGCTGACGTCCGCCTTGCGCCGTAAGGGGAAGACAGTGGTGTAGTGTGTGTAGTCGTCAACAACCAGCAGGAAGTAGTGCTCGCGGTCCGTTCCACCGATGGGGGCCGGGCCCCACACATCCATGTGGAGAGTCTGCAGAGGAGCAGTGGTCGGAGGAAACTCGGAGGAGTGGGGAGCGGCGCGCTGCCGCCCCTCGACGCAAGGAAGGCACGGCGGGGCAAGGGAGCGCGGCAGGGGGGGCAGGGTCCTGGGGAGGCCAGAGACAAGGAGACGGGAATGCATGTTGCGTAGACGCGGCAGGGAGGGGTGACCAAGACGGTGGTGCCAGCGCTGAGTCTCGTGCGTGAGTACTCTGCACGAGCAAGACGCAGCTAAGTGTCCCGACGCAGACGCCCGACTCGACGCAGCCACCTGACCTGACTCAGCCACCTGTGCAGACGCAGTGGTCAGTGTGTACAGACTAGACCCAGGCTGTCGAGTGAACGTAGCAAGGTGACGGCCAGTCCGGGAGCACGTATAGATCGCCACACGCTGCCCTCCAGGAATAAAGGTATCAACCCAGACATCCTGAATGGTAGCGTTGCTCACCAAGTTCGTAGAGAACGTGGGGAGGTGGAGACCCTACAGTGAACCCGAGGGGACTGCTAGACACGGGAGGATAGTGGAGGCTTGCGCAACCACTGGGCCCCCAGAGGGGTCAGCCAGTGAGACTGGGACATGTGCTGCGAGTGGTGTGACTGTGGTGCAATCACGAAAGAAGCAACGTGACGCGCCTGAGCCAAGCGTGAAAGTGTGCAAGGCCTCAGCTGAGGCAGGACCTGTGGCAGTAGACGCACTAGCACCTAGAGCGTCGGCAGACTCACGGGCACCTAGAGCTGCAGCAGACTCACCAGCACCTGGAGCGGCAGCAGATTCACTAGAACCTGGAGCGGACTCACTAGAACCGAGAGCAGCAACCTCTACACAACCAGGGACGCATCGCTGAGAAGCACAGTCGCGAGATCGCTGAGGCCACATAAAACCAAAACCCCCACCACCAGGACGGCCTCGCTGAACAACCCGCCCACGAAGCTGCTGAGGGGTGGGGTCGTCCGGGAGAGGCAGTACCCGCTGCTGTCCACCCCTAGCCGCTGCAACTGCCGCGATAGTGGCCATGATAGAAAGTGACGGTCAGTAGTAGGTCCAGCACCTCCAGCACCTCCAGCACCAGCAGCAGCAGTAGTAGCAGCAGGGCGGCTCGGTGGGGCTGGGCGGCTGCACCTCCAGCACTCCCGCAACACCTCCATTTGGCGGCGCGGGCAGCAGGGCGCGCGCTGTGCAGGGCAGCAGGGCGCGACGCGCAGGCTGCAGCAGAGCGCGACGTGCGGGGCAGCAGGGCGCGACGCGCTGGCTGCAGCAGGGCGCGACGCGCGGGGCAGCAGAGCGCGACGCTCGGGCTGCAGTAGGGCGCGACGCGCGGAGCAGCAGAGCGCGACGCGCGGGCTGCAGCAGGGCGCGACGCGCAGGGCAGGGGCTGCTCACGGGCAGCAGGGGCGCTCGGGGCAGGGGCTGCTCGCGGGCAGCAGTGGCGCTCGAGGCAGGGGCTGCTCGCGGGCAGCAGTGGCGCTCGAGGCAGGGGCTGCTCGCGGGCAGCAGTGGCGCTCGAGGCAGGGGCTGCTCGTGGGCAGCAGTGGCGCGCGTGACAGCAGGGCAGCGCGCTAGGGCAGGCAGTGCGAGTAGCTGCAGGGTAGCGTGACACTGTGCGAGAGGGCCGGACAGCGCAAGGGCGCTTCGGGCAGGAACTAGCAGAACGATCGGTGGGCCCTAAAAACATAACAGGTTTCCTGCTCTGAATACCATGTCAGAATCACTGTGCAGGAATGATTGCATTGAGCACCAGGATGAGTACAAGTATGAAACCCTAAAGGGTTGTACTCACTAGAGTATGCCCCACTACAGCCTAGAAGCATACAAATGTAATTTGACAATCTGGACCGTCGGGCAGACAGCATCAGGCAGCAGCAGTGGCGAGGATTCTGCCCGAACAGTTTCGTAACTGTCTGGAGTCGCACGGTTGGAGTTCGCTGTAATAAGGGAATGTACCCCTTAGAGTACATGGCTAGCTAGGTCGATTGGTATTCCCCTGTTGTGCTTCACTCTGCCCTCCAATCGAGGCTCTCGACACAAGATTTGCAGTGACCGGTCGGAACAACTGGCTGAGTCCCTCCAAGCACAAGCCACATGCCAAATGTAGTTGCCAGGTACTTAGATACCTCAAAGCAGCCTTACAGTGAACAAGACGGTGTCTCCTAGTTGCAACAAAGCGAGCCAGGACACTGAGAGGAAAAGCGAGGTCCGAACAAGCAGATGCCATCAGGTACATGAGGCAGCCCACAAGCTCTGCATAGGGACCACAGTGCTGTACTTGCATGTTTTTATTATCTCAAGCATTTATATTCACTTTGCTATTGAGGTCAAGGGCCCACCACCACTAAATCAGTAGTGTGCGAACCTTCCTGAGGTGATCCTGGCTACGATCAACTTCTGATCGCAACATGGTATGAGAGCGACTCAGGAATCCTTCGCACTGCCACCTTCGAAACTTTCGGCGAACGAAAAGTGGCGTCCGGCACACGCTCGCGTGTAAGAATGGCCGGAGGATCTGGTGGTCAGACGAATCTGACGGCTGAAGCGCAGCCCAACCCGGCTGCGACAAGCGAGAAAACGACGACGATTCCTTCCGCCGTTCTCGCACAACTGCTTCAGTGACTCACCAGCTTGGAGCAAGGACTCCAAACATTGCGGAATGGCGATGCGGGAACATCTTCCCAACCCTCTCAACCGGCCTCGAATGGCCAAAATTCCTCCCCGCACACTTTCTCCCTCGACACAAATGGCTCAACACCCAAGACTCCCCGTCCCAGCGAAGAAGCGATTCTCTCTGTGCAATCAAGGTTTTTGAGCATATAAAAAATAAAGACAAGTGTGTGCTTTGACGGCAGAGATTTCTATACCTGGAGATTTGAGCTGGAGCTGCTACTGCAAAATGCACAGATTTTCCATTATTTCGACGGGAGCTACTCGGGACCCACTGAAGACACCGACGACGCCAGGGCAAAATACTACGAGTCCCTGATGGCGTACGGCGTCTTACTGCGCAACATGTCGCAAGCGGAGCAGCTGAACATTCGATCGTACAAGACAACACCTGCCCTGGCCCTCGACGCGTGGTGCCACCTAAACGGAGTCTATCAACCAAAGGACTCGGTTTCTTCGAGGCGCTAGCTCCAGCAGCTACTGGAGACAAAAATGGCCACTAGGGAGAAGGTCAATGGCTACATCAATCGCTGTCAGAGCCTCCGCGATCAAATCACGAAGTTGGGAAGCAACATTTCCGAAAAAATATTCGTGAACACCGTGCTTCAAGGGCTCGGCCCAGAGTGGCGGCCCTGCAAGGCGCTTCTCCGACAGCAGGGGGTCATCTCGGAGGCCGCCCTATGCGCTGCCTGTCAAACTCTTATGCTATAGTCTGTGTAGGCTATAGTGGGGTAGAGAATATGGGGTACAACACTTCTAGGTTTTCCTACTTGTACCCACCTGCTTGTTAGTTCATTCATTCCTCATTTCTTCACATGGTATAGAGCAGGTTCCCTAGTGGGAACGCTTCCTTGGGCCCACCACTGAAACCTTTTTTCTGACCGGAGCGACAGTCGCTCCTGCCCGAGGCGCGCCTTGTGGGCCGCCCTTCTGTCGAGCTCTCTTAGAGGCCCCTCTCACGGCCCCTCGCGCCACCCTTAGCGGCCCCGTCGCCGCCCCTAGCGGCCCCGTTGCCGCCCTTCCAGGCCCCTCGCGGCCCCTAGCGGCCCCATTGCCGCCCCTACGCGGCCCCGTAGCCGCCCCTAGCGGCCCTGTCGCCGCCCTTAGCGCCCCCGTTGCCGCCTCCCTCCCTACGCGGCCCCGTTGCCGCCCCTACGCGGCCCCGTCGCCGCCCCTAGCGGCCCCGTCGCCGCCCCTACGCGGCCCCGTCGCCGCCCCTAGCGGCCCCGTAGCCGCTCCCCTCCCTACGTTGCCGCCCCTGGAGCAGCCACCCCTGCAGCTGCCGCGGAGCTCTCGCTCTACAGTGGTAGCGGCCTCGCCGTTGCCGCCGTCGTACGCCTGCCCTTCTCGCCACTGGTGAGCACTGCCCTGCCCGTACTGCTGTTACTGCTGCTCTTACTGCTGCTGCTCTTTCTACTGCTACTGCTGCTCCTGGCGTGGCCAGATGCAGCTCCAGCGTCGCCCGCGTGAGTCCCTCACCCCCCAACAGCTTCGTGCGTGGTACGCTAGTTGGGGTTGTCGGGGTGGCCGTAGTGGGAGTCGTCCTGGAGTGAGTAGTTCCACAGCTGCTTGTAGTGGCCAGGTGCAGCTGCAGCGTCGCCCGCGTGAGTCCCTCACCCCCCAACAGCTTCGTGAGTGGTACGCTAGTTGGGGTTGTCGGGGTGGCCGTAGTGGGAGTCGTCCTGGAGCGAGTAGTTCGGCAGCTGCTTGTAGTGGCCAGGTGCAGCTTCAGCGTCGTCCGCGAGCAGTCCTTTCGCCCCAGCAGCTTCGTGAGTGGTACGCTCAGCGTGACGGGTCACGGGGTACTGCTCGCTGTCCGTACGTCATTCGCACTGGTGCTCGGACTGGTCAGCCTTGCGGGACGTTGGGTCACGCAGAGTCCCGCTGCTTCGCCCGTCTGAGCGACGCCTGGCGTACGGAGTTTGGCGACGCGGCTGAGCTCCCCGACTGGGTGGAGCTGCTTCGGCTGCGGGTAGATATCTATACTCTTGACTATGATGCTATCCTCACTGCCATGTATGCATTGCCTACTAGTGATGAGGGTGACTGTTACCTGTGTGTTCCGCCTGACCCGGGCATTGAGGCTGCTGCTCTAGGTGCTGGTGAGGCTGCTGCTCTAGGTGCTAGTGCGTCTGCTGCCCCAGGTGCTGGTGAGTCTGCTCTCTCAGGTACCACGTCGTCTCAGGCCTTACACACCTTCACTCTTGACTCGGGTGCTTCCCGCTCCTTCTTTCGAGACCGCACCACGCTTACGCCGCTCAGTCGGCCGGTTGCGGTCCCCCTGGCGGACCCCTCTGGGGGTCCTGTCCTTGCTCGCTTCTCCACTGTCTTACCCTGTCCGGCAGCCCCCTCTGGCACCCTATCAGGTCTCTACCTCCCCTCGTTCTCTACGAACTTGGTGAGTGGTGCTGATCTACAGGATCGGGGGGTTGACCAGTTCACTCCTGCGAGTCAGCGGGTGACCCACTGTACGTGTGCGCGGACGGGCCGCCACTTGGCCACGTTTACCCGTCGGCCGGGGTCGAGCCGGTACACCCTAACTACTGAGTCTCCTCCGGTTGCTGAGTCTGGTCAGGTAGTTGCGTCGAGTCAGGTGTTTGCTGCTGCGTCCAGGTCTGGTCCTGAGTCTGCTCCCTGCTCGTGTCGTCTCCTGTCTCACCAGACTCTCCTTTGGCACCACCGCCTTGGTCACCCCTCCCTGCCTCGTCTCCAAGGCATGGCCTCCCGTGTCCTTGTCTCTGGTCTCCCCCGGTCTCTCCCTCCCCTACCTCCGGGGCCTGCCCCTACCTGCGTCCCCTGCGTCGAGGGGCGACAGCGCGCCGCCCCTCACTCCTCCGAGTTTCCTCCGACAGAGGCTCCGCTGCAGACTCTTCACATGGACGTGTGGGGCCCCGCCCGCGTCCGTGGCCAGGGTCACGAGCGTTACTTCCTGTTGGTGGTTGACGACTACTCGCGTTACACCACGATCTTCCCCTTGCGCAGCAAGGGTGACGTCACTGAGGTGTTGATCGACTGGATCCGCGCAGCTCGTCTCCAGCTCAGAGAGAGTTTCGGCTCGGACTTTCCTGTTCCGCGTCTGCACTCTGACAGAGGCGGGGAGTTTTCCTCTGCCCGTCTGGGAGCCTTCTGTCGTGCACAGGGCATCCGCCAGACCTTCACGCTTCCGGCCTCTCCACAGCAAAATGGGATTGTTGAGCGCCGCATTGGCATGGTCATGGACGTCGCTCGTACGTCCATGATCCATGCGGCTGCCCCCCATTTTCTGTGGCCGTTTGCGGTTCAGTACGCAGCGCATCAGCTCAACCTTCAGCCCCGGGTCTCCTTGCCAGAGACCTCCCCCACCTTGCGGTGGACGGGGAAGGTTGGCGATGCGTCTGCGTTTCGGGTCTGGGGATCTCGGGCGTTTGTCCGCGACTTGTCTGCGGACAAGCTGTCCCCCCGTGCTGTTCCCTGCGTCTTCCTTGGCTTCCCCCCTGACGCGCCTGGTTGGCAGTTTTACCACCCCACCTCGCGCCGTGTTCTGTCCTCCCAGGACGTCACCTTCGACGAGTCGGTGCCTTACTACCGTCTCTTCCCCTACCGCACTGCGCCCCTCCCCCCGCCGCCGCTCTTCCTTGCGCCAGGTCCTCCCCCGGTAGACCCCCTCCCCGCTCAGGGTCCTGCCCCGTCAGGTGTGTCCCAGGTAGACGCAGTCGAGCCTGTCGAGGTAGCTGTTGACTCTGGTGCTGCTAGAGGTACTGAGCCTGCGGGTGCCGGGTCTGGAGGTGCTGAGCCTGTGGGTGCGGAGCCTGGGGGTGCTGAGTCTAGGGGTGCGGAGCCTGGGGGTGCTGAGCCTGGGGGTGCTGAGTCTCGGGGTGCTGAGCCTGGGGGTGCTGAGCCTGGGGGTGCTGAGCCTGGGGGTGCTGGGTCTGCTCGTGTGGCCTCTGGCGGTGCTTCGTCGAGGCGGGAGCCACTCTCTCCACAGGAGCTGCGCGAGTGGTTTGCCCGGCGCTGGAGCCGTGCTGCTGGAGCTGGAGGTACTACTGTTATTGCTGGTCCCGGAGGTGCTCGTACTGGCGGTACTGGAGCTGCTGGGACTGGGGGTGCTGCTAGGGCTGCAGGAGTTGGTCCTGCTGGAGGTACTGCTGGAGCTGCTGGCGGTACTGGAGCTACCGGTCCTGCTGGAGTTGGTGCTGCTGGAGCTGCTGGAGCTGCTGGAGCTGGAGCTGCTGGGGATGTTGGCGCTGGTGGTTCTACTGGCGCTGGTGCGTCTGAGGGTGCTGGAGTTGGCGCTGTTGGAGCTGGAGGTGCTGCTGGCGCTGGTGCTGCCGCTGGGGGTACTGGTGCTGTTCCTGCTGGTTCTGGAGGCGCTGCGCGGCCGAGGCCGTACTTCGTTCCGCTCCTTGAGCAGGTTCTTGGTCTCCCGCGCTCTACTGGTCCTGCTCCTCCCTTAGAGTGTCCACAGCCTGTCCAGTCGCGGTCACAGTTACAGCCCGCCTCCCCCCTACCTGCTCCTTCTCCCTACACTGGTCCTACTGGAGGTCTTGCTGAGCGTCGTGAGCCTGCGTCTCGTCCTGCGTCGCCTGTTCGTGCTGCTCGCACTAGTGGTCGTGCTCCGCGTCCGCGTCCTCCTGCGGTCCCAGGCACACACCAGATGGCACTGCGTCCTTCCACTGCTCCTCTGCGTGTCCCGTTGCCATCTCCTCCAGAGTCCTGTCTTCCTCTTCTTACTGACCCGGAGTCTGACTCTCTTCGTGCTGCCAGTCCTACCGTCACGCGTCTCCTGGCTACTGTTGTCACTGACCCTTCCTTTGAGTCCACTGCTGCGTCTGCCTTGGTTGCTGAGCTTGTCGACTTTGCAGCTCGCTGTCGTCTTGACTACGCCGCTAGTCTTGTTGCTGAGTCTGAGTCTGTCTGTCCTCCGTCCGTCGGGGGTGAGTGTGCTCTTAGCACGGACGTCCTTGAGGACAGGCAGGAGGAGTTCCAGTGTTTTGCTGCTGCTTTGCCTCATCTCGTGTCCACGCTGATTGCCCCTGAGGGAGACCCGGATGCACCAGACATCCCGACTCCTCGATCGTACGCTGAGGCGATCGAGGGTCCCTACTCCTCTCAGTGGCAGTCAGCCATGGACGCAGAGATGGCTTCCTGGAAGTCCACAGGCACCTACGTCGACGAGGTTCCCCCACCTGGGGCGAACATCGTCAGTGGCATGTGGATTTTCAGGGTGAAGCGGCCGCCGGGTTCTCCGCCTGTCTTCAAGGCGCGTTACGTGGCTCGAGGCTTCAGTCAGCGGCAGGGAGTTGACTACTTTCAGACCTTCTCTTCCACCCCGAAGATGGCCACTCTTCGGGTGCTGCTGCACATAGCCGCTCAGCGCGACTACGAGCTTCACTCTCTTGACTTCAGCACAGCTTTCTTGCAGGGCAGCCTGCACGAGGAGATCTGGATGCGCCGCCCACCTGGCTTCACTGGGTCGTTTCCTCCTGGTACCCAGTGGAGCCTCCGGCGGCCAGTCTACGGTCTCCGCCAGGCGCTCCGTGAGTGGCACGACACACTGAGGACTACACTTGCGGCTCTTGGGTTTGCTCCTTCTACAGCCGACCCGTCGCTGTTTCTGCGCACCGACACCTCTTTGCCGCCGTTCTACATCCTCGTGTACGTCGACGACTTGGTCTTTGCCACTGCTGACACTGCTGGACTCGCCCACGTGAAGTCCGAGCTGCAGAAGAGACACACGTGCACAGACCTGGGTGAACTGCGCAGCTACCTTGGCTTGCAGATCACCCGGGACAGAGCACAGCGCACCATTACCCTGACTCAGTCACACATGGTGCAGCAGGTCCTTCAGCGCTTCGACTTCACGTACTCTTCGCCTCAGGCCACTCCTCTGTCTACTCGCCACTCGCTCTCAGCTCTGCCTTCGGATGAGTCCGTAGAGCCGAGTGGCCCGTACCCAGAGCTTGTTGGCTGCCTCATGTACCTGATGACCTGCACACGACCTGACCTTGCATACCCTCTTAGCATCTGGGAGACACCGACCAGAGCACATGGCTGCAGCGAAGAGGGTGTTGCGCTACTTGTGCAGTACGTCGGGCATGGGGCTAGTGCTTGGAGGGCGACGTCGAGTGGTCCTCACAGGTCACGCAGACGCTTCTTGGGCTGACGACCAGGCTACGCAGCGGTCGTCACAGGGTTACACCTTCAGCCTTGGCTCCGGCTCTGTTTCGTGGCGGTCTACCCGCTCGTCTTCTGTTCTCGGCTCCAGCTGTGAGGCTGAGATCTACGCGGGGGCCATGGCTGCACAGGAGCTACGCTGGCTCACCTACCTGCTGACTGACCTAGGAGAGCCGCCTCGTTCTCCTCCAGTTCTGTACGTAGACAACAAGGCCATGCTGGCCTTGTGTCGGGAGCACAGACTGGAGCACAGAACGAAGCACATTGCTCTTCGCTACTTCCTTGCTCGTGAGCTGCAGCAGCGTGGTCAGCTGCGCCTTGCTTACGTGGCCTCTGAGGCCAACACTGCTGATATCTTTACCAAGGCACTTCCGCCTTGTGATCATCAGCACTTCTGTACGATGCTAGGTCTTGTGCCTACTTGGCCTCACTTGCTCACCTCTTGACCTTGCTTGTACTGTGATCTTTCTATACCTGCACTTGCTTGTTTACCTTTATATATGATCTTGCATGTGAACTGGCCTTCTGGCCTTGCTCTTGTGCTCGGAATGTGTGGTGACGTTGTGATCCACCCTGAGCTTGCTTTGCTTTGCCTGACTGGTCTTGTGACCTCTTGTTCTCCCCCACTTTGCCTATGGGGGTGTGTCAAACTCTTATGCTATAGTCTGTGTAGGCTATAGTGGGGTAGACAATATGGGGTACAACACTTCTAGGTTTTCCTACTTGTACCCACCTGCTTGTTAGTTCATTCATTCCTCATTTCTTCACACTGCCCTCCTCGTCGAACAACGGGATATGGACCAGCAGCGACCAGCGCCGCGACGAGACAGGGAACACCTCGCCTTCTACCCCGACAACACTGAAGAGCGACATCCTCGGCGCCTCTACTGCACGATGCCGAACAAGACACGCAGACAGATCGGGCGAGAGCACTTCCTGACTGCAGCGGCGACTCGCAGGAACTCATCGATCTCGTCCCCCTGCGCTTCGAGCATATTCACCACCGCGACTGGAAGCACCCAGATGGAAGACCGTGGGTGCCGCATCATCCACATCCGCGTGAACTGGTGCTGCATGATCCCGATCCCGACGGCATTTGCAGAGTCTGCCGTACGCCCACCTCCTCAACGAGCGCGATTGCCGGCCGTGGACTCGCCGCCATCGCAGAAGCAGAGCGGGAAGCACCGCCTGAGGAAGGACTATCTCAACTGGAGTTGGAGACAGCCACGCGGGTCGTCTTCGGAACGCCGGAACACCCTCTCCCCGGACCCGCATCACAACATCCGCGGGGCATGCTGCGCGGTGTCGGCGTCGGCACCTTCGACGGAGACGGCAATTCACGACCATACACAGAGGAGAAATTCTACGATGTCTACTCCCACCAGAGGAATTCCGAAAAGAAGCTCACCGTGGCGCAGGAAGAAGAACTGGCGCGACGCGAAGCAGAAGAACTTCGCCGAAAGAGTCTCGCCGAAGCGCGCGGGATATTCGCCTGGAGCGGCTGGGAAGAAGAGGAGAGCGCCTCCAATGAAGGGGGGTGGGGTAGCACCGGCGGATGGGGCACGAGCGACACTCCGCGACGCACCGTCTACGGACCTGCTCCCGAACCGCGGGAACCAACATTCGTCCCTGGACTAACATCCCCTACTCTGTTATCCGTGACAGAGAATTTCTCGGATTAATGCTGACCACGGGCACCGGCGAAGAGGAAGAAGAAGAAGCAGCACCTGTCCCAGTACCTGATGAAGACCCCGAAGCAGCACGCACACGCTACATGCGCACCTCTGGATTCCGCGCCGACGATGCACTCTAGCATCAGCGCCTCGGCCACCCCTCGCGCGTCACGCTGGAAAACTGCATCAAAGCTGGTGTGTTCGCACTTGGCGCACTCCTCCGCCCCGACGGCTCCGAAGTGAGAGGCGCAACGCATCCGCGCACCTGCACCGTCTGCCCCGAGGCCGCACTGAGCCACCAGCCCTCCCCCCTGCTGGAACCTGGAACCAACCGCTACGCTAAGCTGGAGAAAGTCTACAGCGACTTTCTCAACGTGGGACATTGCGGAATCGACGACGAGCTATATACGCTTACCTTCGTCGACGCTGGAACACGATACGTGTGGGTCGTAAATGTGGAGGCACGCAGCAGAGCATACGAGGTGTTTCGACTCTGGCTGGCACACGCGCAGCGGCAGTCTGGGGAGAAATTGAAGATCTGGCAGTCTGACGGCGCGGCGGAGTTCAGGAGCAAGAAGCTGCAGGATTACCTCGCGCAGAAGGGAATCGAGCACCACATTTCCCTCGACTACGCGCACCAGCAGCAGGGCGTAGCCGAGCGCACGAATCGCACCCTCATGACGAAGGTACGGGCGCTAACGAAGCAGTCGAAGCTTCCGCCGACCTACTGGACCTACGCAATGCACCACGCCGTGCGGGTGCACAACCTGTTGTCAACCACCGTTATCACCGGCAACTCATCACCACATGTGAAGTGGACGGGGACCAAGGGCAACACATCCATGCTCCGCGTGTGGGGATGCATGGTGCAGTACCGCCCGCCAACATCAACCATAAGCAAGTTCAAGAGCCGCGCGCGCTGGGGAATACACCTCGGCATCAGCCACGAGTACAAAGCGTGGCTCATCCTGGACCTCTTGAGTCAGAAAGTCAAAAACGCACGTGGCGTCATTTTCTACGAGCGCCACTTCCTCCAGCAGTTCCGCGAAGACGAGCAAGCGAACGCGAACGACGGGCACAGCTACGCCACACCAGAAGATGAAGCTGCAGCGGCCATACTGGAGCAAGACACCAGAGGCGAGTTCACGAGAGGCGATCGTCGCGACGACGACGACGATGACTCATCCGAAGGAGGAGCAGGCGCAACAGGTGGCGCAGCAGGAGGAAGCAGAAGCGGCGGAGGCGCAGCACCACCAGCCCCACCTGAGCCAAAGAGTGACGACGACGACGTACAGGAAGTCATCCCGCAGCATCGCCACGACAGCACCGTCACTGGAATGCAACTCCTCGGACTCCATACCGCCACCTCAACGGCGCCGCGCATCATCGAGCCGAAGAACCCGCGCCAAGCCCTCACGTGACCACATAGCAAGGAGTGGCGCGAGTCACGCGACACATGGGTACTCGTCGATCGCGCAGCAGTCAAGGGAAGGAGGATTCTCTCTGGTAAATGGGTTTTTTCGTGTGAAAACCCCATCTGACGGCACGATCAAACGGTTCAAGGCACGCTGGGTAGTGCGCGGTTACGATCAGAGGTATGGCATCGACTTCGACCAGACGTTTGCACCGGTCAGCCGTCACACCTCCGTCAGAATCCTCCTCACCATCACTGCAGCACGAAACCTCCAGCTCCGACAAATTGACGTGAAGAACGCGTTTCTGTATGCGTTAGTGGATGCAGTGATCTACGTGGAGCAGCCGCACACATACGGCGAAGGAGATTCACGTGTCTGCCAGCTGCGAAAATCCCTTTACGGGATCAAACAGGCGCCAAGACTGTGGCAGCAGTACCTGCACAACATACTGCTTGAAATTGGGTTCAAGCAGTTGCCTCACGATCCTGGGATGTATCGCCGCGATTTCCGCGGCGAATACATCCTACTCACGGTCTACGTCGATGACCTCCTCTACACAGGGTCAAGCAACGAGTTGCTTGAACAATTTCAGAAAAACCTCGCAGGGTGCGTCGACATCACCTGCAACCATGACGTGAAGCAATTCCTCGGGCTCAACATCTCCTTCTCGCCGGAAGCCATTCATCTCTCAGCAGCCAAGTACGCAGAGGAGCTTAGCAAGCGCTTCAACATTGCGCCTGCACCACTTTCCACCCCTTACCGCACTCCAGGACCGAACCACAAGCCTGACAACAAAGCCCTGTCCCCTGCTGGGCTCCACACCTACCAGCAGCAGTTGGGATGCCTGCTCTTTGCATCTGTTACCTGCAGGCCCGACCTCTCCTACATCGCGAGCCAGTTGGCTCAGTACTCTCGCAAACCAACGGCTGAGAATCTGCTAGATGTCCAGCGGGCACTTCAATCCTTCATCTCCACGCCTAATGTTGGGCTCTGCTACTCCACCATCCCAACCTCGTCCTTCAACATCATCGGCTACGTGGACGCTAATCACGCCGCTGACCCCGACAATCGACGGTCCAGGACAGGCTTCCTTTTCCGCCTCGAGCCCAGCGGCCCCATCTCCTGGAATTCACAGAAGCAGGAGCTGGTTGCTTTGTCATCAGCGGAAGCTGAATTCATCGCAGCAACAGCAGCCGTTCGCGAAGGCCTCTACCTTCAGGAGCTGCTGCAGGAGGCGAAAATTCCAGCCTCCGCGAACTTTCGTCTGCACTGCGACAATCAGAGCGCGATCAGGATCGCGAACAAGCCTGGATTTGTGAACCGCACCAAACACATCGCGCTGCGGTACTTCTTCGTCAAGGACGAAGTTGACAAGGGCAAGGTTGACCTAACCTACTGCCCAACGGGTGACATGGCAGCTGAATTCCTCACAAAGAAGCTGTCACGTCAGCAGTACCAACACTGTTCCGAACTCAGCGGAGTAGTCAAGCGGGTCAAGACTCGCTACGGCCAGGAGTGAAGGGGGGTGTTACGAATAGTAATTATTGAAACATTACTGTGCACTTCTCTCCGCAGCAAGCGAAGCACGCACTACCGGGGCTGAAGACGAAAGGGCGGAAGTGACGCGAAGGGTCGCACGGTTACGAAAGCATCTGGACCGTCGGGCAGACAGCATCAGGCAGCAGCACTGGCGAGGATTTTGCCCGAACAGTTTCGTAACTGTCTGGAGTCGCACGGAGTTCGCCGTAATAAGGGAATGTACCCCTTAGAGTACATGGCTAGCTAGGTCGATTGGTATTCCCCTGTATTCTTATTTATAGTGTTGTACTTGCATGTTTTTATTATCTCAAGCATTTACATTCACTCTGCCATTGAGGTCAAGGGCCCACCACCACAAAATCAGTAGTGTGCGAACCTTCCTGAGGTGATCCTGGCTACGATCAACTTCTGATCGCAACAATATCAAATAGGTTTGGGATGTGACGAGACAATGTGGGTGTGTGAAACAATAACTAGTACTTAGGAAGATGTACTCATCTTTAACTCTTTTCAAAGTGTGCTTTCTTCTACAAAACCAGACCCGTTCTCTTGTCCAAATTGTAACCGTTCCTCCTTCCCCCTGATTCCTTTTTGTGGATAAATGAATCTAAGCCTGGCTTCTTGCTGGTAAATGGAACCAGGCCCTCAGAAGTCAGGAAAAAAACGCTGATTTTCCCTTGAAACAGTTTTTTTCAGGGTTTTTTTTTTGCCCTAGGCTGATTGGAAAGTGTTTTTTTCAAGGTAAGGACTGATTTTTCAGGCATGTTTATTGTACCAACACTGAAATTTCAGTGTATTTTTGGCTTGTAACGCTGATTCGAATTCCCATATCGAACGGATTGTTGTGGGTGAGATTGCGTGGATTCGTGGAATTTGCCGAAAAATTCGCCAAAATTGTTAATACAGAATCAATTTTCTGTATATCAATCAGCCGGTTTATCTCCTGGGAGTGCACAAGTCATTTGAGGCGAAAAACGCAGGGTCGAATCGTTCATGATCCAGTGTTCAAGAGGATTTAGCTTCGACCAATGGGAGGCGTCGGTTCGGTTCGGTTCGAGCAAAGAACAGCACGGAATTCCTGTTCGCGCTGCGAGTTCGTTGGTGCTCAAAGCGACAGGTTTCGACTGCGCTGATTGGACAATGTTCGCGCAGCAAAGTTCGTCGTTCTGAACACGTAGCCAGAACTGGTTCCGAACATGTTCAGAACAGGTTCCGAACATGTTCAGAACAGGTTTCGAACATGTTCAGAACCGGTTTCGAACATGTTCAGAACAGTGTTCGAACAAGTTCGAGTTCGAATCAGGCTTTGAACAAGCTGACGCGGCTGAAGCAGAGGGCAGATACACGGGCGCCGACATTTCGAGAGCTACACTTTCGCCATCTGGAACACGTCAGCCCAAGAAAGTGCTCACAGCTCGAGCGATCAAAGCACGTGGCGAAATTGCTCACGCCACCAGAATTCAAGCGAGGGGATTGGCCCAAATCAGCACGCATGTTCAAAACAGCGAAGCTGACTCAAATAAACAAAACGGATCGATCGGAGCCGTTATTAGAACGGGGCGAAAATCACAACGGATCGACGCCGTTAATAAATTCCGCGCGAACAGCTAAAACATTCGCCGGCGAGTCGCAACCTAGCTGAGTCACAAAAATAAAACGAGGGAAACGCGAAAATTGCTTGCGCCTCGCTAAGGATAGGAATTGCTCAGCCATGTTAGGTAGCTAGCAGTAGAAACAACCTAGAGAATATATAAATGTATGTCCTGAATATTAATGATACACTCTGCCACATATTTACTCTCACACGCTACTATCAGATTTGACGTCCGACGGACTCTCTGCCTACGCCGTGACAAGGGCTTCCACTGTTGAAACTCTACTCTACTGAATCGCTCTTTCTACAAACTCGGACCCTTGGATAGGGGCTGACTTTAGTCAGGCACCCAAGGACCCTCGGAGGTGACCCCGAGAAGAGTTGTTTCAGTAATTGTAGAACCATCAGCAGTAGGAACTAAGTGATTCTCTAGTAACAAGCTGGTATCAGAGCAGGCATCGTTGTAAACACGGCAGCAGAGCATAATGGGATCCCAGGATGGAGAAGGATCATCCGCCCTTACGGGCAGCGGAACTCAGGAAACTGGCATCGTGGTGCAGCAAGGAGCTCGAACGAACCAGGGGTCGCTCCTGAAGGAAGTGCTGCGGAACTTCAGCGTAGAGAAGTTCAATGGCGACGGCTACGATGACTGGTCATAGAAGATGCAACTCTACTTCAGGCAAATCGGGCTTCTCAAGCTTATGACGGGAGTGGAGAAGCGACCATCAGATGCAAGCCTGCAAGCAGACTGGGATGAACGATCGTCGGCAGGATACTACCTCCTGTCCCAGAGCCTGGAGCAGAAACAACGGCAGCACATAATGCACCTGCTCCCGGAAGAAGACTGCGGACCTCGAGCCTGGGCTGTGCTCAAGGACCTGCACGTGCCAATGTCCGTTGTGGCTACTTTCATGTTGGAGCGGGAACTGTCGTCTCTGCGACTCAGTGAGGGCGAGCCGATCCAAGGTGTCATCGACAAGATGCGGGATATCTATGCCAAGCTCACTGCTGCCGGGGTGACATATCCAGAGCAAACCAAGTGTCTCAAAATGTTGTCGCTGCTGCCCGAGTCCTGGTTGCAGTTTACAAGTGGCCTGAGCTTGCCACAAAACCAGAGCTTATGGACCATGGAGTGGGTGCGATCTAAGATTCTCGAGGAAGACTTTCGGCGTCGTCAGCTAAGGGGAGGGGATGAAGGGAGCAGCGGCTATGCGATGCAAGGCAGCAGAAGGGGAAGGGGCCGAGGAAGGCCCTGGCCTGGAAAAGGAACCTGCAATGATAACAACCAGCAGGAGCAATTTGGAAACTCTTATGCTCGTGGCGGAGGAGCAAATCGAGGAGGTCATGGAGCCAACGGGGGCAACACAAGAATGCAAGGACGTTGCTGGTACTGCAAGAAGGTCGGGCATCCGTGGTTTAAATGCAACACAAGGCCGGAGTGGTGGACCCCCACGAATCAGTCTAATGAAGGAAGGGGAGCAGGAGCCATGTGTCAGATTTATATGACATAGGTACTGTAGGCTATAGTGGGGTAGCACATATGGGGTACAGTTTTCTAGGGTTTGCTTCTTGTACCCAACTTTCACTTAGTCATTTCATTCCTCGTTTCTTCTCATGGTATCGAGCAGGTTCCCTAATGGGAACGATTCCTAGGGCCCACCACCACGAATTTTTTTTTTTCCTGCCCGTAGCGCGTTTTGCGCCGGCCCGAGTCGCGCCGCCCTTTCGGCCCGTCGCGCCCGTCGCGCCCATCGCCACCTACCTCCGCGGACCCGCCACCTACCTCCGCGGCCCCGCCACCTACCTGTGCGGCCCCGCCACCTACCTGTGTGGCCCCGCCACCTACCTTCGCGGCCCCGCCACCTCACTGTGCGGCCCCGCCACCTACCTCCGCGGCCCCGCCACCTACCTGTGCGGCCCCGCCACCTACCTTCGCGGCCCCGCCACCTCACTGTGCGGCCCCGCCACCTACCTCCGCGGCCCCGCCACCTACCTGTGCGGCCCCGCCACCTACCTTCGCGGCCCCGCCACCTCACTGTGCGGCCCCGCCACCTACCTCCGCGGCCCCGCCACCTACCTGTGCGGCCCCGCCACCTACCTTCGCGGCCCCGCCACCTACCTTCGCGGCCCCGCCACCTACCTCCGCGGCCCCGCCACTTACCTTTGCGGCCCCGCCGCCTCCTCCCAGCGGCCCCGGACGCCGCCCTCTCAGCGGCCCCGCCGAGCCGCCCAGCAGCCAAGCCGCCCAGCCGCCGAGCCGCCCAGCAGCCGAGCCGCCCAGCAGCCGAGCCGCCGAGCCGCCCAGCCGCCGAGCCGCCCTGTCCGCAGCCGAGCCGCCCAGCAGCCGAGCCGCCCCGCCGCCGAGCCGCCCAGCCGCCGAGCCGCCCTGCAGCCGAGCCGCCCGAACCGCCCTGTCCGGTAAGAGCAGCGCCTCTCTCACAGCACTGCCCTCGCCCTACTGTTTGCACTGCTAGTCTACTGCTGTCATGGCTACCCCTAGTGTCCTCGCTTTTGACGCTGAGGGTCGGGCCATTGACTTTGACGTCTGGATAGATGACCTGCAGCTTTTCTTACAGTGCGACAGAGCAGACGGCCTCTCCCTCTTTGACCTCACTTCTGGTGCCTCTCCTGCCCCCGCTGCTGATGCTGACGCCACCGTTCGCTCACAGTGGGCCACGCGCGATGCTGCTGCACGTCTTGCTGTGCGTCGCCACCTGCCTACCTCTGAGCGTGCGCACTTTAGCCAGTACAAGAGTGCTCAGACCTTGTACGACGCTGTAGTTGCACGCTACTCCTCCCCTGCCACTGCTGCACTGAGCCGCCTCATGCTACCGTACCTCTTCCCTGACCTTGCTGCCTTTCCCACAGTCGCTGACCTCATTACGCACCTCCGCTCTAGTGACACTCGCTACCGCGCTGCGCTTCCTGCTGAGTTCTGCGCCAAGAACCCCCCCCCCATGTACATCACCCTCTACTACATAGTCACCCGTCTCCCTGACTCCCTTCGCGTAGTCAGGGACCACTTCCTCTCGGTTTGTCCCACCACTCTCACCGTTGACCTCCTCGAGAAGGCCCTCCTAGCAGCAGAAAAGAGCATCGTCGCTGTAGGAGCCTCTCGTGGTGACCCTCGCACCCCCATCTTTGAGGGGTGTTCCCCCTCCCCTCTTTTGCCCTCTGTTGCCTCTGCTGCTGCGGCCGACCTCGCTGGTTTGGAGTCGGTTGGGGCAGCGTCTACCCCTAGCGGGAGACGCCGCCCTGGCAGGGGCAAGGGGGGCAGGGGCGCTGGAGGAGCTAGCGGGGGCGGTGGAGGCGGCGGTGGAGGTAGTGGAGGAGGTGGGGGTGGCGGTGGGAGTGGTGGCGGGGGTGGAGGTGTAGGTGGCGGCAGTGGAGGCGCAGGAGGCAGCGGCGGTGGCGGAGGGAGCGGAGGTGGCGGCGGTGGAGGAGGAGGCGGCGGAGGAGGTGGAGCTGGTCGGGGTGGCGCTGCGCAGAGGGTCAGCTCCGGTGGTGGTCAGCGCCAGCAGCAGCAGCAGCAGCAGCAGCAGCAGCGCACTCGTGACGTCCCCTCCCCTCAGCAGCTCCGTGAGTGGTACACTGCACGCCAGAGGGGTGGGGGTGCTGGTCCGTGCACCTACGTCCTGCGCACCGGCGACCGCGCGGGTGAGCAGTGCGGGGGTGCGCACTCCACCCAGCGCTGCTTTGGCCGCCTCACGGACGCTTGGCGTCACCAGTTCCCTGAGGCCACTGAGATCCCCCGCTGGGGTGAGCTGTCTAGGGCGGGTGTAGCTGTCTTTGACCTTGACTTTGATGCTATTCTTGCTGCCGTGTATACTGTGACTATTAGTGATGAGGGTGACTGTTACCGGTGTTTTCCGCCCGACCCGGGCATTGAGACTGCTGCTCTAGGTACTGGTGAGGCTGCTGCTCTAGGTGCTAGTGAGGCTGCTGCTCTAGGTGCGTCTGCTCCCTCAGATGCTGGTGAGTCTGCTCTCTCAGGTTCTGCGTCGGCTTCGGCCTCCCACACCTTCACACTTGACTCGGGGGCTTCTCGCTCCTTCTTTCGAGACCGCACCACACTCACGCCGCTTGGCCGGCCAGTTGCGGTCTCCCTGGCAGACCCCTCTGGGGGTCCTGTCCTTGCTCACTTCTCCACTGTCCTCCCGTGTCCGGCGGCCCCCTCTGGCACCCTGTCTGGTCTCTACCTCCCCTCGTTCTCTACGAACTTGGTGAGTGGTGCTGACCTACAGGATGCGGGGGTTCACCAGTTCACTCCTGCGAGTCAGCGGGTGACCCACTGCACGGACGCTCGGACAGGCCGCCACCTGGCCACGTTTACACGTCGGCCAGGGTCGAGCCTGTACACACTGACCACTGCGTCTCCTCCAGTCCCTGCGTCTGGTCAGGTAGCTGCGTCGGGTCAGGTGTTTGCTGCAGCGTCCAGGTCTGGTCCTGAGTCTGCCCCCTGCTCGTGTCGCCTCCTGTCTCACGAGACTCTCCTCTGGCACCACCGCCTTGGCCACCCCTCCCTGCTTCGTCTCCGGAGCATGGCCTCCCGTGTCCTTGTCTCTGGTCTTCCCCGGTCCCTCCCTCCCCTTCCTCCGGGGCCAGGCCCTACCTGCATCCCCTGTGTCGAGGGACGGCAGCGGGCTACCCCTCACTCCTCCCAGTTTCCTCCGACAGAGGCCCCGCTGCAGACGCTTCACATGGACGTGTGGGGCCCGGCCCGCGTCCGTGGACAGGGTCACGAGCGCTACTTCCTGCTGGTGGTTGACGACTACTCGCGTTACACCACAGTCTTCCCCTTGCGCAGCAAGGGTGATGTCACTGAGGTGTTGATCGACTGGATCCGCGCAGCTCGTCTCCAGCTCAGGCGGAGCTTTGGCTCGGACTTTCCTGTTCTGCGTCTGCACTCTGACAGAGGCGGAGAGTTCTCCTCTGGCCTTCTGCGAGCCTACTGTCGTGCACGAGGCATCCGCCAGACCTTCACGCTTCCGGACTCTCCACAGCAAAATGGGATTGCTGAGCGCCGCATTGGCATGGTCATGGACGTCGCCCGTACGTCCATGATGCATGCGGCTGCCCCCCATTTTCTGTGGCCGTTTGCGGTTCGGTACGCGGCGCATCAGATCAACCTTCACCCCAGGGTCTCCATGCCGGAGACCTCCCCAGCTTTGCTGTGGACGGGGAAGGTTGGCGATGCGTCTGCGTTCCGTGTCTGGGGATCTCGGGCGTTTGTCCGCGACTTGTCTGCGGACAAGCTGTCCCCTCGTGCTGCTCCTTGCGTCTTCCTGGGTTTCCCCCCTGACGCCCCAGGGTGGCAGTTCTACCACCCCACCTCTCGCCGTGTTCTGTCCTCCCAGGACGTCACGTTCGACGAGTCGGTCCCCTACTACCGCCTCTTCCCCTACCGCACTCCGTCCCTCCCCCCGCCACCGCTCTTCCTTGTACCAGGTCCCCCCCCGGTAGACCCCCTCCCCCCTCAGGGTCCTGCCCCTTCAGGTGTGTCCCAGGTAGACGCTGTTGAGCCTGTCGAGGTCGCTGGTGACTCTGGTGCTGCTGAGGGTGCTGAGCCTGGGGGTGCTGACTCTGGGGGTGCTGAGCGTGTGGGTGCTACGCCTGGGGGTGCTGAGCCTGGGGGTGCTGAGCCTGGGGGTGCTGAGTCTGGGGGTACTACGACTGGGGGTGCTGAGCCTGGGGGTACTACGCCTGGAGGTGCTGAGCCTGGGGGTGCTGCGTCTGGGGGTGCTGAGCCTGGGGGTACTACGCCTGGAGGTGCTGAGCCTGGGGGTGCTACGCCTGGTGGTGCTGTGCCTGGCGGTTCACCGGGTGCTCCCTCTCGCCGAGAGCCACTCTCTCCCCAGGAGCTACGTGAGTGGTTTGCCCGGCGCTGGAGGCGAGCTGCTGGAGCTGCTGGAGCTGGAGGTGCTGCGGGTACTGGAGGTTCTGTTGCTTCTGAGGGAGCTGGTGCCACGGGTCCCGGAGGTGCTCGTACTGGGAGTACTGGAGCTGCTGGACCTGCGGGTACTTCTGGAGCTGGAGTTGCTGCGGGTGTTGGCGCGGAGGCTACTGCTGTCGGTCCTGGAGGCGGTCCTGCTGGGGGTACTACTGGTGCTGCTGGGGGTTCTGGAGCTGGAGCTGCTACTGGTGCTGGTGCTGTCCCTCCTGTGTCTGGAGTCGCCGCGCGGCCTCGGCCGTACTTCGTTCCGCTCCTTCAGCAGGTTCTTGGTCTCCCGCCTTCTACTGGTCCTCCTCCTCCCTTAGAGTGTCCACAGCCTGTCCCGTCGCAGTTACAGTTACAGCCGGCCTCCCCACTGCCTGCTCCGTCTCCCTACACTGGTCCTACTGGAGGTCTTGCTGAGCGTCGTGAGCCTGCGTCTCGCCCTGCGTCACCTGTCCGTGCTGCTCGCACTAGTGGTCGCGGTTCGCGTCAGCGTCCTCCTCCTGTCCCTGGCACGCACCGGATGTCTCTGCGTCCGTCCACTGCTCCTCTGCGTGCCCCTTTACCTTCTCCTCCTGAGTCTTCTCTTCCTACTCTTGCCGACCCGGAGTCGGACTCTCTTCGCGCTGCCAGTCCTACTGTCACGCGTCTCCTTGCTACGGTTGTCACTGACCCTTCCTTTGAGTCCACTGCTGCGTCTGCTCTAGTTGCTGAGCTCGTCGACTTTGCTGCTCGCTGTCGCCTAGACTACGTCGCCATTCTTGTTGCTGAGTCTGAGTCTGTCTGTCCTCCGTCCGTCGGGGGTGAGTGTGCCCTTGGCACGGACGTCCTTGAGGACAGGCAGGAGGAGTTCCAGTGCTTGGCCGCTGCTTCACCTCATCTCGTGTCCGTACTGCTTACCCCTGAGGGAGACCCGGATGCACTTGACATCCCGACTCCGCGCTCTTACGCGGAGGCGATAGAGGGTCCCTACTCCTCTCAGTGGCAGGCAGCTATGGACGCAGAGATGGCTTCCTGGAAGTCCACAGGCACCTACGTTGACGCTGTTCCCCCTCCTGGGGCGAACATCGTCAGTGGCATGTGGATTTTCAGGGTGAAGCGACCGCCGGGTTCTCCGCCTGTCTTCAAGGCGCGTTACGTGGCTCGTGGCTTCAGTCAGCGGCAGGGAGTTGACTACTTTCAGACCTTCTCTCCCACCCCGAAGATGACCACTCTTCGGGTACTGCTGCACGTAACTGCTCACCGTGACTACGAGCTACACTCTCTTGACTTCAGCACTGCTTTCTTGCAGGGCAGCCTGCACGAGGAGATCTGGCTGCGTCGCCCACCTGGCTTCACTGGGTCTTTTCCTCCTGGCACCCAGTGGAGCCTACGGCGGCCAGTCTACGGTCTCCGCCAGGCACCGCGTGAGTGGCACGACACACTGAGGACTACACTTGCAGCTCTTGGGTTTGCTCCCTCTACTGCCGACCCGTCGCTGTTTCTGCGCACCGACACTTCTTTGCCGCCGTTCTACATCCTCGTGTACGTCGACGACTTGGTCTTTGCCGCAGCTGACACTGCTGGACTAGCCCACGTGAAGTCCGAGCTGCAGAAGAGACACACGTGCACTGACCTGGGTGAACTGCGCAGCTACCTTGGCTTGCAGATCACTCGGGACAGAGCACGCCGCACCATTACCCTGACTCAGTCACACATGGTGCAGCAGGTCCTTCAGCGCTTCGGCTTCACGTACTCCTCGCCTCAGGCCACTCCTCTGCCTACTCGCCACTCGCTCTCAGCTCTGCCTTCGGATGAGTCCGTAGAGTCGAGTGGCCCGTACCCAGAGCTTGTTGGCTGCCTCATGTACCTGATGACCTGCACACGACCTGACCTTGCATACCCTCTTAGCATTCTTGCACGCTATGTTGCTCCTGGGAGACACAGACCGGAGCACATGGCTGCAGCGAAGAGGGTGTTGCGCTACTTGTGCAGTACGTCGGGCATGGGGCTTGTGCTTGGAGGGCAGAGTCCAGTGGTCCTTACTGGGCACGCAGACGCTTCTTGGGCTGACGACCAGGCTACGCAGTGGTCGTCACAGGGTTACACCTTCAGCCTTGGTTCTGGCTCTGTTTCGTGGCGGGCTACTCGCTCGTCTTCTGTTCTCGGCTCCAGTTGTGAGGCTGAGATCTACGCAGGAGCCATGGCTGCACAGGAGCTTCGCTGGCTCACCTACCTGCTGACTGACCTCGGAGAGTTGCCTCGTTCTCCTCCAGTGCTGTACGTAGACAACAAGGCCATGCTGGCCTTGTGTCGGGAGCAGCGACTGGAGCACAGAACGAAGCACATTGCTCTCCGCTACTTTCTTGCTCGTGAGCTGCAGCAGCGTGGTCAGCTGCGTCTTGCGTACGTGGCCTCTGAGGCCAACACTGCTGATATCTTCACCAAGGCACTTGCGCCTTGTGACCATCAGCGCTTCTGTACTCAGCTTGGCCTTGTGCCTACCTTGCCTCACTTGCTCACCTCTTGACCTTGCTTGTACTGTTACACATATATATACCTGCTCTTGTTTGTCTAGCCTTTTTTATATATATGTGTACTCCTGCTTGTGAACTGGCCTTGTGGCCTTGAACTTGTGCTCGGAATGTGTGGTGACTTTGTGATCCACCCTGAGCTTGTTTTTGCTTTGCTTTGCTTGACTGGTCTTGTGACCCCTTGTTCTCCCCCATTTTGCCTATGGGGGTGTGTCAGATTTATATGACATAGCTACTGTAGGCTATAGTGGGGTAGCACATATGGGGTACAGTTTTCTAGGGTTTGCTTCTTGTACCCAACTTTCACTTAGTCATTTCATTCCTCGTTTCTTCTCACCATGAACAACGACTCTGAAGACTATGCGGATGACGAAGAGCAGAATGAGCGATCGGCAGGACAGTTCTTTCATGTGGAGGGGGAAGAAAATGAAAATGGAGCTTCAGCGAAAGTGGGAGCCGAGCTTCACCCATTAAGCGCCTGGATTCTAGACACGGGAGCATCGTGGACAATGACTCCGTGATCTGATCTATTGGACAAAGTCGGTGCAGCACCAATTTCGGAAGTTCGATCAGCATCAGGACACGCATTACAAGTACAAGGAGCAGGCTGAGCACTGTTCAAGGGAGCAGATGGTAACCCTGTTATACTAGAGAACGTGTTGCTTTTCCCGGATTTAAAGGCAAATCTGATCTCGCTCAGGAGGCTTGGCAAGGCCGGAGTCAGCACCAACACGAATGGATCAAAAAGCTTTCAGGGGGAGTTAGGAAACCGAGTTCTATGGGATCTGCGCGAAGACAAGGATGTCTTCAGGTCCATGTGGCAACTACCGGTGGTACCATGGGAAAAGGATGAGACCAGAGGCCAGGGGGAGAACAGCGCCCTAAGTGTGTCAGAGGAACGGGTGTCGGCAAGGAGCGGAGAAACAGATTGGGTGACTGCCCACAGGCGCCTAGGACACGTCAACATGACGGTACTACAGCAGCTGGTAAAAGAAGAAGCGGTTAATAGCTTGAAGCTGAACGGCACCGCACCGCAACACACGTGCGAAACCTGCTTGGTGAGCAAGTTCACCAGATTCCCTTTCTCCTCGGTCTCCAAGCGCGGTAAGAAGCCGCTGGAACTAGTGCACATGGACCTCGTCGGACCACTGCCAGTGCAAGGGGACGGGGGAGAGCGATACTTTCTCACAATCATCGACGACTGGAGCAGAGTCATGTGGGCCTACCCTCTGAGGCAAAAGAGCGATGCAGCAGCAGTAATTCAGGATGAATGGATTCCCACGGCAGAAACACAGTCTGAATGTCGGGTGAAGCGGATTCGCACAGACCGTGGTGGAGAATTTACAGGAGACAAGCTGGAGAATTGGCTAAAGAAGAGGGGGATCATAAAGGAAAAAACCACAGCTTATTCTCCACAGTCCAACGGGGTAGCTGAGCGAGCAAACAGAACAATCCTCGAGACAGCCCGAGCACTACTGATCGAGTCCAGTCTTGGAAACTCCAAGTGGCCGCATGCCGTAAGGCATGCAACGGTGGCACGAAACAGAGTCCTCACGAATGTCGGAGATGAGAGTTGGGTTCCAATGAGACGGTGGCTCAAGTGGAAACCGCCAGTTGACATGCTGCGCGTCTTCGGGTGCATGGCGGTGGCTCACGTTCCCAAGGCCCACAAGAGCAAGTTAGGCGCGAGCGCGAACTGGTGCGTGCACCTTGGCCTGGCACAGGAAAGCAAAGGGTGGCTGCTGTGGGAACCGAAGAAAGGGCGTTTCTTCGATAGCCGAGACGTGAAATTCATTGAGAACGTGATGTACGGGAGCTGGAAACAACAGCCGGAGGAGAAAACTGCCAAGCAGCTGCAGGAGATCGCTCTGTCACTCGATCTGATTCAGGAAGAAGCACCTCAAACAGAACCTGAGGAAACCAAGGAGAACGGGGTCGAAATGGGGGAAGGCAGCGAGGAGCCAACCGAGGGGGATAGTCAAGCAAAAGGGGAGAAAGAGCAGCAGCATCTTCTCACTCGGGTAAAACCTCCATCCCTACCCGCGAGGAGAACTCAAATGCGTTCAATGACCAATAGAGCAGCATCAGCAACCGCAGCAGATCTGATGAGGACGGCAGCATTGAAACTGAGAAACTTGGACTTACGGGAACCAGAAGGGGCGCTTCAGGAAAGGGAGGATGCTTTATTGGTGACAGGGGGCAGGACCATGGCTGAAAGCAAGGAAGAACCGGCGTATTGCTTCGTGATCCCTGAACAACCTGCGAGCATGGAGGAAGCCCTCGCCGGAGCAGACAGGGAAAAATGGCTCGTGTCCAGGGATGCCGAGTACAACAACCTGCTAAAAAATAACACCTGGGAGCTCGTTCCTTTGCCTGAAGGAAAAAGGGCGCTTCAGTGCAAATGGATCGTGAGGATCAAAACTGACGAGAAGTGCGAGGTGACAGTGTACAAGAGCAGATTGGTGGCAAAGGGTTTTCAACAAAAGGAAGGGGAGGATTTTCGCGAGCTTTTTGCACCCACTGCTAAAGCTTCCACGCTGAGAGTAATCCTTGCTGACGCAACGGTGAGCAGATGGTACATCCAGCAGATGGATGTAAACACAGCTTTTCTCTACGGGGTAATCTAGGAGGAAGTCTACATGGATCAGCCTTCGGGATATGAGGACGGCACGAGGAGAGTATGCAAGTTGAACAAGGCCATCTACGGTCTCAAGCAGGCTCCAAGGTGTTGGTATAAAAACTGGCAGCCGCTTTGGGGGAGCTGGGATTCAGAGCAAGCAGCTGTGATGGGAGCTTGTTCCTGAAGGGCGAGAAGGAGGAGATGGTCCTGTTCCTGGTGTATGTCGACGACATACTGCTTTTCAGCAGCAGCATGAAGGAGATTCAAAAGGTGCAAAGGGGGCTCATGGAGATCTTCCAGTGCAAGGTCCTTGGAGAGGCTTCCTATTACCTCGGCATGCACATCGAACGCGACCCTGACCACATGTGGCTGAAGCTTCACCAAGAAAAGTACGTGAAGCAACTGCTGGAAAAGTACGACATGGAGCTCGGACAGAAGGTCGCCACCCCGCTACCATGCGAATTCAAACTTGTCAAGGCGGAGGAGGGAGAAGGAGTTGAGGAAGGAGAGCAGCGACGCTACCAATCACTTGTGGGGAGCCTTCTGTACGCCGCTGTACACACAAGGCTGGATATCTCCTTTGCGGTCGGACAACTCGCCAGGGTGGTGTCCAACCCGACTGAGGAATAAGTTGACGCAGCCGAAAGAGTCGTGAAGTACCTGAACTCATTCCCATCTGTCGGAGTTCAATTTTCAGCAACGGCACAGCAGAAGCAGAAGGGGGTGGAGCTGCTGAGGGAGAAGGGAGAGAGGCTACCGGAACAGAAACTTTTCCTCACTTGTTTCTCGGACGCAACCTGGTCATCGGAGCAGGAAGACTCGTCCTCTGTGGGTGGCTACATTTGCGTGATAGGGGGAGGACCGGTGAGCTGGAGGTCCAAGAAACAGAGTGAATCGGCTCTTTCATCTGGCGAGTCCGAGTACATGGCCATGTTTCATGCCGTGAAAGAAATCATATGGCTGAGAAGGCTACTGGAAGAGATCGGTCAGGAGCAGACGATTCCCACGCCACTATTCTGCGACAACATGTCGGCAATCGCAATGGCTCGCAACGCTGTCCTTCACGGCCTCAACAAGCACATGCGCCTGAAGTGGCACTGGCTGCGCAAGGAAGTTTACCGTGGAACAGTCAATCCGATCTACATCAAGACACAGCAGCAGCCGGCAGATGTTCTGACCAAGCGACTAGCCGATGAACCACACTGGAGGTGTGCGCGGATGAGCGGTATGAGCATGAACTAAGGGAGACGGGGAGAAAACCGACAGATTGAGGGGGAGTGTGTTAATACATAATCAATTTTCTGTATATCAATCAGCCGATTTATCTCCTGGGAGTGCACAAGTCATTTGAGGCGAAAAACGCAGGGTCGAATCGTTCATGATCGAGTGTTCAGGGGGATTTAGCTTCGACCAATGGGAGGCGTCGGTTCGGTTCAGTTCGAGCAAAGAACAGCACGGAATTCCCGTTCGCGCTGCGAGTTCGTTGGTGCTCAAAGCGACAGGTTTCGACTGCGCTGATTGGACAATGTTCGCGCAGCAAAGTTCGTCGTTCTGAACACGCAGCCAGAACTGGTTCCGAACATGTTCAGAACAGGTTCCGAACATGTTCAGAACAGGTTTCGAACATGTTCAGAACCGGTTCCGAACATGTTTAGAACAGTGTTCGAACAAGTTCGAAACATGCTTTGAACAAGCTGACGCGGCTGAAGCAGAGGGCAGATACACGCGCGCCGACATTTTGAGAGCTACACTTTCGCCATCTGGAACACGTCAGCCCAAGAAAGTGCGGCCAACTTCATTGATACTCAAATTATGCCAGAAGCGGTTTGCAAACGTAATCAACCGACAATGTTTTACTATAGTAACTACAAATACTGTTGTTTTTATTTATAAGCACAATCCTGAAGCAATGTTGCCACCAGCAGCTCCGCACATACCCCAAAAAAAAGCATACTAAAACGCTTGGATAACCAGGTAAAGATAAAGGAGGGGGGAATGGCCCCCTTTGGGTTACCCCCGGCTTGGATAACCAGGACATAATTTGGAAATATTAACCCTAAATACGGGAAGTCATCAAGTACTTATGATTATCTGCTTGGACAAACAAAACCGCCCAACGGAGCCTGCTACCCGCGAGCAATTAAAAATAACCCTCGTGCTAACAGGCATCCAGTCAGAATGGCGTTAACCCTAAATGTCAGAATGTTGTATTTGTCTAGCCTGCAGTGGGGTACTCTATAGCGAGTACAGCCCAATCTAGGGTTTCCTATATGTACTCAACTGCTTGCTAGTGAACCCCCTCCTTTCTTCATTCTTTCTTTCTACTACTACTTCTGACATGCTATCAGAGCAGGTCGATCCCCTTGGGTCGATCCTGTGGGTGGGCCCACCACCTCACTGCTTCCGCTGCTACTGCTACTCTGTGTGTTGCACGCCCCGTGGCGTGCGACGGATTTTTCATCCCGCCGCGCGCTCGGAGCGTGCGGCGGTTTTCTGCCCGCCGTGCGCCCCGAGGCGCGCGGCGGTTTTCTGCCCGCCGTGCGCCCCGAGGCGCGCGGCGGTTTTCTGCCCGCCGTGCGCCCCGAGGCGCGCGGCGGCTTTCTGCCCCGTCGCTCCCGGGAGGCGCTGCGACGGGCGACGGGGACCCGCGCGTCGCCCCCCGTCGCCCGTCGCGGCCTGCGCGACCTGCGTAGGGCCCGCGCGCGGCCCGTACAGCCTGCGCGCGGCCCGTACGGGCTGCGCCAGGCCTGCGCGCGGCCCGTACGGGCTGCGCCAGGCCCGCGCGCGGCCCGTACGGACTGCGCCAGGCCAGGGCGCGCCTCGGGCCGCCCGCACGCGGTTCGTACGGGCTGCGCCAGGCCCGTGGGCGCCCTGTTTTCAATGCCCCTGCGCTGCCCGCTGTCCCCCGTGCTTCTGACGGCGCCCCACCCCTGCTGCTGCCCGTTCTCCTGAATTAGGGTTTGGGGGTGGGGGGTATGGGGGTGCAGTTTCTGTGCGTCGTCCCCTACTCCTCCTCCTCCTCCGTCTCCCAGTGCTGCAGCTGCCGCTGAGGGGGGTGGGTGTGTGGGAGCCGAAGGAGTGGTACTAGGGGGGTGACGTGCAAGTGGAGTTAGGAGTGAAGCAGTGGGTGTGTGGGGAGTGTGTGGGACAGTTGGAGGAGGTTGAGCGGAGGCTGCTGTCTTGTCGTCCGCAGCACCTGTAGTCCGGGGCGCACTGTCCTGGTAGCCCAGAGAGTCTGCTGCGCCTGTCGCCCGAGGGTCCGTTGCTCCTGTAGCTCGTCGTAGCCCGTGAGCCAGTTACTCCAGTAGTCCGGGGCGCACTGTCCCGGTAGCCACTGTGCCAGCAGCTCCTGTTGCCCGTGTGTCTGCAGCTTCAGCCGCCGTCTCTCATCTTCTCTCCTCTCACAGTCCCTCCTCCTCCTCACTTGCCCGCTGTGATTACCTCTAGCTTTGCTTCTTATTGTGAACTCCTGCTATACCTGCTCATTGTGCTGATTACACCCCACTTTGGCTATGGGGGTGTGTCAGAATGTTGTATTTGTCTAGCCTGCAGTGGGGTACTCTATAGCGAGTACAGCCCAATCTAGGGTTTCCTATATGTACTCAACTGCTTGCTAGTGAACCCCCTCCTTTCTTCATTCTTTCTTTCTACTACTACTTCTGACACTAAATACATTGTCGCATGATGTTTAGAATCGATGCCATCCGAGGGTTTTTTTTTTTTTTTTTTTTTTTTTTTTTGTTATGTACGAGGTCAGCAGGTTCGCGATCAATGGAGGGTTAATGGTGCCGTCAACCCTAATCCGTTGAGTTATTCCCAGTCTGCATCCTTTTTCCCAGTGGGTTTTTTTGTTAATATTTACGCAATTCGCGCTTGATATAAATTTTAGTGGTCTGAGTATTCAATATTTTTTCGTCTATTCTTAGCTAGCACATCGACACAATAGTGTATATTTGAGTTTGGTAATTGCGTTCTATTTCTGTCACATTACAGGGGTGTTATTAGCTTGAAAATTGTGATTAAAAAGCGAGCACCAATCAGCAATGAGAATTCGAGGCTGAGTACCGATGCAAAACGTCTCTGGCATAATTTGAGTATCAATGAAGTTGGCCGCAAGAAAGTGCTCACAGCTCGAGCGATCAAAGCACGTGGCGAAATTGCTCACGCCACCAGAATTCAAGCGAGGGGATTGGCCCAAATCAGCACGCGTGTTCAAAACAGCGAAGCTGACTCAAATAAACAAAACGGATCGATCGGAGCCGTTATCAGTGTTACGTTTAAGTACTATGCGGAAGCGATTAAACTCAGCTCACGAGCGTAAGTTAGGCAACACTTAACATCACTTGTAACCTCCCGAGTGTGACAGCATGTCACCTCATAGCCAAGGGCGTAGAAAACAAGTGAGTAGTTATGCTCAACGTAGCTTGTAGAGTGAGGGTTCTGGTCGAGCAGAGTTTCGGCAGCACTTCGTTGTGTTTCTACTCTCGTCAATACGTAGTAGTAGAATTCCAATAATAAAAGCAAGAATGACATCATTTGATAAACACACATGCAAAGATTTATACCAGCCCACCAATAGCAAAAGCAATCAGCCCACCAAAATGATAGCAAGAACCATACTCCGAAATGCCAACTGTCTCCACGCGAATTCAGTGGGAACATACTCGCCCACGCACAATTATGCAGCCTATACTTGCCCATGAAATTCCATGAAAACGCGTGGCCTTTTACGATCATGAAAGCTCATGACCATACGCGACAGTTCATGAAGACACCTGATCAATTCGAGCAGTTACGCGACGAAATTATGACTTCGTCGAAATTACTCTCGAACAATTCGCACAGCTTCGAATGTAAGTCGCGCACGTCGCGAAACACTCCGCGGCGAATTTCTTCTCGGAGGATGAAGACAAAGCATTCGTCGGTCAAGCAAAATCTTGCTGGCCTCACGTGGCACCCTCGAAATCCAAGCTGGGCCCTCGCGCACTTGGCTTTTCTCACGCGCCACCTCACTGCCACACTCGCGCGTGTGGCGGCGAATTGAATCGCTGCCTCAGGCCGAGCGTGTGCCTCGACTGGCACCCTTCGGCCCTTTGACGCAACAGGGCTCGGGCTCATGGCCTCGAGCCTTGACCAGCGCGAGACTGGTCAAAGGGCCTGGTCAACAGACTCGAGCCCCAAACACACTCGACACTCACAACAGCGCTCATGAAAATGACCCAACATTCATGAAACACAGAACATTCATGAACGCACATGTTGTCAGAACATTATATAGCTTATGCTGTTGTGTAGGCTATAGTGGGGTATCCCATAGGGGGTACAACCCAATTAGGGTTTCCTATATGTACTCACTTCATTCATAGTTCATACCATTCGCGTTCTCCTTTTCACATGGAATCAGAGCAGGTCCCCTCCTAGGGACTGTTTCTAGGGCCCACCGAAGCGCGCCCCGAGGCGCGCTTTCCTTTTTTTTAGCGACCCTCCGTGTCGCCCCTAGCGGCCCGTTGCGCCGCCCTTACCTACGCGAGCCCGCCGCCCTTACGTCGCGGCCCAGCCGCCCTCACGTCGCGGCCCCGCCGCCCTCACCTACGCGGCCCCGCCGCCCTTAAGTCGCGGCCCCGCCGCCCTCACGTCGCGGCCCCGCCGCCCTCACGTCGCGGCCCCGTCGCCCTTGCCTACGCGGCCCCGCCGCCCTCACGTCGCGACCCCGCCGCCCTCACGTCGCGGCCCCGCCGCCCTCACCTACGCGGCCCCGCCGCCCTTAAGTCGCGGCCCCGCCGCCCTCACGTCGCGGCCCCGCCGCCCTCACGTCGCAGCCCCACCGCCCTTTCCTACGCGGCCCCGCCGCCCTCACCTACGCGGCCCCGCCGCCCTCACGTCGCGGCCCCGCCGCCCTCACGTCGCGGCCTCGCCGCCCTTGCCTACGCGGCCCCGCCGCCCTCACCTTCGCGGCCCCGCCGCCCTCACGTCGCGGCCCCGCCGCCCTTACTTCGCGGCCCCGCCGCCCTCACCTACGCGGCCCCGCCGCCCCACTTCGCGGCCCCGCCGCCTACGGTACCGGCCCCGCCGCCTATCCTCACCGGCCCCGCCGCCTACGACCGCCGAGCCGCCCTGCCGCCGAGCCGCCCAGCAGCCGAGCCGCCCGGGAGCCGAGCCGCCCTGCCGCCGAGCCGCCCTGCCGCCGAGCCGCCCGGGAGCCGAGCTGCCGAGCCGCCCTGCCGCCGAGCCGCCCTGCCGCCGAGCCGCCCTGCCGCCGAGCCGCCCGGGAGCCGAGCCGCCCAGCAGCCGAGCCGCCGAGCCGCCCAGCCGCCGGGCCGCCCTACTGCCGAGCCGCCCGACCTGCCCTGCCTGGTGAGCACAGCACCACTGTTACTGCGTGCCCTTCCCCTACTGCTTGCACTACTACACTGTCGTCGTCATGGCTACCCCTAGTGTCCTCGCTTTTGACGCTGAGGGTCGAGCCATTGACTTTGAGGTCTGGGTCAACGACCTGCAGCTGTTCTTACAGTGCGATAGGGCGGACGGTCTTTCCCTCTTTGACCTCACCTCTGGCGCCTCTCCTGCCCCTGCTGCTGATGCTGACCCCACTGTTCGCTCTCAGTGGGCCACCCGCGATGCTGCTGCACGTCTTGCTGTGCGTCGCCACCTGCCTACCACTGAGCGCGCGCACTTTAGTCAGTACAAGAGTGCTCAGACCTTGTACGACGCTGTAGTTGCGCGCTACTCTTCCCCTGCCACTGCTGCCCTGAGCCGCCTCATGCTACCGTACCTCTTTCCTGACCTTGCTGCCTTTCCCACTGTCGCTGACCTCATTACGCACCTCCGCACTAGTGACACTCGCTACCGCGCTGCCCTTCCTGCTGAGTTCTGCGCCAAGAACCCCCCCCCCATGTACATCACTCTCTATTACATAGTCACACGCCTCCCTGACTCCCTTCGCGTAGTCAGGGACCACTTCCTCTCAGTCTGTCCCACCACTCTCACTGTCGACCTCCTCGAGAAGTCCCTCCTAGCGGCGGAGAAGAGCATCGTCGCTGTAGGAGCCTCTCGTGGTGACCCTCGCACCCCCATCTTTGAGGGGTGTTCTCCTTCCCCCCTGCTGCCCTCTGTTGCCTCTGCTGCTGCTGCCGACCTGCTTGGTCTTGAGTCGGTCTGCGCGGCGTCTGCCCCTAGCGGGAGACGCCGCCCTGGCAGGGGCAAGGGGGGCAAGGGCGCGGGTGGAACTGGCGGGGGCGGTGGAGGTGGCGGTGGAGGCGGCGGAGGGAGTGGGGGTGGCGGTGGGAGTGGTGGCGGGGGCGGTGGTGGCGGTGGCAGCAGCGGAGGAGGAGGCGGTGGTGGCGGCAGCGGTGGGAGCGGAGGCAGCGGTGGTGGTGGAGGTGGAGGCGGCGGTGGCGGAGGGGGTGGAGCTGGTCGGGGTGGTGCCCCGCAGCGTAGCGGCTCTGGTGGTGGCCAGCGTCAGCAGCAGCAGCAGCAGCAGCGTTCGCGGGACATCCCCCCGCCCCAGCAGCTCCGTGAGTGGTACACGCAGCGTCAGCGGGGTGGGGGTTTTGGTCCGTGCACCTACGTCCTTCGTTCCGGCGACCGCGCGGGTGAGCAGTGTGGGGGTGCCCACCCCACCCAGCGCTGCTTTGGCCGCCTGACGGACGCTTGGCGTCAGCAGTTCCCCGAGGCTAGTGAGATTCCCCGTTGGGGAGAGCTGTCTAGGGCTGGCGTAGCTATCTTTGATCTTGACTTTGATGCTATCCTTGCTGCCATGTATGCTGTGACTATTAGTGAGGAGGGTGACTGTTACCGGTGTTTCCCGCCCGACCCGGGCATTGGTACTGCTGCGCTAGGTACTTTTGCGGCTGCTGCTCTAGGTGCCAGTGCGTCTGCACTCTCAGGTACTGGTGAGGCTGCGCTCTCAGGTACTTGCGTCGGCTTCGGCCTCCCTCACCTTCACGCTTGACTCAGGGGCTTCTCGCTCCTTCTTTCGAGACCGCACCACACTCACGCCGCTTGGCCGGCCGGTTGCAGTCTCCCTGGCTGACCCCTCTGGGGGTCCTGTCCTCTCTCACTTCTCCACTGTCCTCCCGTGTCCGGCTGCCCCCTCGGGCACCTTGTCTGGTCTGTACCTCCCCTCGTTCTAGACGAACTTGGTGAGTGGTGCTGACCTGCAGGATGCGGGGGTTCACCAGTTTACTCCTGCGAGTCAGCGGGTGACCCACTGCTCGGACGCCCGCACAGGCCGACACCTGGCCACGTTTTCGCGTCGGCCGGGGTCGAGTCTCTACACCCTGACCACTGAGTCTCCTCCTGTCCCTGCGTCTGGCCAGGTAGCTGCGTCGGGTCAGGTGTTTGCTGCTGCGTCCAGGTCTGGTCCTGAGTCTGCCCCCTGCTCGTGTCGCCGCCTGTCTCAGGAGACTCTCCTGTGGCACCACCGTCTTGGCCACCCCTCCTTGCCTCGTCTTCGGGGCATGGCTTCCCGTGTCCTTGTCTCTGGTCTTCCCCGGTCTCTCCCTCCCCTTCCTTCGGGACCCGGACCTTCCTGTGTCCCCTGTGTCGAGGGGCGGCTCCGGGCTGCCCCTCACTCCTCCCAGTTTCCCCCGACAGAGGCTCCTCTGCAGACGCTTCACATGGACGTGTGGGGCCCGGCCCGCGTCCGTGGGCAGGGTCACGAGCGCTACTTCCTGCTGGTGGTTGACGACTACTCGCGTTACACCACAGTCTTCCCCTTGCGCAGCAAGGGTGATGTCACTGAGGTGTTGATCGACTGGATCCGCGCAGCTCGTCTCCAGCTCAGGAGGAGCTTCGGCTCGGACTTTCCTGTTCTGCGTCTGCACTCTGACCGAGGTGGAGAGTTCTCCTCTGGCCTTCTGCGAGCCTACTGTCGTGCACGAGGCATCCGCCAGACCTTTACGCTTCCGGACTCTCCACAGCAAAATGGGATTGCTGAGCGCCGCATTGGCATGGTCATGGACGTCGCTCGTACGTCCATGATGCATGCGGCTGCCCCCCATTTTCTGTGGCCGTTTGCGGTTCGGTACGCGGCGCATCAGATCAACCTTCACCCCAGGGTCTCCCGGCCGGAGACCTCCCCAGCTCTGCTGTGGACGGGGAAGGTCGGCGATGCGTCTGCGTTCCGTGTCTGGGGATCTCGGGCGTTTGTCCGCGACTTGTCTGCGGACAAGCTGTCCCCTCGTGCTGCTCCCTGTGTCTTCCTCGGCTTCCCCCCTGACGCCCCAGGGTGGCAGTTCTACCACCCCTCCTCTCGTCGTGTTCTGTCCTCCCAGGACGTCACGTTCGACGAGTCAGTCCCCTTCTACCGCCTCTTCCCCTACCGCACTCCTTCCCTCCCCCCGCCACCGCACTTCCTTGTGCCAGGTCCCCCCCCGGTAGCCCCCCTTCCCCCTCAGGGTCCTGCCCCTTCAGGTGTGTCCCAGGTAGACGCAGTCGAGCCGGTCGAGGTTGCTGGTGACTCTGGTCCTGCTGCGGGTGCTGAGCCTGGGGGTGCTGACTCTGGGGGTGCTACGCGCGTGGGTGCTGAGCCTGGGGGTGCTGAGCCTGGGGGTGCTGAGTCTGGGGGTACTGAGCCTGGGGGTACTGCGACTGGGGGTGCTGAGCCTGGGGGTGCGGAGTCTGGGGGTGCTGAGCCTGGGGGTGCTGCGACTGGGGGTGCTGCGCCAGGGGGTGCTGCGTCTGGAGCTGCTGAGCCTGGAGCTGCGGAGCCTGCGGCCACTGGACCTCCCCTTGTGGTGTCTGGCGGTGCGGGACCTGGCGGTTCTCCGGGTGCTTCGCCTCGGCGGGAGCCCCTCTCTCCACAGGAGCTGCGCGAGTGGTTTGCTCGCCGCTGGAGACGTACTGCTGGAGCTGGAGCTCCTTCGGCTGCTGAGGGTACTTGTGCCGCTGGTCCCGGAGCTGCTGGGCCCTCGGGTCCGCCTGGAGCTGGAGCTGCTGCATGTGTTGGTGCTGAGACTGCTGCTGTCCTTCCTGGCGGTGGTCCTGCTGCGGGTGCTGCTGGTGCTGCTGGAGGTCCTGCCGCTGGAGGTGCTGTTGGCGCTGGTGCTGCTGCTGAGGGTGCTGTCCCTGCTGTGTCTGGAGTCGCCGCGCGGCCTCGGCCGTACTTCGTTCCACTCCTACAGCAGGTTCTTGGTCTTTCTCCTCCTGCAGCGTGTCCACCGCCTGTTCAGTCACAGTCCCAGTTAGAGCCCGCCTCCCCACTTCCTGCTCCCTCTCCTTACACTGGTCCCACTGGAGGTCTTGCTGAGCGTCGTGAGCCTGCGTCTCGTCCTGCGTCGCCTGTTCGTGCTGCTCGCGCTAGTGGTCGCGGTTCGCGTCAGCGTCCTCCTCCTGTCCCTGGCACGCACCGGATGTCTTTGCGTCCGTCCACTGCTCCTCTGCGTGCCCCTTTGCCTTCTCCTCCTGAGTCCTCCCTTCCTGCACTTACCGACCCAGAGTCCGACTCTCTTCGTGCTGCTAGTCCTACTGTCACACGTCTCCTTGCTACTGTCGTCACTGACCCCTCTTTTGAGTCCACTGCTGCGTCTGCGCTTGTTGCTGAGCTCGTCGACTTTGCTGCTCGCTGTCGTCTAGACTACGCTGCCGGTCTTGTTGCTGAGTCTGCGTCTGTCTGTCCTCCGTCCGTCGGGGGTGAGTGTGCTCTTGGCACGGACGTCCTTGAGGACAGGCAGGAGGAGTTCCAGTGTCTGGCTGCTGCTTCACCTCATCTCGCGTCCGTACTACTTGCCCCTGAGGGAGACCCGGATGCACTAGACATCCCGACTCCGCGCTCTTACGCGGAGGCCGTAGAGGGTCCCTACTCCTCTCAGTGGCAGGCAGCTATGGATGCAGAGATGGCGTCCTGGAAGTCCACAGGCACCTACGTTGACGCGGTGCCCCCTCCTGGGGCGAACATCGTCAGTGGCATGTGGATCTTCAGGGTGAAGCGGCCGCCGGGCTCTCCACCTGTCTTCAAGGCGCGGTACGTCGCTCGTGGCTTCAGTCAGCGGCAGGGAGTTGACTACTTTCAGACCTTCTCTCCCACCCCGAAGATGACCACTCTTCGGGTGCTGCTGCACATAGCCGCTCAGCGCGACTACGAGCTCCACTCTCTTGACTTCAGCACTGCTTTCTTGCAGGGTAGCCTGCACGAGGAGATCTGGCTGCGCCGTCCACCTGGCTTCACTGGGACTTTCCCTCCTGGCACCCAGTGGAGCCTCCGACGGCCAGTCTACGGTCTCCGCCAGGCACCGCGTGAGTGGCACGACACACTGAGGACTACGCTTGCGGCTCTTGGGTTTGCTCCCTCTACTGCTGACCCGTCGTTGTTTCTGCGCACCGACACTTCTTTGCCGCCGTTCTACATCCTCGTGTACGTCGACGACTTGGTCTTTGCCACAGCTGACACTGCTGGACTAGCCTACGTGAAGTCCGAGCTGCAGAAGAGACACACGTGCACAGACCTGGGTGAACTGCGCAGCTACCTTGGCTTGCAGATCACTCGGGACAGAGCACGCCGCACCATTACCTTGACTCAGTCTCACATGGTGCAGCAGGTCCTTCAGCGCTTCGGCTTCACGTACTCCTCGCCTCAGGCCACTCCTCTGTCTACTCGCCACTCGCTCTCAGCTCTGCCTTCGGATGAGTCCGTAGAGTCGAGTGGCCCGTACCCAGAGCTTGTTGGCTGCCTCATGTACCTGATGACCTGCACACGACCTGACCTTGCATACCCTCTTAGCATTCTTGCACGCTATGTTGCTCCTGGGAGACACCGACCAGAGCACATGGCTGCAGCGAAGAGGGTGTTGCGCTACTTGTGCAGTACGTCGGGCATGGGGCTAGTGCTTGGAGGGCGGAGTCCAGTGGTCCTCACTGGGCAAGCGGACGCTTCTTGGGCTGACGACCAGGCTACGCAGCGGTCGTCGCAGGGTTACACCTTCAGTCTTGGTTCCGGCTCTGTCTCGTGGCGGGCTACTCGCTCGTCCTCTGTTCTCGGCTCCAGTTGTGAGGCTGAGATCTACGCCGGGGCCATGGCTGCACAGGAGCTTCGCTGGCTCACCTACCTGCTGACTGACCTTGGAGAGCAGCCTCGTTCTCCTCCAGTGCTGTACGTAGACAACAAGGCCATGCTGGCCTTGTGTCGAGAGCAGCGCTTGGAGCACAGAACGAAGCACATTGCTCTCCGTTACTTTCTTGCTCGTGAGCTGCAGCAGCGTGGTCAGTTGCGACTTGCGTACGTGGCCTCTGAGGCCAACACTGCTGATGTGTTCACCAAGGCACTTGCGCCTTGTGACCATCAGCGCTTCTGCACTCAGTTGGGTCTTGTACCTGTCTTGCCTCACTTGCTCTCCTCTTGACCTTGCTTGTACTGTCACATATATATACCTGCTCTTGCTTGTCTAGCTCTATATATATTTGTGTCCTCCTGCATGTGAACTGGCCTTGTGGCCTTGTCGTTGTGCTCGGACTGTGTGGTGACTTTGTGATCCACCCTGAGCTTGCTGTGCTTTGCGTGACTGGTCTTGTGACCCCTTGTTCTCCCCCACTTTGCCTATGGGGGTGTGTCAGAACATTATATAGCTTATGCTGTTGTGTAGGCTATAGTGGGGTATCCCATAGGGGGTACAACCCAATTAGGGTTTCCTATATGTACTCACTTCATTCACTCCCAACGCGTTGCCCTCGTGGTTCCGCGCCTTCGATGGAGTCCAATCGCTCGGCCGCTTCCGACACTCTCGCCAAAAGTGTCCCGCTTTGCCGCAATAGTGGCACTTGCTCGCGCCATTCGATGTGTTTCCCTTGCCGCGATCGCTTCCACCGTACGACTTCTTTGTCGCACCCTTGCTCCACTTGGACTTTCCTCCGGAGCTCCCTCCGGAGAACATGGCGGTCTCCACGTTCTCATTAGCGAATTGTCGGCGACGCGATTCTTCATGGAGAAGCCGACCGACCACCATTTCCTTCGTCCAAGTGTCTTGCCCGCTATCGAGTGTCGTAATCACCGTCGACCACTCTTCCGGAAGGCCACATAGCAAGGTCAAAATCCAATCCTCCTCCGTGACCGTTCCACCGAGGTCCATGAACGTTTCCCCGAGTTCCTCCACACGAGTCGCAAACTCGTGCATCGATTCGTCCGCGCGCATCTTCACCGTGTAGAACGCATTCCGGGCTAGGATCTTGCCGTGGAGAGTCTTGTTCACGTGGATGGTCTCGAGCCGCTTCCACGCTTCATGCGCCGACGCTTCGAGCTTGATGCACATGCGCACCGAGCTCACGAGATTGATGCCGATGTGCGAAATCAACGTAGCGAACGCCTTTTGGTCCTTCTTCTTCCATGCCGCGATGCCGCTTTCATCGTCCGGCTTCTTCTCTGTTCCATCGAAGAAACCCCAAAGTCCCCGCTCCATCATGAGCACTTGGAACTTAAACTTCCACGCAGAGTAGTTTTGTCCCGTGAAAATCGGTACCGCCGACGTGTCGAACATCGTCGCGGTTGCCCAGGGTTCGCCGGAATTTACAACGACACCATCCAAGGAAGTGCGGGAGGCCTCGCTTGAAGTCATCATGCGTGCTCCTTGTCGCGCGCGTAGACTCCTCCGACCAGCTCTGATACCACTGTTGTAGAGGACTCTCCTCTACTTTGCAGGAACTGGGAGTTGTTCTAAACGATAGAGCTCTCTCTTAGCTTTCCAACGAGCCGTCAAACACGTCGATCGCCTAAGTATTCTCCGAGATATAGGCGTTCACGTGCTAGGTGGTGCTCTTGAATGCAAGTAAAGAAGCTCTCTGGAATTTGTGTTCGAATGTACCTTGTACAAAGAACTCTGAGTTTCACTATGATGGCATGCAATACAAAGAAAACAGATTTATAGCATGCAAACAAGATCGAATCGCACAAGTAACCTCGAACCGCTACACTCGCGAATGTTCGAGTAACATCGAAAGGGTGAAATTCGACTCTCGAATTTCACCGATCCGAATTCTCCTTGGGTCTCGAATGTTCCTGGTGCTGCCATGTGGCACCGAATCGAATGGGTCTTCCGAAGTCAATCCTCAACCCCACGCAAACCTGCAACTCACTCGAAGGTGAGCACAAGTCACACATTCGGTGGGTTGGGGGCATACAAACGCCCCACCACCACCTTGCTTCCAACACACGTAATCTCCAACAGGAACTTCACACACATTCGTGAAACGCCACGAACACACGAAACACACACGAACAATCATGAAAACGCATGAATGCAACCTCACACTAAAATGCACATAACTCGAGAACCGCTACGGTGATTCACAAACCGTAAACGCCAAAATGAAGAGCACAAAAATACGCATTCCACGCAGACCAAATTACCTTAAAACATATACCTTTAATTTTCACCTTGCTCGACGAATAGGCAGCAGGTTGTCGTGCAAATACATTTTGCACCCAACAAACTCCCCCTCAACCTGACGGCTATTCAACTCCCTCAAACTCCTTCTCATAGTCGACCGGCTCTGCAACATTGCCGATCCCCACTCCAGTTTTAGTGAAGGCACTCTCACTCTCCCGCACAATTTCAGCTTCCACATCATCTGCTGCAACCATTTGCAGCTTCACCGAAATATTGCCGCTATTCTCCGAAGGAGTTTCAGCTTCCTCCTTGCTGAGCTTCACATCGGGTTTCTCGATCACCTTGGTTGCACCAGTGGCAACACTTGCCACTTGCAGCACCTGCGTCTTCTCCTTAACAGCTTCACTCTTCGGCTGCACCATGACTTTAGGCTTCTGCTGCTCACGAGTGCCGCCCTTGTGCACTCCCTTCTCCTTGTTCACGACAGCAACCTTAACATAGCTCCCCCTGGATTCTGCACCCATCTTCTCATCAGCAACGGTTGCATTTCTCTTTTCAGCCGCTGCAAGTCGAGCATTTACCAGCTTCAACTGCTGCACCAGCATCCCCACTGTCACTTGCAGTTCCTTAATCGTTTCAGCAGCCATTGCCGCACATTCTCCCTTGCAGCTGCAGCTCCCTTTCTCCTTCTCAGGTGTCACCTCACTCCATGGCACCACGGGCACATGCCACAGCTCATCACGAAGATCCTTGTCCTCATGCAAGTCCCACATCACATGATCACCGAGCTGCCCCTTGAAGGTTTCAGCTCCATTGGTAGCTGTACACACGCCTGCAAGCCCCATCTTCCTAAGAGAAATCAGATTCCCTTTCAGCTCCGGCACCAAGAGCACATCTTCTAAGATGATCGGCCTCCCGTCAGCTCCCTTGAATGCTGCCTTGCCGACTCCCAACACCTTCATCGTGGACCCGCATCCCGAATTCATTTCGGTGATGCTCGTCATGCCAACTTTCTCTAGCAGGTCCGCCCTCGGGGTCATATGACACGCAGCTCCGGAGTCTAGAATCCATGTGTTGAGAGGAGTAGGCTCTGCTCCCTTCTTGGCAGATGCTTTCTTGCTCCCCCCTCCCTTGCACGTGGAAGAACTGCCCCGGAGCACGCTCCCAATCATCTCCCCTTTCATTTGCGGTCTCTGCTACATAACCAACGCCATGCTGTTGGTTCTCCTTTCGGTTACCGCCCTCATATCCGGGAGTCCACCCTTTGGGCCGCTTCCAGCACTTTGCCCACGTGTGCCCCGGCTTCTTGCAATACCAACAGGTACCCTTGAACCCTTGGTAACCACCGTGCTCCTCTTCTTCGTCATCATCACTTTTGTCACTTCTCTGCTTCCTTTCATCACGTCTGTTTTCATGTCGTCCTTGTTCCCCACGTCCGCTTTCAAACCGTCCATGCCCACCACGGTCTTTTCCTTTATGCCAACTGCTGCCCTGCATGCCGTAGCCGCCATCACCATCTTGATTCAAGTTGAACTGCCGCCTCCTAAAGTCCTCCTCCAGGATCTTGGTCCTCACCCATTCTAGCGTCCATGAGCCTTGGTTCTGAGGAAGGTTGAGGCCAGTCGTGAACTGCAACCAAGACTCGGGCAACAACGACAGCATCCGCAAGCAACTCGTTTGCTCCGGGTAGGTTACGCCCGCCATCTTCAGCTTAGCGTATAACTCCCGCATCTTGTCAAGGACGGGTTGAATCGGTTCCCCTTCACTCAGACGCAACGACGCAAGTTCACGCTCCAGCATGAGTGTTGCAACCACCGAGGTTGGCGCATGTAGCTCCTTAAGCACCTTCCAAGCTAGTGGTCCACATTCAGCTTTCTCCAGTAGATGCATGACGTGTGATCGCTGGTTCAGGTCCAAGCTCTGCGATAGGAGGTAGTAGCCGGCCGTCGCCCGCTCGTCCCACTCCTCTTGCAGGTTGGGGTCGTCCGGCCTCTTCTCCTCGCCCGTCATCAGCTTCAATAAGCCGACTTGCCGAAAGTACAACTGCATTTTCCACGCCCAATCGTCGTACCCACTGCCGTTGAACTTGTCTACGCTGAAGTTCTTGAGCACCTCCCTCAATAGTGGGCCCTGGCTGGTCCGCGCTCCCCTTGGCGCTGAACCTCCAGTGTCATGGCTCCCACTATTAGCACGTGCAAGAGAACCTTCAGTTCCGCCCGACTCCATGGTGTTCTAACGGCAATCCTTAGAACCAGCTCTGATACCACGTGTTGACTACTATTGAGACTAGGAACCTCTAAGCGCACCTTTAATCACCACTCAGTTATCCCCACGGGGTCACCTCCAAGGGTCCTCGGGTGCCTGGTAAAACCAGCCCCTAACCAAGGGTCTGTGTTTGTAGAGGGATTTCCCAAGTGTGAAACTAATCGTGTGCTCTAGAGTAGTCACAAACTCCGTTGCGCAGCGTTAATTGACTGATTGGCTCGTGTGCAGATAATTTCCCTCACGCCAATACGATGATAGAGAATATTTCATTCACAGAAAAGGTTGACCACAAACAAACGCAAGCACAAATTAATACTAACCCACCAAAAGCGAAAGCTAACAGCCCACCGAAATAATAGCTAGCACCATACTCCGAAATGCCAAACTGTCTCCACGCGAAATCAGTGGCAACATACTCGCCCACGCATAATTGTGTAACCCATAATTGCCCACGGAATTCCACGAGCCAACATGACAGCTCATGACCATACGTGACAGTTCATGAAAACACATGAGAGATTCGCACAGTTACGTGACGAAATTACGAAGTCGTTGAATTCCACCTCGCTCAATTCGCACCAGCGTCGAAAGTAAATCGCGCACCTCGCAAAACACCCTGGCGGAATTTCCACCTCGGAGGATCAGGACGAACAACTCGTGGGTCAAGCGAAATCTCGCTGGCCCCACATGGCACCCCCGAAATCCACCTTGTACCCACGCGCGCTCGTCTTTTCCCTCGCGCCACCTCACTGCCACACTCGCGCGTGTGGCTCCGAATTGAATTGCGGCCTCAGGCCACGCGTGTGCCTCGACTGGCACCCTTCGGCCCTTGCTCCCATGATTGCGCAACAAGGCTCGGGCTCATGGCTTCGAGCCTTGACCAGCGCAAGACTTAGTCAAAGGGGCTGGTCAAAGTCTCGAGCCCCACACCCAGCACACCAGAAACACACCATAAACACTCATGAAAGGTGCACAGAAATTCATGAAGAAAACATAAACAAGCCTGAACAAACATGAACGAAACATAAACAGTCATGAGCGAACATGATCGTACATGAACGTTCATGAACGCTCATGAACGAGCACGAACAGCACGCGAACTCTCATGAACAGAACGCGAAGGTCCATGAACACTCATGTACCCTCGGAACTTCACACACATTCGTGAAACGCCACGAACATACGAAACACACACGAACAATCATGAAAACGCATGAATGCAACCTCACACTAAAATGCACATAACTCGAGAACCGCTACGGTGATTCACAAACCGTAAACGCCAAAATGAAGAGCACAAAAATACGCATTCCACGCAGACCAAATTACCTTAAAACATATACCTTTAATTTTCACCTTGCTCGACGAATAGGCAGCAGGTTGCCGTGCAAATACATTTTGCACCCAACAGCGTGAGTCTAGTTAAGACTCATGCCGCACAACTTAGCACAGCGCCAGTGGGGTTCTTCAGCCAGCCGCTTCGTGAGAAAATCTGCCGGCTGCTGCTGCGTCTTCACATAGAGGGGCTGGATTGATCCCCTCTGCACCTCCTTCCGCAGCCAATGACATTTGATCTGCATGTGCTTGGTGAGTCCATGCAGTACAGCATTCTTGGACATTGCGATGGCACTGGAATTGTCACAAAACAGTGGGGTTGCCGTTTTCTGCTCATGCCCTATCTCTTCCAGTAGCTTCCTCAGCCAAATCAGCTCCTTGGCTGCGTGGTACATCGACATGTCCTCTGCTTCAGCTGATGAACCCGCTGTTTCCATCTGTTTCTTTGACCTCCAGCTCACGGGCCCACCACCAATGACGCAGACATATCCTCCCACTGAGGACATGTCCTCTTTTTCCGAGGCCCATATTGCATCTGCAAACCCCGTGAGGAATAGCTCCCTCTCCCCGAGCTGCTCCCCCTTTTCCTTGAGAACCTCTGCTCCCTTCTGCTTCATCTGAGCCACGGCTGAGTACTGAACTCCAACGGTGGGGTAGGAGTTCAGATACTAGATGATGCGGTCTGCTGCATCCACCTGCTCCTCGGTGGGATTTTGCACCACCTTGGCCAGTTGCCCCACAGCAAAGGAGATGTCCGGCCTGGTGTGTTCTGCTTCCGACCTCTATCTCATACTTGCTTCCCATGTCGTTGATGTACTTTTCCTGGTGCAGCTTCACCCATCCATTGCTAACATCCCTCTCAATATGCATTCCCAAGGGTCTTGCACTTGAAGTTTTGCATCAGTTTCTGCTGCACCTTCATCACTTCCTGTTTGCTGCTCCCGAACAAGAGGATGTCGTCCACGTACACTAGGAACATGACGAGGCTCTCCTTCTCCCCCATGAGGAAAAGTCCCTCGTCACATGCACTTGCCCTGAATCCTATCTCCTCCAAGACTAAAGACAGCTTCTTGTACCAGCAGCGTGGTGCTTGTTTGAGGCCATAGATGGCCTTCTTCAGCTTGCACACACGCCCGGTGCCATCCTCATAACCTGGCGGCTGCGACATGAACACCTCCACATCAATCAGCCCATAGAGGAAGGTTGTTGTGATGTCCATCTAGACTATCACCCACCCACACACGGCTGCACCGGCGAGGAGAACACACAAGGTTGGTGTCTTGGCAGTTGCAGCAAAGGTCTCCTTGAAATCCTCCCTTTCTTTCTGTTGGTAACCCCTTGCCACCAGCCTGCTCTTGTAAACTGACACGGCTCCTTTGTTGTCAGTTTTTATCCTTGGAATCCAGCCACAGCTTATGGCTTTCTTCCCCTCCGGCAGTGGCACCAGCTCCCATGTCCCGTTTTCCATTTGGCTGTTATATTCAGCATCTCTTGACTCAAGCCACTTGTCCCTATCCGGTCCGTTGAGGGCTTCTTCCATGGTCAGTGGCTGAGTTGGTGTGGGTGCCATGAAGTAGTAGACTTCTTCGTCCGCTTCCTCACCGAAGTCACAGCTGCTTTGGAGCACCAGTAGCGCATCGGGTTGCTGCTGCTCTCCCCTTGCTCCTTTGTAGTCCCTCAGCTTCAGTGCGGCTGCTCGCATCTGCCTTTCAATCATGGGTGAAAGACCACGGCCTGTAGGGGGGGATTTGGTTTGGGTTCTTCTTGGGGGAAGGGTGGGGGGAAGCACATGTGTTATGGGGTGAGGTTCTTCTGGTACAGCCGTTGGCTCCACGTCCTTGATCACGGGAAGCTCTGCTGCACCTTCCTCCCCGTGTGCCGTTGAGGTCTCCCCCCCAATCCACTCCTCCTCAATCTCAAACCCCATGGTGGCCTGCTGCAATTGCTGCACGATCTGCTCCTTTGGTTGCTTGGACCAGCTCCCATAGGTGATGTCTTCCATGAACTTGACATCCCTGCTGTCAAGCACAACTCCCTTGCTCGGCTCCCACAGCAGCCACCCCTTGCTTTCGGCAGCCAACCCCAGATGCACACACCACACAGCAGTTGCACCCAACTTGTGGCGATGGGCCTTTGGGATGTGGGCCACCGCCATGCAGCCAAACACACGCAGCATGTCAATGGGCGGCTTCCTCCCAAGCCACCTCTCCATGGGGACCCATGACTCACCACCGACGTTGGTGAACACCCTGTTCTTAACCACCATGGCGTGGCGCACAGCATGTGGCCATTTTGGATTCCCCAACCCCGACTCAATGAGAAGTGCCCGTGCCATTTCTAATACCGTGCGGTTTGCCCGTTCTGCTATGCCATTGGACTGTGGTGTGTAAGAGGTGGTAAGTTCTCGAATGATGCCCTGCTTCTTCAGCCATGCAGTTAGCTCCTCCCCAAGGAACTCCCCACCCCTGTCAGTCCTAATCCGCTTCACCTTCTGTCCGGACTGTTTCTCCACTAACGGCAGCCATTCATCGCGTATGGTGGACGTCACATGGTCCTTCTTCTTGATTGGGTAAGTCCAGGTGACTCGGCTCCAATCATCCACGATGGTGAGGAAGTACCTCTCACCACGCTCCCCCACAACCGGTAGCGGCCCCACCACATCCATATGCACCAGCTCCAGCAGTTTCTTGCCGCCTCCCTCGGTTGCATGGAACGGGAACCGAGTGAACTTGCTTAGCAAGCAAGTCTCACATTTGTGGGTTGTTGCTGCACCTGTCAGCTTCAGTCCCTTAACTCCTTCCTCCTTTTGCAGTTGCTGCAGTGCGGGCATGGCAATGTGCCCGAGACGACGGTGAGCCGTCATCCAGTCCGTTTCACAGCTCCTCGCTGAAACCTTCAGCTCCTCTGCAACTGCAGCATTGCACTCCCCCTCGGATCCACCTTCCTGGCCCCAAGTCATCACAGGAAGCTGCCACATGGAGTTGCAGATGTCACGGCTCTCGTGGAGATCCCACAACACCCGCTTTCCCAGCTGCCCCGTGAATGTCTTGGCTCCCTCGGTGGAGGTGCTGACCCCGCACTTGCCTAGTTTCCTGAGGGAGATAAGGTTAGCTTTAAGATCAGGGACACGAAGCACGTCACTTAGCACCACTGGTTTGCCATCGGCTCCTTTGAATGCAGCACGTCCCACCCCCGTCACCTTGAGAGCATGCCCGGATGCCGACTTCACCTTCGCAATTGGTGCAGTCCCCACTTTGTCAAGGAGGTCGGCCCTTGGAGTCATGGTCCATGCCACTCCTGTATCTAGAATCCACGTGTTGAGCGGGTGCAGTGCAGCTCCAGCATGGGCGACCACTGCGTCCTCATCCGGCTCTCCAACGTGGAAGAACTGACCGGCTTCCCTCTCCTCCTGTTCAGTCGGTTCATCATCAGCAACCGCTCCGGCGCCGCTCCCATCTTGAGTCCTGTTGGAGGGGGTCCACCAGGTGGGTTTAGTCCTGCATTTAAACCACGGGTGACCCACTCTCTCACAGTACCAGCATTTGCCCTCCATCCTCCCAGGTCCCCTTCCACCACCTCTGCCACCTCTGCCTCCACCACGTCCTGCTCCTCTGCCGCCTTGCTGGTTGGGGAGCTCCTCATCCTTTGCAGCTCCTTTCCCAGCCCCTTGCCATTTCTTGCCTCCACCCCGTTTTCCTCCTTGCATGGCATAGCTGCTGCTCCCCTCTTCACTTCCCCTCAACTGACGCCTCCGAAAGTCCTCCTCAAGAATTTTAGTACGGATCCACTCCAAGGTCCAAAGGCTCTGGTTTTGGGGAAGACTGAGTCCGCTGGTGAAGACCATCCAAGACTCCGGCAGCAGCGACAGCATCTTCACACACTTGGTTTGTTCGGGGTAGGTGATGCCGGCAATGGCTAGTTTGGCGTAGAGGTCCCTAAGCTTGTCTAGGACGGGCTGAACGGGTTCTCCTTCACTGAGGCGGAGGGTGGAGAGTTCTCTCTCAAGCATGAGGGTGGCTACAACTGAGGTTGGTGCATGAAGGTCTTTAAGCACGGCCCACGCCTTGGGTCCGCACTCATCCTCTGGGAGAAGGTGCATGATATGCTGGCGTTGGGCGAGATCTAAACTCTGAGAAAGGATATAGTATCCAGCTGATGAGCGTTCATCCCAATCGCCCTGAAGCTCCGGATTGCTAGGGCGCTTTTCACTACCGATCATGACTTTGAGAAGTCCTATCTGCCGAAAATAAAGCTGCATTTTCCAGGACCAGTCGTCGTACCCTTCACCACTAAATTTGTCTGTGAAGTTCTTCAGCACTTCCCTTAGCAGCGGGCCCTGGTTCGTCCGTGCTCCCCTAGGCGCGGATACTCCAGATTCTTGGCTACCACTGCTCGCAGGGGCTGAGTTCCCTTCTTCACCAGTCTCTCCCATCGTTGGGTACGTCAAAAACGACTAAGGACCCGCTCTGATACCACTTGTTACGTTTAAGTACTATGCGGAAGCGATTAAACTCAGCTCACGAGCGTAAGTTAGGCAACACTTAACATCACTTGTAACCCCCCGAGTGTGACAGCATGTCACCTCATAGCCAAGGGCGTAGAAAACAAGTGAGTAGTTATGCTCAACGTAGCTTGTAGAGTGAGGGTTCTGGTCGAGCAGAGTTTCGGCAGCACTTCGTTGTGTTTCTACTCTCGTCAATACGTAGTAGTAGAATTCCAATAATAAAAGCAAGAATGACATCATTTGATAAACACACATGCAAAGATTTATACCAGCCCACCAATAGCAAAAGCAATCAGCCCACCAAAATGATAGCAAGAACCATACTCCGAAATGCCAACTGTCTCCACGCGAATTCAGTGGGAACATACTCGCCCACGCACAATTATGCAGCCTATACTTGCCCATGAAATTCCATGAAAACGCGTGGCCTTTTACGATCATGAAAGCTCATGACCATACGCGACAGTTCATGAAGACACCTGATCAATTCGAGCAGTTACGCGACGAAATTATGACTTCGTCGAAATTACTCTCGAACAATTCGCACAGCTTCGAATGTAAGTCGCGCACGTCGCGAAACACTCCGCGGCGAATTTCTTCTCGGAGGATGAAGACAAAGCATTCGTGGGTCAAGCAAAATCTCGCTGGCCTCACGTGGCACCCTCGAAATCCAAGCTGGGCCCACGCGCGCTTGGCTTTTCCCACGCGCCACCTCACTGCCACACTCGCACGTGTTGCGGCGAATTGAATCGCTGCCTCAGGCCAAGCGTGTGCCTCGACTGGCACCCTTCGGCCCTTTGGCGCAACAGGGCTCGGGCTCATGGCCTCGAGCCTTGACCAGCGCGAGACTGGTCAAAGGGCCTGGTCAACAGACTCGAGCCCCAAACACACTCGACACTCACAACAGCGCTCATGAAAATGACTCGACATTCATGAAACACAGAACATTCATGAACGCACATGTTCGTCCATGAAAAAGACATGAACGTACATGAGCCGACATGAACGAACATGACTCGTCATGATCCGTCATGACTGATCATGATCCCACAGCAACAGCACATGAAACGAAATGAAAAAACGAATGCACACAGAAAACACACAAAATGCATAAAGTCATGCAGGCGGCTGGTTGCAGTGCAAAAATAATATTTTGCACCCAACAATCAGAACGGCGCGAAAATCACAACGGATCGACGCCGTTAATAAATTCCGCGCGAACAGCTAAAACATTCGCCGGCGAGTCGCAACCTAGCTGAGTCACAAAAATAAAACGAGGGAAACGCGAAAATTGCTCGCGCCTCGCTAAGGATAGGAATTGCTCAGCCATGTTAGGTAGCTAGCAGTAGAAACAGCATAGAGAATATATAAATGTATGTCCTGAATATTAATGATACACTCTGCCACATATTTACTCTCACACGCTACTATCAGATTTGACGTCCGACGGACTCTCTGCCTACGCCGTGACAAGGGCTTCCACTGTTGAAACTCTACTCTACTGAATCACTCTTTCTACAAACTCGGACCCTTGGATAGGGGCTGACTTTAGTCAGGCACCCAAGGACCCTCGGAGGTGACCCCGAGAAGAGTTGTTTCAGTAATTGTAGAACCATCAGCAGTAGGAACTAAGTGATTCTCTAGTAACAAAAATATCCCGCCGAAAGGAATCTAGACTTGACAATTGTCGGAGGCACCTTACACGGCAGGCAAAGTTTGCCAGCACTGTGATTCGAACCCGAGACCTTCCCCTTAAAGCCCGCGGCTCAAATTGCGGGCCGCGCGGGTCAAGCTTTTAAAAATTGACGAACTAGTGTTTGCAAGGTTTGGAAAAAAGCCAGCCTGCAATTTGGGACTTTTGGGAACTGAACCAACCCCCAGGGCGAAATACGAGGGCGGGCTGGGTTTGGCGAAGGAAATGGAAAAACGCGAATTCGGAATCTTTCGCCAAAACCCAGACCACCAAAACCCCCTCGCGTCAACATTTTAAAAGTTGTGCAATTTGGGCTACTGACTGGTGTCAAAACATATTTCTGTTCATTTCACTCTAGGTTGTGTAGGGGTCATTCCTTAGAGGGTACAACCCATTTCTCTCGATAGTCTTGTACCCCTCCCTCCATTCCTAGTTCTAGTCTTAACAACTGGGCCAATTCATCATTCTAATATGTAGCAGCAGTTCTAAATAAAGTGTCTTTATCTGGACCAACACTGACAAGAAAGTTTTTTGGGAAAATATGTCAATGGTAACTTACATATGGTACTATTGTTAACTCTAAGTACTATGCGGAAGCGATTAACTCAGTGCCACAAACATAAACTAGGCAACACTTAACATCACTGGTGAACCAAGTGAGTAGTTATGCCAAGCTTAGCTTGTAGAGTGAGTGTTCTGGTTGAGCAGAGTTTCGGCAGTACTTCGTTGTGTATCTACTCTCGTCAATACGTAGTAGTAGATTGTAAGCTTGAAATCATGAAAGCATTGTTGATGAAAGCAAATACAAGCACACATATAAGACAGGTCCTAGGTACACAAAGGAAAACACACAAACCAGTTGTCTAACTATCGTCCAGGTCTTTGCTTTGCTGTCATTAAAAAACGGTTGTAAAACTGCTTTAGAATTTGGCTTGATTTGCCGCTGTAGAATAACTGTCTTCAACCTGCACTGCTGCCAAATTCTCCTGCAGTCTCTCCTCGCGAACATTCATGTTTACTCGTGTGCGATCATGAACGCCCGTGTGAGATTCCCGTTTTTCAGTTACAAACGGATTTTACCGTTTTGTACCTCTGTCGAAATGATGACGCAAAGCAGCGCAACTTTCTGGCGAATTTTCTTGCTTGCCGAGTCAGCGCGAAAATTCCGTTAGTCAACTGCGAAGTCTCGCGTGCCCCACGTGCCCCACGTGCCCCTCATCACGACCGAGATATTTCTCGGTCGTGCAGGACAAGACAATCGCTGACGCGATCGTGCGTTGTCCTGCGCGTGACGGAGCGATCATGTCGCTCCGTCCTGTATCGATCGTGCGCATTGTGCACGATCGAAACAGTGGCGACACACGCGTGGGCCCTGCACAACCACACGCGCGTGTCAGGACCCCACGCGCGGGTCCTGACTTCGCGCACTTTTCTATTGACCAGCGCAAAATGGTCAACGGGGCTGGTCAAACAATCGAGCCCCAAACTCAACACACTCGACACTCTCAACAGCACTGATGAAAACAATTCGACATTCATGAAACACAGAACATTCATGAAACACAGAATATTCATGAACGCACATGTTCGTCGATGAAAAACAAACATGAGCGGACATGAGCCGACATGAACCAACATGAGCCGACATGAACGAACATGACTTGTCATGATCCGTCACGTTTGATCATGATCCCACAGCAACAACACATGAAACGAAATGCGAAAACGAATGCACACAGAACATACACAAAATGCATAACATCATGCAGGCGGCTGGTTGCAGTGCAAAAATAATATTTTGCACCCAACAAACTCCCCCTCAAGCAGTCGCCTGCTTGCACTCCCTTTGCGTGAGCATAGTTAAGGCTCATGCCGCACAGCTTAGCACAGCGCCAGTGGGGTTCTTCAGCAAGCTGCTTCGTGAGAAAATCTGCTGGCTGCTGCTGTGTCTTCACATAGAGGGGCTGAATGGATCCCCTCTGCACCTCCTTGCGTAGCCAATGCCACTTGATCTGCATGTGCTTCGTGAGCCCATGCAGCACAGCGTTCTTGGACATTGCTATGGCACTGGAGTTGTCACAAAACAACGGTGTGGCAGTCTTCTGCTCATGCCCTATCTCCTCCAGCAGCTTCCTCAGCCAAATCAGCTCCTTGGCTGCATGGTACATTGACATGTACTCTGCTTCAGCTGATGAACCCGCCGTTTCCACCTGTTTCTTTGACCTCCAGCTCACGGGCCCACCACCAATCACGCACACATATCCTCCCACTGAAGACATGTCCTCCTTTTCCGAAGCCCAAGTTGCATCAGCAAACCCCGTGAGGAATAACTCTCTCTCTCCCCAAGTTGCTCCCCCTTCTCCTTGAGAGCCTCTGCTCCCTTCTGCTTCATCTGAGCCACGACTGAGTATTGAACTCCAACTGTGGGGTAGGAGTTCAGATACTGGATGATACGGTCTGCTGCATCCACCTGCTCCTCGGTGGGAATTTGCACCACCCTGGCCAGTTGCCCCACAGCAAAGGAGACGTCCGGCCTGGTAAGCACTGCTGCATAGAGCAAGCTCCCCACCATGGACTGAAAACGAGCCTGCTCCCGCTGATCCACTCCTTCATTCTCACCAGCTTTGATGAGTTTAAATCCGGATGGAAGAGGTGTGGTGATCTTCCTTCCGACCTCTATCTCATACTTGCTCCCCATGTCATTGATGTACTTCTCCTGGTGCAGCTTCACCCATCCATTGCTACGCCATGCAAGGAGGAAAAAGGGGTAGAGGCAAGAAATGGCAAGGGGCTGGGAGAGGGGCGTCTAAGGAGGAGGAGCCCTCCAACCAGCAAGGCGGTAGAGGGGCAGGACGTGGTGGAGGCCGAGGTGGCAGAGGGGGAGGAAGGGGACCCGAGAGAATGGAGGGCAAGTGTTGGTACTGTGAGAAGGTGGGTCACCCGTGGTTTAAATGCAGAACTAAACCCTCCTGGTGGACCCCCTCCAACAGGTCACAAGATGGGAGCGGCGCCGGAGCTGTTGCCGATGATGAACCGGCCGGACAGGAGGAGAGGGAAGCCGGTCAGTTCTTCCACGTTGGAGAGCCGGATAAGGACGCAGTGGCCGCCCATGCTGGAGCTGCACTGCACCCGCTCAACACGTGGATTCTGGATACAGGAGCGGCATGGACCATGACTCCAAGGGCCGACCTCCTTGTCAAAGTGGGGACTGCACCGATTGCGAAGGTGAAGTCGGCCTCCGGGCACGCTCTCAAGGTGACGGGGGTGGGACGTGCTGCATTCAAAGGAGCCGATGGCAAACCAGTGGTGCTAAGTGACGTGCTTCGTGTCCCTGATCTTAAAGCTAACCTTATCTCCCTCAGGAAACTAGGCAAGTGCGGGGTCAGCACCTCCACCGAAGGAGCCAAGACATTCACAGGGCAGCTGGGAAAGCGGGTGTTGTGGGATCTCCACGAGAGCCGTGACATCTGCAACTCCATGTGGCAGCTTCCTGTGATGACATGGGGCAAGGAAGGTGGATCCGAGGGGGAGTGCATCATTCGAGAGCTCACAACCTCTTACACTCCACAGTCCAACGGCATAGCGGAACGGGCAAACCGCACGGTGTTAGAAACGGCACGGGCACTTCTCATTGAGTCGGGGTTAGGGAACCCAAAGTGGCCACATGCTGTGCGCCACGCCACGGTGGTCAAGAACAGGGTGTTCACCAACGTTGGTGGTGAGTCATGGGTCCCCATGGAGAGGTGGCTTGGGAGGAAGCCGCCCATTGACATGCTGCGTGTGTTTGGCTGCATGGCTGTGGCCCATATCCCCAAGGCACATCGCAACAAGTTGGGTGCAACGGCTGTGTGGTGTGTGCATTTGGGGTTGGCAGCAGAAAGCAAGGGGTGGCTGCTGTGGGAGCCGAGCAAAGGAGTGGTGTTTGACAGCAGAGATGTCAAATTCATGGAGGACATCACCTATGGGAGCTGGTCCAAGCAGCCGAAGGAGAAACTCATGCAGCAGCTGGAGCAAACAACGATGGGGTTTGATGCGGAGGAGTGGGTAGAAGCGGAAGGTGCAGCGGCACCTGAAGAGGAGGGTGCAGCAGAGCTTCCCGTGGTCAAGGACGTGGAGCCAAAGGCTGTACCTGAAGAACCTCACCCCATAACACGTGTGATTCCCCCCACCCTTCCCCAAAGAAGGACCCAAATGAAATCCCCTCCCCCAGGTCGTGGTCTCTCACCCATGATCGAAAGGCAGATGCGAGCAGCCACACTGAAGCTGAGGGACTACAAAAGAGCGAGGGGAGAGCAGCAGCAACCCGATGCATTACTGGTGCTTCAAAGCAGCTGTGACTCCGATGAGGAAGCGGAGAAAGAAGTCTACTGCTTCATGGCACCCGCACCAACTCAGCCACTGACCATGGAAGAAGCTCTTAACGGACCAGACCGGGACAAGTGGCTGGCATCAAGAGATGCTGAATACAACAGTCAAATGGAGAATGGAACATGGGAGCTGGTGCCACTGCCGGAGGGGAGAGTCAGCAGGAGAATTTGGCAGCAGTGCAGGTTGAAGACAGTTATTCTACAGCGGCAAATCAAGCCAAATTCTAAAGCAGTTTTACAACCGTTTTTCAATGACAGCAAAGCAAAGACCTGGACGACAGTTAGACAACTGGTTTGTGTGTTTTCCTTTGTGTACCTAGGACCTCTCTTATATGTGTGCTTGTATTTGCTTTCATCAACCATGCTTTCATGATTTCAAGCTTACAATCTACTACTACGTATTGACGAGAGTAGATACACAACGAAGTACTGCCGAAACTCTGCTCAACCAGAACACTCACTCTACAAGCTAAGCTTGGCATAACTACTCACTTGGTTCTCCAGTGATGTTAAGTGTTGCCTAGTTTATGTTTGTGGCACTGAGTTAATCGCTTCCGCATAGTACTTAGAGTTAACAAAAACGAATGCACACAGAACATACACAAAATGCATAACATCATGCAGGCGGCTGGTTGCAGTGCGAAAATAATATTTTGCACCCAACAACTATAACGCGTACCTTAACGATTTCAACGCGTTTGGTAACTCGCTTAACACGTTTGGAAACTCGCTTAACACGTTTGGTAACTCGCTTAACGCGTATGGTAACTATACACTAGCAGCCCATCACGCGAATGGTAACTAGAAGAAATTCTCGCCCAAAATGACCCTGGTTCTGGTTTTTCCCGCTCGCGTCAGACTAAATTGACGAATCTTGAAGCAGAAACGTATGACACACTCTCCGAAATTCTGACACAGTTTTTCGAAATTCTGACACACTTTCCGATTTTCAAGCTAATTGAAAAAACGTAAGTGTTGTGAAAACAACTGTTCATACATAACTGATATTCTGACGCTCTTTCCGCAAACTGTTTGTACTTCATTCTATCAGCCGGGGCAAACAAATCTATGTCAGAATGTTATAATTGTCTAGCCTGCAGTGGGGTACTCTATAGCGAGTACAACCCAATTAGGGTTTCCTATATGTATGCCAACTGCTGCTAGTGCAAACCCTCCTTTCTTCATTCTTACTTTCTACTGCTAATTCTGACATGCTATCAGAGCAGGTCGACCCTCCTGGGTCGATCCTGTGGGTGGGCCCACCACCTCACTGCTTCCGCTGCTACTGCTACTCTGTGTGTTGCACGCCCCGTGGCGTGCGACGGATTTTTCATCCCGCCGCGCGCTCGGAGCGTGCGGCGGTTTTCTGCCCGCCGTGCGCCCCGAGGCGCGCGGCGGTTTTCTGCCCGCCGTGCGCCCCGAGGCGCGCGGCGGTTTTCTGCCCGCCGTGCGCCCCGAGGCGCGCGGCGGCTTTCTGCCCCGTCACTCCGCGCGTCGCTCCCGGGAGGCGCTGCGACGGGCGACGGGGACCCGCGCGTCGCCCCCCGTCGCCCGTCGCGGCCTGCGAGACCTGCGTAGGGCCCGCGCGCGGCCCGTACAGCCTGCGCGCGGCCCGTACGGGCTGCGCCAGGCCAGGGCGCGCCTCGGGCCGCCCGCGCGCGGTTCGTACGGGCTGCGCCAGGCCCGTGGGCGCCCTGTTTCCTCTTCCCCTGAGCTGCCCGCTGTCCCCCGTGCTTCTGACGGTGCCCCACCCCTGCTGCTGCCCGTTCTCCTGAATTAGGGTTTGGGGTGGGGGGTATGGGGGTGCAGTTTCTGTGTGCCGTCCCCTGCTCCTCCTCCTCCTCCGTCTCCCAGTGCTGCAGCTGCCGCTGAGGGGGGTGGATCTGTTGGAGCCGTCGGAGTAGTACTAAGGGGTGAAGGGGGAGTGGAGCTAGGGGTGAAGCAGGGGGTGTGTGTCAGGGGGGGTGGGACTGTTTGGGGAGGCTGAGTGGAGGCTGCCGTCTTGTCGTCCGCAGCACCTGTAGTCCGGGGCGCTGTCCTGGTAGCCCAGAGAGCCTGCTGCGCCTGTCGCCCGTGGGTCCGTTGCTCCTGTAGCTCCTCGTAGCCCGTGAGCCAGTTACTCCAGTAGTCCGGGACGCTGTCCCGGTAGCCACTGTGCCAGCCGCTCCTGTTGCCCGTGTGTCTGCAGCTTCAGCCGTCGTCTCCCATCTTCTCTCCTCTCACAGTCCCTCCTCCTCCTCACTTGCCCGCTGTGACTACCACTAGCTTTGCTCATAATTGTGAACTACTGCTATGCTTGCTCATTGTGCTGATTACACCCCACTTTGGCTATGGGGGTGTGTCAGAATGTTATAATTGTCTAGCCTGCAGTGGGGTACTCTATAGCGAGTACAACCCAATTAGGGTTTCCTATATGTATGCCAACTGCTGCTAGTGCAAACCCTCCTTTCTTCATTCTTACTTTCTACTGCTAATTCTGACAATCTATACCCCTTTCAGATGGCAAATGAATTTGAGAGCATCAACCCTAAACTCCTTGCGACAAGGCGTTAATGCAGGGCTGACGATATCAGACTATTTTAGTCTGATTGTCTGAAATTTCAGACTATTTTCCTGACATTCCTGGTTTTTCAGGGTCGGCTGATTTTGAAAAATGAGTGCTTCAGACTAATGTTCTTTTCAATACTGAAAATTTCAGAGTACTTGCATGAGTTTTCATACTACAGAGTACGAAGTCCCCTACGCCATTCCTGTTACTAGAGTGAAACCCCATCCCTCGGGACTTGCAAAAGACCCGTTAGTAGTAAAACCTGCTTTCAACTTATGATAGTCTCTGAATTCCAAAATTTTCAGAGTTATACTTCTTTGGTTCCTGAGAAATCAGAGTAATCATTTTTTGGAAAATGGGCTCAGACTAAAAAAAATTGGGGGGCCAAAACAATCAGAGTGGTTTTATTTGAAAAGTCAGCCCTGGTTTATGGTTCTTTTTTTCAAGAAACATGTAATTCTAAAGAGGTGTATTTTTCCCACATGCAAATATTCTCCAACGTTGCAGTAATTACAAAAAAAAAAAGGTAAAAGCCCCGAGGTCCTTTCGGGGAATGTTTTTTTATCGTTTTGCAAGTTCGCAATCATGCTATCAAAAATATGATTTTAACCGTTTTTGTAAGAGCTACATATATACATAACGGCTCTGAAACTTTTCGGTCCGTGGTAATAGAACAAACGGGGTCCTTCAAAGTCGCGGCGGGACTTGTTCAAGAAAGATAAAACTGTCCGTAGAAGCTTTCAAACTCGATAAATTCCTCTTTGTCATTATCATTTCGGCGGGAGCTTCTGTCAAAAAAGTAGTTGGAACTTAGTAGCAAGTACTAGCATGAGTGTCGAGATAGTTGAGCAAAGGAGAAAAGGTGATTCACTAATGAGCAAGATACAAGATATAGTTCAAGGGACAAGGGAATGAGGTGCACCACCAATGTAACACTGCACTAACTACTGCTACAAGCAGTTTATATAAGAAATATATTTCAACAAAGAAATATAGTTCAACACACCCCCTAAACTGCTTGCAGCAGGAAGCTAATGCAGAGAGACACCCCCTGAAGGGGTACACCAATCACAGCAGAAGGAGAGGGCAAGTGAGGAGGAGGAGGGACTATGAGAGGAGAGGAGGTAGGAGGTGGCAGCTGAAGCTGCTGGCACACGGGCGACTGGAGCAACTGGCACACAGGCTACCGGAGCAAGGGCATCCGGACTACTGGAGTAACTGGCTCCGCGGCTAGACGAGCGGCTGGAGCAACTGACCCTCGGGCGACTGGAGCAACGGGCTCACAGGCTACCGGAGCAACGGCATCCGGACTACTGGAGCTGCATGCTTCATGGCGGCTACCTCCTTTCAACCTCCCCCCATTGTCCCACACCCCCTTTTCACACCCCCTTCTGCATCCCTAGCGCCACTCCCTCGGCTCCCCCACACCCTTCCCCCCTCAGCGGCAGCTGCAGCAGTGGGAGAGAGAGGAGGAGGAGGAGCAGCAGATTACTCACACCCGCCACCCCCATACCCGCCACCCCGATACCCTCCCCCCCACGGCTGCACGCGCAGCAGGGAGAGGAAGGAGAAGGGGGGGGGCGGGTGGGGGCGGGGAAGAAGCTGCCCCGCGGTTACAAAGGGGCGGCGCGCGGGTGCACGGGGCGGCGCGCGGGTGCCACGGGGCGGCGCGCGGGTGCACCGGGGCGGCGCGCGGGTGCAGCCGGGCGGCGCGCGGGTGAACGGGGCGGCGCACGGGTGCCACAGGACGGCGCGCGGGTGCCACGAGGCGGCGCACGGGTGTAAGCAAACCGCCGCGCGCCCGGGGCGCATGGTGGGCAGAAAACGTCGCGCGCCTGGGCGCGCGACAGGCAGGAAAATAGTCACGCGCCCGGGGCGCGCGACTGAAAGCACAGCAGCGGAAGCGAACGGTGGGCCCATTGAGAAAGGTCCTAGGAAAGTAACCACTCTGATACAGCATGTCAGAAAAGTAGCTAGAACTTAGTATCCCTAGCTAGGGTTGAAGTACTAGCATGAGTGTCGAGATAATTGAGCAAAGGTAAAAAGGTGATTCACTAATGAGCAAGATACAAGATATAGTTCAAGGGACAAGGGAATGAGGTGCACCACCAATGTAACACTACACTAACTACTGCTACATGTAGGGAACTTCTTGTAGTTACCATTCGTGTGATCACTCGCCTGTGTTGAGTTACCAAATGCGTGATGCGAGTTACCAAATGCGTGAAAACGCATATATAAGTTTCCATACGCGTTAAGCGAGTTACCAAACGTGTTAAGCGAGTTACCAAACGCGTTAAGCGAGTTACCAAACGCGTTGAAATCGTTACCGTATGCGTTATAGTGCCCCATGTAAGTTACCATTGACATATTTTCCCAAGTTTTTTTTCTAAGACTATACTGATTTTTCTGGGTTTTTTTTTTTTTTTTTTTTTTTTTTTTTTTTTTTTTTACAGAAAGTTTCTTTACAGGGACCAACACTGAGGGCAATATCAACCCTGGAATGAAACCCAGGGCAATGAAACCCTGGAATCAGCGTCCTACAAAACCAATCTGAGGGCCTGGATGGAACCCCAACAACAATCGTCTTCAGTTCCTGCGACATCTTCCCTCCAAGTCAATTCCGAAGCACAATGCAAAGAAGTACTAGGTTTTGCCTTTCTTTAATCTTGTGAAATTCATACAGCATCAACACAATACACGTGGTAACCAGCAACAAATCAAACCCCAAGAGCCTCAAGCCGCAGCAGCTGCCTGCTTGTTGCGCTGCACTCGCCTCACTACCTCCTCCATGGCAATATCAAAGGCGTCTCGCTTTTGTTCCATAGGGTACATGCGCGGATGGTTGTAGACCACTGCCGGTAACACCTCCCTTATGATCTTCAATCGCATGCGCCGCACCTAGAGAGAGTCAAACGTAGAGTCAGGGGAGGGTAAAGGGGAAGGAAAGGTGCGATGGAGATATGAAAGGGGTCTTGCCTCTGCTGCATGGGTGCATGCATGCATGGTGGTAATACACCAAGTTGACTTCTGAGTCGACTCAAAAGTCAACTCTGCATCAGGCACATGCATGCATGGTGGTAATACATAATACACCGCTGATGGGATGGCTGTTCTCGAGATGGAGATGTGCCACGGGTCAGAACATGCTCCTCAATTACACATACAACAGTGACATGCATATGCGCAACGGTAGCATGCACAACAGTGACATGCACAACAGTGACTTGCGTAACTTGCGTAACAATGACATGCGTAACAGTAACTTCCGTAACAGCTACAAACAAGAAACCACAAATGCACTCTATCTTGACATGGACCATAGAGTCAACACTGTGCGCCTTTGTACTCGGGAAAGGAACCAAGAGTGGGACGAACCGACCGAACCAAGCAACTTTTGAGACGTCTCAAAAGTCACTCAGGAAAGGAACCAACCGAACCAAGCACATACAGACGGTTCGCCCTGGCCCTGCTTACCTCCTTTCCTGGAATCTTCTCGAGCTCCTTGATGACGTCAACCTTGCCTGCCAGCACTGCTTTCTCACTCAGCGCCACCGAGTAGGTGCTGCTGTTGGCGGGCAGGTGCCACTTGTACTGCGATGCAGGAGGAGGGGAAAGAGGAGTAGAGAGAAAGATGATTATTCAATGTCACTGAGTAGGTGCTGCTGTTGGCCGGTAGGTGCCACTTGTACTGCGATGCAGGGAGAAGGGGGGGTGGGGATTTGGGGGGGAAGTTAGGAAAGGGTAGCATGATCACTCAGTGTCGCCGAGTAGGAGCTGCTGTTGGCCGGTAGGTGCCACTTGTACTGATATGCATGGGAGAGGGGGGGGATTGGGAGAGGGACGGATGGAGGGAGGGATAACATGGAGAACCATTTGAAGCGACAGAATAGCTGTTGCTGTTGGCTGGTGGGTGCCACGTGTACTGTGATGCAGGGAGAGGTGGGGGATGGAGGGGGTTGGGAGGAAAGGGTCTGCAGCACAGGGAGGCTGCAGCACAGACGACTAGACGGGGCGCCTTAAAAATCAACAATGGCAGCTTGACTCATACGCGCACGCACACGCACACGCACACGCACACACACACACACAGACACACACACAGACACACACACACACACACACACACACACAGACACACAGACACACAGACACACAGACACACAGACACACAGACACACAGACACACAGACACACAGACACACAGACACACAGACACACAGACACACAGACACACAGACACACAGACACACAGACACACAGACACACAGACACACAGACACACAGACACAGAGACACAGAGACACAGAGACACAGAGACACAGAGACACACAGACACACAGACACACAGACACACAGACACACAGACACACAGACACACAGACACACAGACACACAGACACACAGACACACAGACACACAGACACACAGACACACAGACACACAGACACACAGACACACAGACACACAGACACACACACACACAGACACACAGACACACAGACACACAGACACACAGACACACAGACACACACACACACACACACACACACACACACACACACACACACACACACACACACACACACACACACACACACACACACACACACACACACACACACACACACACACACACACACACACACACACACACACACACACACACACACACACACACACACACACACACACTCAGCCATCTGAAGCTGCACACACACCCACAGTCAGCGCACCTGGGAGGCCCGGAGGGCACAGGGAGGCACCTGGCAACGATTTCATCGACGGCGGCTCTGCGTGCTCATGAGAACATGTGCAGCGCACCTGATATTACAACCATGCTGAGGTTACCTGGGAGGGCACGAAGGAGTCGAGGAAGACGGGGATGCAGCCAGCAACGATGGCGTCAAAGGCGGCTCTGCGGGCACCCGTGTGGCCCGACGGTACGATGCAGAAGGCAGCATCGGTGAATAGATCCATGAGCACCTCTGGCCGCGTGCAGATGTCCTCCACGCACTCTAAGTATCTGGTGGGTGGTAAGTGATAATGAGGGGTTTGGAGGGATACTTGACAGTCAGGCAGATGGCACGATGCAGAAGGCAGCATCGGTGAAGAGATCCATGAGCACCTCTGGCCGCGTGCAGATGTCCTCCACGCACTCCAGGTACCTGACATGGGGAGGGGAGGGGAAGGAGAGTTGAGCGCGGTTTAGTCGTCTTGAGGATAGTCCACTCCACTTTCACGCATAGGAGCACCTCTGGACGCGTGCAGATCCCGTCCATACACTCCAGGTACCTGTGGTGGTGAGTGATGAGGCGAAAAAAAAGGGTTATTGTAGGTGGAAGAGGTTCAGAGAGAGAGGAAGGTTTACAGCGATGCAGAGGGCATAGAAACCTCTGGCCGCATGCAGATCTGCTGCAGCACCCAGTCCAAGGCAAGGCGGCTCTGCGGGCGCCCGTGTGGGCCGAGCAGATGATGCAGAAGGCGGCATGGGTGGAGAGATCCATGAGCACCTCTGGCCGCGTGCAGATCTGCTGCAGCACCCAGTCCAAGTCCCTGTGGTGGCTGATGGGAATAAGGGAGAAAACGGATCAGGCAGATGAAACGAAGTAACAGATGAAACAGATTCATCTGGTGCACCTTATTCACAGAAACACTCCCATGATGGTGAGATTCACAGGTGCGTGGTGGTTGATATGAGGTGAAGAGAACGCGAATGGATCGCTCAGCTCAAGGCCATGCCTTGGCTTTCTTGCACTGCCGCCCCAGTGCCTTGTTATGCTTGCTGAAGGGAAGGCGTCCCTCAGTGATGCAAACGACCACTGTCAAGCCTCCTTGTTGTCGTGATTCACGCGTTTCCATCACCCCACACACACTCGCACTGACCGCCATGCCTTGCCTCACTCAACTCGCCGGCACGCCTTTGCCTTCTTGCACTGCCTGCCCAGTGCCTTGTTGTGCTTGATGAAAGGAAGGCGTCCCTCAGTGATGCAAACGACCACTGTCCTTTAATCACCCCACACAATCTGACACTCACCGGCACGCCTTGGCTTTCTTGCACTGCCTGCCCAGCGCCTTGTTGTGCTTGCTGAACGCGTCCCTCAGTGATGCAAACGCCGCGAGAGATGTGCGCCGGTGCGACTCGGCTATGCGCTGCCACGTCTGCATGGTGAGAGGGGTGGTGAGAGGGGTGGTGAGAGGGGTGGTGAGAGGGGTGGTGAGAGGGGTGGTGAGAGGGTTGGTGAGAGGAGTGATGAGAGGGGTGGTGAGAGGGTTGGTGAGAGGAGTGGTGAGAGGGGTGGTGATGGGGGTGGTGAGAGGGATGGAGAGGGGTGTTGAGAGGCATTATGAGAGGGGTGGTGAGAGGGGTGGAGAGAGGGGTGGTGGGAGGCGTGGTGAGGGGTGGTGGGAGGGGAGGAAGAACGCTGCCGAACCCATGTCGTGCACTATTGAATGCACTGCCCTTCACCCCTGGGTGCTCACCTTGTAATCCTTCTCCCAGTGCGGGTGGAAGAAGGTGAGAGGCGGGATGCCGATTCGTTGGAGGAGGAATAGGAGCATCATTCAACACATTTCGTCCACCAATGAACCGCCTTTCACCCATTGCCTCTCACCTTGTAGTCCTTCTCCCAGCGCGGGTGGAAGAAGGTGAGAGGGGGGATGCCGATCTCGGTGTCCTCCCACAGGTTGGCGGCCAGCACCAGCTTGGTCACGTGCTTCATCTCCGGCAGCAGCAGCAGCCGGTTGCCCCACTGCGACCCCTCTGACCGCCGGAAGTCCCACGAGCCCTGCCCCAGCACTATGAAGTGGTCCGCTCCGTTGCGCTTCTGCAGGGAGAAAAGAGACCAGCACAGGCACAGAAAGGCACAGATAGGTGCAGAAAGGTGCAGAAAGGTGCAGAAAGGTGCAGAAAGGATGCGCCTCAACTCAAGTCCCAAGAGCCCTGCCCCAGCAGTATCAAGCGGTCCGCTCCCCTGCACTTCTACACAACACAGGAAGGAGGAGCGCAAAGGCATCAGGCAGGCAGGTAGCACATAGTGCTGTACAACCAGGGCCCGCCTAGATTCGATAGCCTCACCAAGTGGCTCTTGCAAAGAGAGCGCTTCAAGACCGTTTCGGGCCTAAAAACACACTCAACTACGCACCTTGAAGTGCTCGCTCCTCATCAACCACACCTCCCTTGCCCTCACACCACACCTGTTCAAACTCCTGTACCTGACACTATGCACCTTGAAGTGCTCCCTCCTCATGAGCCACTTTGCGAGCCCGTCATGCATGCGATCACGGTCGTTCAGAGACGCATTCACCATCACACAGGGCAAAGCAGGGTGCACCACCACATACCATGCCAGACCACCTCTAACCGCTTCGCACCTTGAAGTGCTCCCTTCTCATGAGCCACTTGGCGAGCCCATCATGCATGCGGTCACGGTCGTCCAACGACGCGTTCTTGGCGAAGTGCCAGCGAGTCACGTCCAGGGAGGCGTAGAAAGGGATGAAGAAGAGGTCCGCTTTGTCTGGATCGCTCGTGATGCACTTGTACGCCTTGCGCAGCCTGTAGTGAAAGACCATCTCCAGGGCGTACTGGGAGGAGGGGCACATAGAGAATGGCAAAAAAGGCAGGGGAGAGAAGACGCGTAAAAGGGGATTAAGACGAGATCTGCTTTGTCCGGATCACTGTTAATGCACTTGTACGCCTTGCACAGGCGGTAGTGAAACACCATCTCCAGGGCGTACTGTCACACACACAGTGTAGGGAGAGATACAAGATAAAAGGGCATGAAGGACAGGTCCGCTCGCTCAGTGTCGCTGGTGCTGCCCTTGTATACCATGTGGAGCCAGTAGTGGGACACCACCTCCCGCAGGGCGCACTGAGAGGAGAGGGAGAGGGGAAGAGACTGGGGAAGGAGAGGGGAAGGGGCACGGGCTGTCAGGGCGATCAGGGTCGCTGGTTATGCCCTTGTATACCTTGCAGCGCCGGTAGTGGCCGGGGGGAGAGAAGAGAGCGAGGTGTCAAAGAGCTTGAGCAAGTGGCAGTTATGATCACCTCACGATGTTTGCAGTCTGAAATACAATCGATGGCATGCGCATTCGAGAGGGACTTATGCAGCTGTAAGACATGATGCAGTGCGGTGTGGTGTGGTGCAGTGCAGCGCGGTGCAGTGCATGCATACCATGTGCGTCTCGAACCATCGGCCAGAGGGTAGAAGCAGCTTGCTGTTGCGGATTCGGTTCCCCAAGCCATCGTTCTGTTTGCACATGGAGGCATGGGATTAGACATGAGGGCATGTAAGGGGGGCATGTAGAGGGGGGTATGCAGTTGGGGGCATGCAGAGGGGGGTATGCAGAGGGGGGCATAAGACATGCGATTAGACATGAGGGCATGCAGAGGGGGGAATGAGTGCAGGCAGGTGAAGAAGCAGAGTAACAGAGAGGCGCACACACGCCCATACCCCTCAAAACCCGCACGATTCAACCCAACACCCACACAAGAGATGCACCTGGAAGTGCGGGCAGATGGAGAACCAGGGCAGCAGAGTGGCGCACTGCTCCACACATGCTCAACACCCCTCAGAACCCATACCCCTTAACGCCGAAACACCCATACATACCCCACCCACCCACACAGGGGCGCACCTGGAAGTGCGGGCAGATGGAGAACCAGGGCAGCAGCGTGGCGCATTGCTCGACGAGCCCGCGGTTGTACGCCTGAGCCAGCTTGTGAATGTACACTGTGCGCCCCCGACACCCCTCCACGTCTATCGGCTCTCCCACTGGATCGGCTGCCACTGCTGCCGCCTCCGCTTTCTGCGAAGGGGAGCAGATCAGGAGGGAAAGAGAGGGGGAAGGGGAGAAGGGGGCAATGGGAGAGGGGGAAAAGGAGAGCCGGCTTGTGGATGAACATGTTGCGCCCCCGACACCCCTCCACGTCTATGCGCTCTCCCACTGGATCCGCTGCCACTGCTGCCGCCTCCGCTTTCTGGGATGAGACACGGGAGGAAGAGGAAACGGGTGGAGCGGAGTGGGAGAGAGGGACGGGGGAGAGGGGGAAGGGCCAGCTTGCGGAGGAACACCGTGTGTCCCCGACACCCCTCCACGTCTATCGGTTCACCCACCAGATCCGCCGCTACCGCTGCTGCCTCCTCCGCTTTCTGGAGGAGCGATGAGATGAATAAGTGCGGGATTTGCGGGCTCAGGAGGGAAGAGGAAGTAATGTCAAAAGGGGAGGTGTCAATGGAGAGGGGCGAAGGGCGAGATTTGAAGGTCGAGGCATGGATGAAGGTTGAGGGGTTAAGGGCGAGGGGTTAAGGGCGAGGGGTTAAGGGCGAGGGGTTAAGGCAAGCAGATGAAGAGCAGGAGGTGCGATGCGGCGGCAAGAGAAAGGGACCAGTGAGCGGATTGCAAGTGCTCACCACTTCCTTGGCAGTGACGCGACCGACTGCTGGCTCATGTGAGGGACAGCAGGAACACGTTTGACATACAAAGGACACCGGCGAGAAGAAAGAGGAAAGGCAGCGCTCACCACTTCCTTGGCAGCGACCGACTGCTGTTCAGACGAGCCCGCACTCTCCACAGTGGCCTCCCCACCCCCGCTGCTGCCACTCTCCCCCTCACTGCCAGCACCGTCGCCATCACCAGCAGCACTGTCATCTGCAGGCCCAGCCCCTTCGTCCTCCTCCCCCGCTCCTTCTCCACTGCTATGCGAGCCCTCCTCCTCCTCCTTCGCCTCCTTTTCCTCTTCTTTCTCCTCCTCGTCCTCCTCGTCTTCTTTCTCCCCCTCCTCATCCTGCGCTTTCTTCCCGCTGCCTGTACCTGCTTCACTGCGTCCCTTCTTCCCTTCCTTCCCACCCCCTTCCTCCTCATCATCCTCTTCATCATCCTCCCCGTCCTCCTCATACTCGCTCTCACCCTTATCCCCTGCCTTCTTCTCCTTCTTGCCTCCCGCTTCCCCCTCTCCACTCCCCTCCTCACTCTCCTCCTCATCCCCCTTTTGCCCTCCCTCACTCTTCCCTCCCGCGTCCTTCTCATCCTTCTCCTCCTCCTCCTCCTCCTTCTCCTCCTTCTCCCCCTTTTCCTCGTCACCCTCATCACCATCCTTCCCATCCTCATCCTCATCCTCCTTCCCTTGCCCCACACTCGCCTTCACCTCAGTCCTCTTCTCCTCTTCTGCCCCTGGCCGATCAAGAACCACTCCCTCCTCCCCAAACACACCGCTGCCATGCGGTATCTTCTCAGGCAAGTGCTCATGCTCCCTCTCAGGGAATGGCTGAGGCTCCCTCTCAGGGAATGGCTGAGGCTCCCTCTCGGGAAACTGCTGCTGATGATCCCTCTCGGGGAATGGCTGCGGCTCCTTATCGGGATACGCCTGCCCACCCTGCCCTGCTTCTCTCCCTGCCTCCCCACCCACAGCAGCAGCAGCAGCAGCGGTCGCACCTCCTTCCCCAGTAGCAGCAGCAGTGGCGCCACTGCCAGCAGCAGCATCAGCAGCGTGACCTCTGGCTCTCTCCGCTTGTGCTACGTCCAGCTGGAACGCCTGCAGGCAGGCATGCGCACACACACCCACAGAAAAGAATGGGCGGTGACGAGTGCATTTCAAGCATGGAGCACATTTCCAGCAGAGAGCCAAGGCAAGAAACGTTGCATTGTAGACATGGAAAACCAGGGTGGGGGACGAAAGAGTGCTCCTTCCTGCTACGCGTTACTCCACTCCATCTCACCTGCTGTCGGGTCAACTGCTGCGCCGATGCAGGGTGTGCGTGGTCCTCCTGCCTTGCTAGCTCCAATAAGCTCGCCTCGTCCTCGCCCCCGCCTGCTGTGACTGCTGATGGTGGAATGGACGGAGTACGGATGGCATGATGGCATGGTGACATGAAAATGGGGTGAAAGGAAGATCCGCCATGACATGATGGCGAGAGGACATGATGGCAAGGCATGATGGCATGATGGCTGTTGGATGGAATTATGAGATTAGGGCATGGCATGATGGCGCGATGGCATGACAACACAATATGATGACATGATGGCAGTTGGAATTGTGACACGATATCATGGCATGATGGCGTGATAACACAACGTGATGAAACGCTGGCATGATGACATGGAGGCACGATGACACAGTCACATGATGGTGTGGGGGCATGATGCCACCATGGTTTCAAAGAGTTAACTCTACGTTCTCGAACCAGCTTCTGTTTTCATGCCTTCCCGTCCATCCTATGCCTCCTTCCCTCATCCTGTGTCCTCCTCGCCACAACCTCTCCCTCTCACATCCCTGCCCCCTCTCCGTCCCTTGCGCTCCCACCACACCACTTCTCTCCACCCGTCACTCCCTCCTCGCCATTCCTCTCCCCCTACTTCCACTCCTCTCCTCTGCCCCACCATCCCCTCCCACCGCCCTTTCCTCCACCCCTCTCCATTCCTCTCGTCCACTCAATTATCCCTATTAACCCACCCCTTCCCTCCTCTTCTCTCTTCCCCCAAGGACTCACAGTGCGTGGTGTGCCCGGCAACAGGCTGAGCTGGTTCCTGTGCCGTTGGCTTGGTCTCGGTGTGTGCGAGCTGGGGGCCAGCCAGGTGGGGGTGTGGATGAGAGAGGCGGAATGAGGGAATACTGCAAGCATCGTAGGATTGCATAATACGTACACTGCAGCATTGCGTAAATGACAGCATTAGGTTGCATACACTCTGTAGAACGAAACTGCACGGCCTGGTTTTGTCACTCTTATCTATGAACTTTTAACAAGTGACCTAAAGCTGCTCGCCAACCAAGTGTACAGTTTTTGAAATACTCAAGAGTAAGACTTCCCCGCCTGCCACTCAAGCAGCTACGCGCGCACAAACAAGTCACGTGCATTAAGCGTGATATCACCGTAAAAAGGCGAGCGGCACTTTCACGTACGTGTTCTGTCGCTTCAACCGCTGGGCCGACCGTGGTGCCCTTGGTGATGTCCGACCCGCCTGCATTGCATCGCATAGGCGCAATACGGGTGGACGAACGGCCGGAAACAACGTCGGAGGAACAGAGGGAGCGTCGTGATCAAGATAATGCGGGAGGAGTTTGAGCGGGACGAAAAGGGGAGAATGGCACAGACGACAACGGGATGGCGAGGACACGCCGACCTCCCTCGCACTCTCATGGAGAACGCTGGAACGCGCAACACCTTACAGCGGAGCCGCAATCTGCAACGCCACAAAAGCTGCTTAAACCATTTTCCAGTCGGCTGATCCATACGCACTACCGTTACCGCTGGCACCGCAGGGGCATGGTGCGTCAGAATGAAACACTCAGTGTCTCGATGCTCCAGACGACGCTCCAGACGACGGCATTGCTGACTACAGATTACGAATGCGGTTCGTGATGGAGATAAGTTCCTCCTGATACATGACGAGAAAGGAAAAGGTAGTGACTTACTCTGATTGGTCGGACGCGACGGTCTCGCGAGCATGACGATGAGAATGACCGCTGCGACGGTGAACATGGCGACCTGTGCGACGAACTGTCGCCGCTTCTGCGCCGCCGATCGCGGAGCGAAAATGGAATCCGACTTCCGCTTGGCCTCGTCGTGGTCCGATCCGTCAGGCGATTGCCTCCCGCCTGTGGCGTGGCCTCGTCGCACGTCCATCGCTGCGACTGTACGACACTACCGATTGTAACGAAATGATGAAAAACGCGAGAAGATAGGGTTGAATCACTTCGGCTATCACAGCATCATCATCCCTGAGTGAAAGACCCGCGGAAATGAGAACGTTTGAAGTGTTTGAGAAGTGGTCAGGTCAGATGGCGGAGGAGAAAGAAACTTGGGAAGGGGAGGTTCAACCTTGGGAATTCCGTTTTGCTGGCCGACGAGAGAATCTGGAATCTGAAAAAATGGCGGGGAGGGGGAAAGCAGACCGGGAATCTACTTCGCCATTTGTTCGTCTACTGGTTTCGCTTCCGCTTCTCACCGCGTAAATGTAACACGCTCCTTTAGACCTTCGCTGCGCTAAGGGAAATAAGCACATGCTGTACATTTCACGTATACTATACTCTTTGTTTTGGTTACCGGCTGTAACATATATATTGTATTCTCGAACTGACGACATGCGTCCACAAGGTGTCAGAAACAGAATATACCCCGAACATGCTAGCTCTTTTCAGTATCTGGCTTCGGGACTAAGCGTAAGCGGCGTGGCTCCTTATACCTAACTTGGGAAACCAGGAAGAAATCAAGACTATCATACGAGGCACACGTTGTTTCGCCGCTTTATGACTTTTTAAAAGTAGAGGTCTGCAAGCATGAATCAAGAGGAGCAAAATGGCGGCGAAGAGTCCGTTTCTGCGGTGTATATGCGGGTACGCAATCACCGGCGTTACGGATTCCGTGTTTCAAGGCTAAGTTTAGCATCGTCTGGGATTCGCGAGATGGGTAGATGTACGCAGCTGCATGTTATAGTAGGACACAGGTGCTGTTATAGTAGGAAATCGTTTACCGCTTAGGTGTTGTGTTGTTCCACAACATTGACTCTTCCTATCCCCTTTTCTTGCACTGTTCGTCACCGTGACGCTTAGGGTTTCTCAATTACTCCGCTTATCTCCCCGCTTAGCCGTGTATGCCGTTTGGAGCTCATAGAGTTGACTGAGAAGAATGGAGGGCCTTATTTTTCGAGTTCTCGCAAAGGCTCGTCTGTGACAACAACACCTTCAAAATCGAAGTCGCTCCGGAATTCTCGCCTAGCAACGCGTGGTTTGCTTTGGAGAGGCTTATGCAGCCCGTATTAAGAATTTATACGAGAATGCTTGCCACAACCTCAGCGTCTACAGCCTTTCGCTTTCAGGGGGGGAGATGGTTTGAAGCGGAGGAGCGGGAAGCGAGGGAGCGGGAAGCGGGAGGAGAAGGCAGATGGAGTGGAAAGCGGATTAGGTGTTCTCCCTTCCATCCTCATGAGCAAGGGAAGCGGCAGCTGGTGACAAAGAGGAACACGAGGGAGCGGGAGTACCTGACTCGCATACATAAGCCCACGGTTACGTGCGGATTTTACACTGCCACGTGTCACCTGCCACCTGTCACCTCTCACGGGTTATCGGTCTGTGTCCCCGACTCCCCGTGTGTTCCTCTGAGCAGGAGCGGCAGGAGCGATTGCTGATGATGAAGCGCAAGAACATGGAGCAGCGCGAAGAGCTGGCCGCACTCACATATAAGTCCACTCGTCCCCTGGCCCACTCGTCGACTGGTCACACCTCTCACCTGTCAAGGGTCACCTGTGCCTGTCACCGTGTGTTCCTCTGAGCAGGAGCGGCAGGAGAGGATGCTGATGATGAAGCGCAAGAACATGGAGCGCGAGGAGAAGGAGGGCCGCCCATCAGCGCGCCAGAGGCGAGCCGCTGACGGCGCTGGCGCTGGATTCGGTGGTGGTGGCGGTGGGGGTGGTGGTGGGGGTGGGGGTAACGGGTACCATGGAGAGGGTGGCGGGTCGGAGCACCGAGCGTCTGCGGGTCAGAGGAGGCCGTCCTGTGGGCCCCTTCCTGATGGTACGTGCTTTTCTGTTCAGTTCTGCGTGATGGTACGTCCCGTAACCCATTCAGGGTATGACCGACTCAAAAGCACCCCTGCGTGATAGTCTGTTCCAATCGGCCCAGAAACCTTCAATTTTCCCCCAATTGGAGATGACCAGTGAGTCTGTCTCGTTTTTGGCTGCTACTGCTAGGAGAGGCGTTTAGAGACCTAGTGGAGCGGGGCAACCCCCCCTTTTCTTCCTCCTCCTGTCGTTTTTCCAACGTTTTTTTGTTCTCCTGCTTCCTCCCCACGAGGGTGGATTGCGTGCCCTTCTATGGGCGAGGCCATGGGGCTGCTGATCCCCGTCATGTGCGTAGGCATGTGCATTTGGACGAGTTTTAAATCTCGACTCGTTTCCTGCACTCGTCTAGGGACGAGTGACGAGTGCGATGATCGGCCGGAAAAACTCGGCCGATGCGAGCCGAGTTTCATTTCACTCGAAGTTTTTTTTCAAACTCGTTGGAGACTCGCGCACGCTGCGTGGGTTTTTATTGGACTCGCGAGTTTCAGAAAGAAGTCGCCGCGACATTTGGGGAGGTGCCTCATATGACAGAAAAACGAACATTACAGTATTAGGCTTCTGTTTTAGAAGCATCCTTCCAACGTGTCGCGGCCTAATAGCTATTCGTAATCAGCGTCTGCCTCCGACACAGCCAAACGAGTGGTGTTTTTTCGATACATGTGTTTGTAATGGGAAGTTGATTTCATGTTAGACGCAATGTTGTTGGATTGCAAACAATCTGACGCTGGAAAGACGTTCACGATGGAAGGTAAGACGAATCACTGTTTAGTATCTTCAGCAGATATTAAGCAATGTTTCGTATCACCTTCCATCGTGTATGTTTTGCCAGCGTCAGTTTGCCATGCGATCCAACAACATAACGCTTCATTTAAAAACAGATAAAGTTTCCGTTGCTTCTGTTCGGCTCGCCGGGTTTTTTGTAAAGCACTCGGCGAGTTTCATAAAGATCGTTCATTATGGACTGAGTGCCGAGTCCACCCCCAAGCTAAATCGGAAAAAAAAATCGGTCGAGTCCTGACCAAGACGAGCCGAGTTTTACTCGGTCGTCTGTTTGCACGTCTACCCGCCAAGGTGCCGCTGGGGGAGGCGTCTAGAGAGCTGGTGGAGCTGGAAAGACCAGCCTGTATATCCACCTGTCCTTGATTTGATATGATTTGATCTGATTTGATCTGATCTGATCTGTCTACTCCTTTTGTTTTCCTGCTCTCTTGTCCCCTGAGGGTGGCTCGACTGTCCCTCTATGGGCGAGGCCATTGGGATGCTCATCCCCGCCAAGGTACCGCTGGGGAAGGCGTTCAGAGAGCTGGTGGAGCCGGGTAACCCTTCCCCCCCTCCACCTGTGTGTATTTTCTGACGTCTTTCTTTTTGCCCTCCGTCTTCCTTACCCCCCTCAGGGTGGCTCGACTGCCCGTCTATGGGCGAGGCCATGGGGCTGCTCATCCCCTCCAAGGCGCCACTGGGGTAGGCGTTCAGAGAGCTGGTGGAGCCGGGCGGGCATCAGCTTTTCTTTTCCCAACTGTAAATACCCCCCTCAGGGTGGCTCGACTGCCCGTCTATGGGCGAGGCCATGGGGCTGCTCATCCCCTCCAAGGCACCGCTGGGGGAGGCGTTCCGAGAGCTGGTGGGGCCGGGCAAGCGGTGGACGCCGGAGGTGGCTCTCCGGCACACGCGGAGCATGAAGAAAGACGTAAGTGGCGGTGGTGTGGGGGATGTTGGGGGTGGTGTGGTGGCGGTGAGGACGGAAGGGGATTGTATGGAGTTAGCAGGCTCGCAAGTGGACACGGCACGCAAGCAGAGGACGCCCGAAGTGGCGCTCAGGCAGACGCGGAGCATGAAGAAAGACGTAGGTGGCGTGGGGGTGGTGTTGGGGGTGGTGGTGATATGGGGAAGAGAGAGCTTGTGTGTATGTAGTAAGGGATGTGTTGTGTGAGCAGGCAAGCAGAGGTCGCCTGATCTGGCGCTCAGGCAGACGCGGAGCATGAAGAAAGATGTAGGTGGTGTGGAGATGGTGTGGGAGGGAACGGAGCGAATGTGTTTATGTAGTGAGAGGGCTGTGACACAGCCGCTGTGTGAGTGGGCAGTCGTCGTTTGACGAGCCCGACGAAAGATGTGGTGGAGAGGAGGAACAGAGAGAGGTGATAGAATTCAAGAGGATGATTAGTAATGAGCCAACAAAGCTCTATAATACAAGCATGCAAGGAAGAGAAGGGTGGAGGAGGAGCTAACCCTATTGGCCACTAAGTTGGCCAAAGGGTGAGGTGTCTTGTGGAGTAGGAAACTTCACAATGTAGCTAGGTTGGGATTGGTTGGTCTAAGGACCAAAAGTTGGCAAGTGCCAACCAAGGGCCAAGATCAAATCCAACCTTGACCAACCACAAAGTGTGGTTGGAGTGTACACCCAACCCCCCAAGAACCTAAAGGACTACACCCATTCTAGCCTATGAATGTTGTATATAGTATACAATTACAACAAGAGGAGGAGGGGAGAGGGGAAAGGTAGGGGGGGGGGAGGAGAGATGGGGGGAGTGGAGGGAAGGAGAAAGGGATTTGGGGAGAAATGCGTGAGCGTGAGTTGAATACCACCAACATTGCAGTGGCATCTCCGGTCATTTTCTGCCCGCCTTTGTTTGCTTTTCCGTTTAGCCCTTGTACCATCTTTGCGCACGCAGGTGGCCTGGGATTTCCTGAGATCTCCCTAAAGCATGTTGAGTGTGCTAAAAAATATATCTGCTCTGTTCTGCCCTTGTTTCCTTGCGACTCTCTTCTCTCGTGTGTGATGTGATGTTCACGAAGTTCGCACGTCGGTGGGTGGGTGGGGCTGGCCTTGTGATCGGCCTCACCTCATCAACACTACTGCCACACGCGCTACTGTTTTTGAGGAACCTCAAAAGCCGTCTCTCTTCTCTCTTTTGAAGCTACTATCTTTGAGTCTACTCAAGAATGCCGTTGCTTCATTGCAACTCTCCTCTCGTGTGTGCGATGTGATGTTTGGAACTTAGCAGGTGGGGCTGGCCGCTGGTGATGAGATCACTTTTGCGAATTTCCAAAAGTGAATGCAACTCTCCTCTCGTGTGTGCGATGTGATGTTCGCGAACTATCTTCGCACGTGGGTGGGGCCGGTGATTGATCCGTTTTTGAGTTGGTGGGTGGGGCTGGTGATTTATCGACCTCACCAACACCACGCGCTACTACAACCCAAAAGGCTGGTCGAAGCTTTATGAGCCGACTCAAAGAGTATCTCTGGCCCGACTCCTGTCCGGCCTTTCTTCCTTGCGTGGCTCCCTTTTCTCATGTGACGATCACACGTGGGGCTGGTGATTGTCCGACCTCACCAACACCACGCACGCGCTACTACAACCCAAAGACTGCTCGAAGCTTCTTGACGTGACTCAAAAAGTATCTCTGTTCCGCTCCCGCCCGCCCTTGCTTCTTGCGCGGCCCTCTTCTCTCGTGTGTGTATGTGATGTTGGCAGGTGGGTGGGGGCTGGTGACCAATCAACCTGACCAACACCACGCGCTACAACAACCCAAAAGACTGGTCGAAGCGTCTTGTTTGACTCGACTAAAAAGCACAACCGGCCCGCTCTTGCTTCCTTTTGAGGCGCCTCAAAAATCTTCTGGTTTGACTCGACTAAAAAGCATAGCCGGGCCGCTCTTGCTATTTTTGAGGCGCCTCAAAAAAGCGTCTTGTTTGACTCGACTAAAAGGCATAGCCGGGCCGCTCTTGCTATTTTTGAGGCGCCACAAAAAAGCGTCTTGTTTGACTCGACTAAAAAGCATAGCCGGGCCGCTCTTGCTATTTTTGAGGCGCCTCAAAAAAGCGTCTTGTTTGACTCGACTAAAACGCATCACCGGCCCGCTCTTGCTTCCTTGCGCGGCTCTCTTCTCTCGTGTGCGACGTGATGTTGGCATGGCATGGCAGGTGGGGATGGTGGTCGACCTGACCAACACCACGCGCTACTACAATCCAAAAGACTGGGCGAAGTTCAACGTGAAATACGTCAAGGTGAGAGAGCAAGGCATGGCAGCACGTGGTGCAGCGAGAGAGCAAGGCATGGCAGCACGTGGTGCAGCGAGAGAAGTAGAAGTTGAAGCATCAGAAGCCTGGCGGCAAGGGTACGGTGGTGTCAAGTAAATTGGCAGGAGCCGATGTTGATACAGGTGGGAGAAGTGCATGAATGAATGAATGAATGAATGAACGAACGAACGAACGAGCGAGCGAGCGAGCGAGCGAGTGATTGAGTGAGTGGGTGAGAATGAATGAATGAGGGTGAGGAAGGCAATGAAGCTACATATGTGAAGCTAAGCAGATGAGGGTGGGTAACGCACGCACACACCCACACAGTCTGGTAGAGAGGGAGCGAGGCAGAGCAACGTGGATGTGTTGCTCCTTCAATCACCAGTCCTGCCTTGCCATGCATGGGTACCTACCACCCACCCACCCATGCCTTGCCGTGCATGGGTACCACCCATGCCTTGCCTGCCTCATATCACTCCTGCCACATGAGCACATACATTTGCTGCCTTCTCTGCGTCTTTCCCCCTGCTCTGCATCTCCCACCTCCCTGTCTGTCTGTCAATGCGTCCCTCACCTTGCCTTGTCTTGTCTTGCCTTCTCGTGTGTACCACGGCCACCAGCTGGCCTGCAGGGGTCGGGACGAGGTGCCAGGCGATGAGAGGGTCAACCGCTTCTGAGGCGCCGCATAAACAGTCTGTCTATGCGTCTCTCACCTTGTCTTGCCCTGTCTTTCCGTGTCTCACCTTCTCGTGTGTACCACCACCGCCACCAGCTGGCCTGCAGGGGTCGAGACGAGGTGCCAGACGATGAGACGGTCAACCGCTTTGTCTATGTGGTGAGTATTGCCCCTCTTCTATGTCGCTCCCGTACCTTGTGTGCGGCGGAGGCCACCAGCTGGCCTGCAGGGGTCGGGACGAGGTGCCAGACAATGAGACGACAACCGCTTTGAGACAACACCCTCCCTGTGGTGAGTGCCCTTCCTTCCCCTTCCTCCACCCTCCCTTGTCTATGAGACAACACTCCTCTAACCACATTTGCCTGGCCCACAACAAGTGTCCCGTAAGTTTGGCTGCTGCACTGCACGGCACTACCTCTCCAATTCCACCTTGCACACCCCTTCCCCCGTCCCCCACCTGCACCCCCCATTCCTCGGTCGGGGGCCGGGGAATGGGCTTTTCTTGCCCCATCCCATTCACCGGGCCTGCACCAGCACCACCTCTCCAAGTACCTGTTCCCTATTCAGATGCTGTGCCTTTCTCGCCCCACGAAGCAGTGGAATAGTGAGGCGAGTATTCTTGTCGGCGCTCAAGTGCATCGTGCTGCACTGCACTGCACTGCACTGCACTGCACTGCTTAGTGGGAATATACGCTTATTGCGTATATACGCTTATCGTATATACGCAATCTTATATACTCTATACGCTGTAGGGACGGGTTTGGAAATCCGCTTTTTCGGGCAGGAAAAAAACTTCCCGGGCAGGGTGAAAAACAATGTCGCGCTCAACATCGGGAAGGTATTCCGTATTTTCATTAAGAATTTCGTAGCATTCTCCTAAGTCTGAACTTCGATTAGGGTGGGATGTGTAGTAGACACTATCGCTAGAAGGAAAAGTAGGAATCGGGATGAGCTCTGTTGGGAAGCGGGAAATGTCGAGTGCAGTTGGGCTGGCTGGTTAGTAGCATGAGTGGGGTTTGTTGGGGGAACGTTTTTGACAGGTTGGAGTTCGTAGATGGGATGGTTTTCAATGTGGTACTACTCAAAATTGTAGATCTGAACTGCCAGACGCGATTGTAAGGCACATTCCCGCTTCCCTACATCCCCGAATTGCACCTCGACTTCGGCGAAATGCTCACCAGGAGATTCCGCATCTTTCCGTATACACACGATTTTTTTCCCGGGCAGCCCCTAAAAAACTCTGAAAGCGTATAGCGTATTAGCTAGCGTATAGCGTTTTGCGTATGAACGCAAGCGTATATACGCTATACGCTTTAGGTTCTGAGCGTATATTCCCACTAAGCTGCACTGCACTGCACTGCACTGCACTGCACTGCGCTCCAACACCAATTCCTTGCCCCTCCCCTCGTCCCCCTTCCCTCACCCCTTCTCTCTCTCTTGCCGGGCGCTGGACTTCATGCGCGCCACAGAGCGAAAGAAATGCATCGTGGTGCACTGCCACTCCAATACTTATTCTTCTCCCTGCCCCTCCAATACTTATTCTTCTTCCTGCCCCTCCAATACTTATTCTTCTCCCTGCCCCTCCAATACTTATTCTTCTCCCTGCCCCTCCAATACTTATTCTTCTCCCTGCCCCTCCAATACTTATTCTTCTCCCTGCCCCATCCAATACTTATTCTTCTCCCTGCCCCTCCAATACTTTTTCTTCTTCCTGCCCCTCCAATACTTATTCTTCTCCCTGCCCCTCCAATACTTATTCTTCTCCCTGCCCCTCCAATACTTATTCTTCTCCCTGCCCCTCCAAAACTTATTCTTCTCCCTGCCCCTCCAATACTTATTCTTCTCCCTGCCCCTCCAAAACTTATTCTTCTCCCTGCCCCTCCAATACTTATTCTTCTCCCTGCCCCTCCAATACTTATTCTTCTCCCTGCCCCTCCAATACTTATTCTTCTCCCTGCCCCTTTTCCCCTTCCCTCATCCCTGGCGCTGGACACGTGCCCTGCCCACCCACCTCTCGCCAGGCGCTGGACTACATGCGCGCCACAGAGCGCAAGAAGAGCATTGTGGTGCGCTGCACTGCTCCTTCAACAACTGCTCTTTCCCTGTTCCCCTTCCCCTCCCATGGCCTGCCAGGCGCTGGACTTCATGTGTGCGATGGAGCGCAAGAAGAGCATCAATGTGCACTGCCGTTCCAACACATATTCCTTGTCCCGTCCGCCTTCCCCTCCCCTCTCACGGCAGGCGCTGGACTACATGCGGGCAACGGATCGCAAGAAGAGCATCATTGTGCACTGCACTGCCCCTTCAAAGTCCCTCTCTCTCTCCCCTTCCCCCCATCCCTCGCACTCTCTCCGCACTCTCTCACGGCAGGCGCTGGACTACATGCGGGCAACGGATCGCAAGAAGAGCATCATTGTGCACTGCACGCACGGGCACAACCGCACGGGCTTCATGATCGTCCACTTGCTCATGCGCGCCATGGGGGGCCACGTGGCAGAGGTATGAGTATGAGTCATTACTGCTGGATAGGGGGGTATGCACAAGGAGTACGAGTCATTATTCTGCTCCGTTCTGCTGCTCCTTTCTGCTGCTCCTTCCACAATGGATTCTGCAACTCATACCCACTGTTGTCCATCCATTCATTGTCTTCCCCATACCCGTCCCCGGGGCATATACAATACAATACAAGGGTTCAGCCAGGCGCTCCTCTCATTGTTCGACCAGCTGTCTTCCCGGCGCCTTAAACCCCACCCATGTTTCGCCCTTCTTATTTCACCCACTCACCAATGCAAAGGCTAGCAAAATCGACAGAGGCACGCCCTCCAGGCATATACAAGAAGGAGTACATCCAATCACGAGCGCTGCTGCTTGCCTCTACAGCACTTGAGACATACTCATTTCTGTCCGTCTAACTTGTCTTGTCTCCCGGCCCCACAAATGCTGCAGAGGCTAGCGGAATTCACAGAGGCACGCCCTCCAGGAATATACAAGGAGTACATCCAGGCCCTCTTCTCCTTCTACTACCACCATCCCTGCTCCCTCCCAGCCGTTTCACACCCACCTGTCCATCCATCCTCCCCTCCCTCCCCCACACCAATGCAGAGACTAGCGGAATTCGCAGAGGCGCGCCCTCCAGGAATATACAAGGAGGAGTACATTCAGTCGCTCTTCACCTTCTACCATGAGCGGCGCCCCGAGGCGGTGCTCTGCCCGCCCACGCCCGAGTGGAAGGCCACCTTCGACCTGGACCTGGATCTCAACGTGGCCCTAGAGATGGACGAGGAGGAGGCGGTTGAGAAGACAAGTGGTGGGGATGATGGCAATGAGGAGTGCGGCGCTGCTGTGCTGCCCGAGCCGGTGAGTGAGTGGAGTGGATCACACGAGCAGCCAGTAAGAGTGGAAGGCCACGTTTGACCTGGCTGGACCTGGATCTCAACGCGGCTCTAGAGATGGACGAGGGGGGGCTGAGGGGTCGGGAGGAAGGGGAGGAGATGACGGGAATGAGGAGTGTGGCGCTGCTGTGCTGTCAGAGAGCCGGTGTGTTGATCATATGAGCAGCTGGTGAGTCTGTCTGTCGCTCTCTTGAGGGCCCACCCCACCTCGCCCTGTGGGTGCCGCCACACCTGAGTGGAACGCCACGGGTGACCCGGACCTGGATCTCAACACTTGTTTTATCACATCACAGAGCTGGTGAGTGCATCAGACAAACAGCCAGTACATATGGTGTTCTTCCAAGGGCAGGGCCCACCCGCCCATCCCCCCCAACCCTCACCTCACCCTGTGGGTGCGCTCACGCCCGAGTCGAGTGGAAGGCCACGTTCGACCTGGACCTCGACCTCAACGTGGCTCTTGTTATGGAGTATGGGCGATGAGGACGCGGGTGAAGGGGCAGGGGAGAGGGGAGGGATGACGGAAACGAGGAGTGTGGCTCTGCCATGCTGCCAGAGAGAACCGGAGAATTTGGTGGGCAAAGAGGGGGTGTGTGGTGTGGGTGGCGAAAGGTGCAAGCAACTCAAGGTAGATGGGGGGATATGGGTGAGAGGAGGCTCAGGCAGGTTGGAAAGGTGGTGGTTCTGCCGATAAGCATCCATTCATTGGCGTGGTTTCCAGTCTCTCCGTGTGCTGTTATTTCTGTTTTGAGTCGACTCAAAACACGTGCTGTTGATAAGCTCATCCTTTTATTGGCGTTATTTCCAGTCTCTCCGTGTGCTGCTGCTATTTCTTTCCGCTCAAGGGGCAACCAACCAAGGAGGAGGAGGGTAAGAAGAAAATGACCATGTGTTGGGATTGGCTGGTAGATGTGATGTGCTCAAGGGTTCTCATGTCTGCCTTCACCATGTCTGCCTTCACCATGTCTGCCTTCACCATGTCTGCCTTCACCATGACTGCTCTTTCCGTTTTTCTTCTCCCAGGAGGCGGGCAAGGAGGAGGAGGGCAAGAGGAAGATGACGATTGACGATGTGCTGGGGTCCGCGATACCGGAGGAGCAGCAGTGGGAGCTGCAGCAGATCGTGTGCTCGGGGCTCAAGTCGGTACGTGCAGCGAGGGGTGTGCAGAGGGGTTGGGATTGGTGAAATTTGTTGGGATTGGGGAATCGGGAGTTGGCCTTGCATGAGGGGAGGGGGGAGAGCGAAGAGAGGAGAGGGGAGAGGGAAGAGGACAGAGAGGAGCCGCCAAGTATGTACGAAGAGGCGAAACTCCACGGTGTCACTTTCACCCCTCCGTACATACTCGGCTCCTCTCAGTCCTCTTCCCTCTCCCCTCTCCTCTCTTCCCTCTCCCCTCTCCTCTCTTCGCTCTCCCCTCTCACCTCCAGTATTCTATCCGCTAACCTGTCCTCTTTTTCCTTCTATTGTGTGCTCATCTCAATCTCACCCCCACCTCCTGCTTCCCCCCATGTACCCATTATTTCATTCCTCAATTCCGCCATTTTCTCAATTAAACTTGCGCCATTTCCCAGGTTTCTCATCTTGAGTTCCTTCAAAAGTAGTTCCCATTTTCACCTCCTCCCACTCCTCATCCTCCTCCAGAACAATTTCCGGCACTTCCCCGGCTCGCAACCAGTCTCACTGGATCTGTAAGCTGCCTGTCTCTCACCGTCCCTCCCTTCCCTTCTCCACCTCGCCCCCTCTGTTGAGCCGCTTCAACTTCAAGGTTCGAGTTTCGAGACGCCGCTCGCAACCAGTCTCGCTGGACCTGTAAGCTTTGGGTCTCTCACCGTCTTTCCCCTCCCAACCTTAATCCCTCTGTTAAGGAGTCTCAGGGTTTAAGATCTCGGGTTTAGGGTCAGGTAGGGTTGGGTCGACCCGCTCCGGTCGGGGCAAAGGCTCAAGCCTATGCTTCGGATCGCTCTGCACATTTCACATCAATCATGCTTCGAGGAGGAGCCCCTTAGAGATTGGTTAGAAATGGGGTCTTATGTCACTGTAAGAGATGAGCCGCGTCCCTTGTGCCTGTCCTATTTCTCCCTTCTCTTCGTGTGTGCGGTCTTTTGAATCTCTACTGGACTTCACACATTTTCCTCTTGTGGGCTACCCAACACAGCAAGAACCTTTGACGCTATCCCTACGCTACCCACCCACTTTCCACGTGTGGCATTGCTGATGCAGCAAGAACCTGCAGCTGCTGCGGCAGCGGCTGTACTATGTGACATGGAAGGCCGATGGCACGCGCTACATGATGCTCATCTGCCCTGACGGCTGCTACCTCATCGACAGGTGTGCTCGCATGGACAGACAGACAGGTGGTGCTTGCAAGCACAGGTGCTTCAGCTGATAGGGACTGTCTTGTTCCGCGGTACATGATGCTCATCTTGCCCGATGGCTAACACCTCATTGACAGGTGTGCTTGCGTTGACAGGTGTGCTTGCGTAGGTGTGCTTGCGTTGAGACGTGTGCTATGCGTTGCAGTCTGGCCATCACATCATAAACACCCCAGTGGCTTCAACAACCACCACCACCCCCCTCCCCTCCCCCCCCTCCTCCTCTCCCCCACTTCTCAAATATCCACGCAGCCTTGTCAGTAGGGACTCTCATTTGACTAGTTGTCGCATGCACATGCATTGGCTGCAGAAAGATGCCACGCGATTGAGTGCGCTCTTGCACGTTACACCCACTCCCTCATCTATCCGCCTTCAACTTCCTTCTTTCTTCTCCCATTTTCAGGAACTTCCGGTTCCGGCGAGTGCAAATGAGATTCCCGGCGCGCAAGCACCTACAGCACAAGCCGGTGGACGATTGGGACGTGCACCGCACCACACTGCTGGACGGGGAGATGGTGGTGGATGAGCTGCCCGGCACTGGCGTGCAGGAGAGGCGCTATTTGATCTACGACCTCATGATGCTTGACAGCGTGCCGCTGGGGGATGTGAGTCAAGAGGGGGGGCGCGGGGGATGTGAGTGGTGGGTGGGGGTGACTGTGACACGCAGCACTGGCCGGCTGCTCCAACACGCACTGGCGTGCAGGAGCGGCGCTACCCCATCTACGACCTCATGATGCTTGACAGCGTGCGGCTGGGGGATGTGATTGGCAGGGCGGGGATGTGCGTGGTGTAGGGGTGGTGGGGGGAAGTGACAGGTGTGTGTGCGGTGGGAGAAGCACAGCACAGCAACGGTTGCTGTGGCACACAGTGCATGGCAGGAGCGTGGCTACCTCATTTACGATCTCATGATGCTCAACAGCTTGCTGCTGGGGGATGTGAGTTGAGAGAGGGAGGGGGTCCCAGGGAATTTGAGTGGCGTGTGGTGGGGCGATTGAGGCACCTGACACTGGTCGCTGGGTGATTTGAGTCGACTCAAAAGGCACATGACTCCGTTCGAGGAGCGGTTTCAGCTGATAGAGAGGGAGGTGGTGGTGCCGCGGACTGTTTCAAAGCAGTAAGACCAAATTACCAATAATTTCCTCCCCTCCTGCCATTCTTTCTTCCCCCCCACAGAGACCGTTCGCGGAGCGGTTTGAGCTGATAGAGAGGGAGGTGGTGGCACCGCGCAAGATGGATGCCGCGATGAACCCCCTGTACGACTACAGTCTAGAGGACTTCAAGGTGCTTGCTTGCTGCTTATAGGGTTGCACATTGACCACTTTATTAGGTGGAGGGTTGGATGGTTGCAGTCATGCAAGATGGATGCAGCAATGAACCCCCTTTATGACTACAGCCTGGAGGACTTCAAGGTGCGTTTTTCTGGAAGAGTGGTGTGGCGAGGCAGGTGCTGCTTGAAAGGTGAGCGCAGCTTGAATGGTTCAAGATGGATGCAGCGATGAACCCCCTTTATAACTACAGCCTGGACGACTTCAAGGTGGGTGGTTGCTGCTTGAAAGGTGGTGTGGTAAAGAGCTGCAACAGGTGAGTGCATCTTGAAAGGTTGCTTAGTAGATGCAGCAATGAACCCCCACTACGACTACAGCCTGGAGGGCTTCAAGGTGCGCTCAGGTTGAAAGGTGATTGCAGTTTGACGGATTTGAAGATGGATGCAGCGATGCGATGAACACCCTGTATGACCACAGCTTGGATTGGAAGGACTTCAAGGTGCGCTCAGCAGGAAGGGTTTCAAGTGTCAACAGGTTGAACGGTTGTAATGGTTGACAGTGTTCACATATGAAGCTGATTGTCAGGAGAATGTCACATGAACTGTACTGTACACGACATCCATTTGCCATATGTCATTCGCAAGCTGCTTTGTCCCATGGACTATACCCCATGCCCCACCACGCCCCACGCCCCGTGTCCCATGCACTCTTCCCCATGCATGCCCCACCAGGTGCGGCGCAAGGACTTGTACATGCTCAGCACGGTGGGCAAGCTGCTTTGCCTCATGCCCCATGCGTCACCCATGCCTTGTGCCTCATCTATGTACCTGGCTGGCCCCATGCATGGTATCAATAGGTGCGGCGCAAGGACTTCTACATGATCAGCACGGTGGGCAAGCTGCTTTGCTCCATACTCCATACCCCGTACCCCACACCCCATGCCCCATTCACTCTTCCCCATGCATGCCCCACCAGGTGCGGCGCAAGGACTTCTACATGCTGAGCACGGTGGGCAAGCTGCTGCACGACTTCATCCCCAAACTCAGCCACGAGTCCGATGGACTCATCCTGCAGGTCAGTCGATGCAGTCTGTCAGGCAGTGCGTATGCGCATTGTGAGTGAGTTGACTCAAGTTATGCTTTAATGTCATGCCCTTCCAAATGGCACTGATAGCACAAAGGGGTGAAATGTATGCTGCTCATTTGCCTTGTCCGCACACCGAACTGCAGGGGTGGAATGATGCATATGTGCCGCGTACACATGAGGGTCTGCTTAAGTGGAAGTATGCTCACATGAACTCCGTTGACTTCTGCCTCAAGGTGCGTTGACTCCCGTTGACTCATGGTGCTGACTCCTGTTGACCTCTGGTTGACTCCTACTGACTCCTGTTAACTCCTGCCCACCCCTGTTGAACCTCCTCCTACACAGCACACCCCCCTTGCGCTCACTCAACCCCCTTGCCTCCTTTCCTCTTTCCACTTCACCTCGCCTCACTACCTTTCCTCTTTCCACTACACCTCGTCTCACTTTCAGCACGGTCTCTTCCGCTTTCTTCCCCGCTCCTCTCCCCTCGTCGTCCCCCGTGCATGCTGCGGTGCAGAAATCACCGGAGGGCAAGTGGGTGCTGCTGCTCTCTGACAGGAAGACGCTGCGAGCGCTACCAGCAGCCAAGTTCACCCACCCTGGTCGGTGCCTCCCTCCTGCTTTGCTTTGCTTTCCTCCTTCCCTCCTGCTCTCCTGCTCTGGCCTCACACTGTTAAGAAATCCTTCTAATTATGGCATAACCGTGTCTTTTTGTTCAATCCACACCTCCGCTCCTCGACACGAGGAAGGAGGAGGCAATTGAATTGGAGGGCAAGCAAGTGGGGTTTTGCTCATGTTTGCGCTTACATAACGCTTCTCGCCGAAAATCCCTCTCCATTCTTTCCCCGCTTAGGCACGCGTGAGGGAAGGAGCCAATGCGCTGGATAAGAATATGGTGGATTGCTGCTGAACCAAACTTGGAGCTCATTATAACACCTCACTTGCCCTAAGACAAACCAAACCACCCCCAACCTCTCTTCACCCCCCGCCTCCCGTATCCTCTCCCTGTTTTTTCTATACCCTCCTTGGAGACGAATGAGGAGGCGAGGTCACTGGAGGGGAAGGGACGATAGTGGAGTGCTGTTTGCTCCACAACATGGAGTTTCCATTCATCCATAACGCTTGTCCTCGCCCCTGAAACCCAACCCCCCCACCCCCCTCTCCTTCCTTCCCCCCCCTCCCCCCTGAAGGCATGGGTGAGGAGGAGGCGAACGAGCTAGAGGGCAAGATAGTGGAGTGCTGCTGCTGGCATGACGACATGGGGTTTCAGCTCTACACATTCACACAACACCTCTCTTTGCCCAAAGACACCCAGAACGCCCACCCAACCCCCCTTCCCCCCCTTTCCTCTCCCTTCTTTCCCCCGCAGGCATGAGTGAGGAGGAGGCGAAGGAGCTGGAGGGGAAGATAGTGGAGTGCTGCTGGAAGAAGGAGGAGGGCGAGTGGGAGTTCATGCGCGTGCGCACCGACAAGGAGCACCCCAACGCCTGGCACACGTACCTCAAGGTGATGCCTGGTACTATATGTTATCGGTAGCATGTGCTTTAAGGAAGTTGATGCGTTTTGAATGAGGAGGGCGAGTGGGAATGTCTAATGCGCGTGAAGGAGCACCTCAACGCATGGCACGCGTACCTCAAGGTGATCCCTGGTACTATATGTTATCGGTAGCATGTGCTTTAAGGAAGTTGATGCGTTTTGAATGAGGAGGGCGAGTGGGAATGTCTAATGCGCGTGAAGGAGCACCTCAACGCATGGCACACGTACCTCAAGGTGATGCCTGGTACTATATGTTATCGGTAGCATGTGCTTTAAGGAAGTTGATGCGTTTTGAATGAGGAGGGCGAGTGGGAATGTCTAATGCGCGTGAAGGAGCACCTCAACGCATGGCACGCGTACCTCAAGGTGATCCCTGGTACTATATGTTATCGGTAGCATGTGCTTTAAGGAAGTTGATGCGTTTTGAATGAGGAGGGCGAGTGGGAATGTCTAATGCGCGTGAAGGAGCACCTCAACGCATGGCACACGTACCTCAAGGTGATCCCTGGTACTATATGTTATCGGTAGCATGTGCTTTAAGGAAGTTGATGCGTTTTGAATGAGGAGGGCGAGTGGGAATGTCTAATGCGCGTGAAGGAGCACCTCAACGCATGGCACGCGTACCTCAAGGTGATCCCTGGTACTATATGTTATCGGTAGCATGTGCTTTAAGGAAGTTGATGCGTTTTGAATGAGGAGGGCGAGTGGGAATGTCTAATGCGCGTGAAGGAGCACCTCAACGCATGGCACACGTACCTCAAGGTGATCCCTGGTACTATATGTTATCGGTAGCATGTGCTTTAAGGAAGTTGATGCGTTTTGAATGAGGAGGGCGAGTGGGAATGTCTAATGCGCGTGAAGGAGCACCTCAACGCATGGCACACGTACCTCAAGGTGATCCCTGGTACTATATGTTATCGGTAGCATGTGCTTTAAGGAAGTTGATGCGTTTTGAATGAGGAGGGCGAGTGGGAATGTCTAATGCGCGTGAAGGAGCACCTCAACGCATGGCACACGTACCTCAAGGTGCGGCTGCTGCATGTCATAAGTCGCATGCACGTTGTGCTGCATGTCATGAGTCGCATGCACGTTATGCTGCATGTCATGAGTCGCATGCACGTTATGCTGCATGTCTCAAGGGATGGGAGTTGTTGATGCGTGTGCGCACCGACAAGGAGCACCCCGACGCATGGCACACGTACCTCAATGTGCGCCTTCGCCTGCTGAATGCTATGAGTAGCATGCATCTTGAGTAGCATGCATCTTGAGTAGCATGCATCTTGAGTAGCATGCATCTTGAGTAGCATGCATCTTGAGTAGCATGCATCTTGAGTAGCATGCATCTTGAGTAGCATGCATCTTGAGTAGCATGCATCTTGAGTAGCATGCATCTTGAGTAGCATGCATCTTGAGTAGCATGCATCTTGAGTAGCATGCATCTTGAGTAGCATGCATCTTGAGTAGCATGCATCTTGAGTAGCATGCATCTTGAGTAGCATGCATCTTGAGTAGCATGCATCTTGAGTAGCATGCATCTTGAGTAGCATGCATCTTGAGTAGCATGCATCTTGAGTAGCATGCATCTTGAGTAGCATGCATCTTGAGTAGCATGCATCTTGAGTAGTAAGCATCTTGAGTAGCATGCATCTTGAGTAACATGCATCTTGAGTAGCATGCATCTTGAGTAGCATGCATCTTGAGTAGCATGCATCTTGAGTAGCATGCATCTTGAGTAGCATGCATCTTGAGTAGC
>CANJKZ010001018.1:1102500-1105000 GCA_947471745.1 Closterium sp. Naga37s-1
GGCAGATCCCGAGGTGGCGTCCAACGCGACAGAGTACATGCGCATTGCCAAGTCAGCGGGGGAGATCGAGGAGGTGAGGGGGGGGATACAGATGCTGTAGCGGTGTAGTGGAAAGAGGAGTTGAGGAGGTGAGAGGGAAATTGAGATGGCGTCTAACGCGACAGAGTACATGCGCATTGCCAAGTCAGCCGGGGAGATCGAGGAGGTGAGTGGGTGAGCAAAGGGGTATATGGAGCGGATAGAGGGTGTAAAGGAGGAGAGAGGGGGATAGAGGAGTGGGGGGCGAGGTAGTTGGGAGTAGGTACGAGGTGATAGATGAGTTGAGGGGGAGGGGAGGTAGTTGGGTTGGGAGCACTGACGATGGATACTCACCCGGCTTGGGGGGAGGACTTGTGTGGGCAGTACCATCCTATCAGTGCTGGGTGGGGGTGAGAAAGCAGGGGAGAGGTGAATGGAATGATAAGGGGCCGCGGAATGGGCTGCATCTAACGTGGCGCTGGCATGCATGCATACATGGGTGGGTGGTGTGTCATTGCGTGCCCACCTGTCCACATCCCACGCCCCCGATCAGATCCCACATCCCACATCCCCACATCCTCCACACACATTCCACATCCCATTCCACTTCCCCACATCCCCACATGCCCATACCACATCGCCCATGACATGCCACATCGTATCATGCATCAACCCGCAGTGCCACTTACTAATCTCACACCCTCGCCATCTCACACCCTCGCCATCACACATTCCCACCATGGCCTGGCAGGTGGCGAGTGCCTATGCGGAGTGGAAGGACAAGCAGCAGCAACTGGCTGACGCAAAAGGTGACTATTGCAATGCCTGGCAATGCTTGCACCCCTTTGCACCCTTTGCACCCCTTGCACCAACTCTTCCCACTCCTCCCCATTCCTTCCCGCTCCTTGCATCAGCCCTAATGAAGGGCAGCGCATCGGACCCAGTTATGGCGGAGATGGCCGGGGAGGAGGTGGGCGAGCTGGAGATCTAAACAGCTTACCTACTCCCCGCTCATTTCCACTCCTTCCCATTGCCTCCCACTTCTCCTTCCCACTCCTTGCATCAGCCCTAATGAGGGACAGTGCATCGGACCCGGAGATGGCAGAGATGGCCGGGGAGGAGGTGGGGGAGCAGGAGTTGCAGGCAGCTTAGGGCGTATCCCTGGGTGGTGGCAGGGCCACTGTAGCAGGCACTGTTGGTGGCATGCGGGAAAACCGCATGCCACCAACATTTTGCCCGAGGCGCGCGCGACTCGGATTTGGTGGCATTGAAGTGACATTTTTGGGACATTGCCCAATCACGCACCTGTATTTGCGCGCCAAATTTCCTGACACCAACCTGGCGTTTTATGTGTTCGTGGCAGGCTGCCTTCAACAGTGGCCTGCCACCACCCAGGGATACGCCCTTACTCCCTCTCACCCCAGTTCTATCGTTCCCACTTCTTTTCACTCCTATTCACCCTTCCCACTCCTTGCGTCAGCTCTTATGAAGGACAGTGCATCGGACCCGGAGATGGCGGAGATGGCTGGGGAGGAGGTGGGGGAGTTGGAGGCGCAGCTGGAGGAGCTGGAGGGGCGCCTCAAGGTGCTGCTGCTGCCCACCGACCCGCTTGACGCCAGAAACATCATGCTGGAAGGTGTGTGGGTGAGCTGGGACGTGGGGGGGAGTGCTGGAAGGTGCGTGGGTGTCTTTTTTATCGACTCTCAAGGAGTTGGAGGGGCGACTCAAGGTGCTTCTGCTGGGATATGCGGGGTGTGCTGGGATATGCGGGGTGTGCTGGGATGTGCGGGGTGTGCTGGGATGTGCGGGGTGTGCTGGGATATGCGGGGTGTGCTGGGATATGCGGGGTGTGCTGGGATGTGCGGGGTGTGCGGGTTGTGCTGGGATGGTATGTGCGGGGTGTGCTAGGACGAGATGTGCGGGTGCGTCCGTTGAGTTGACTCTAAAGGAGCTGGAGGAGCTGGAGGGACCTGCTTAAGCTGCTGCTGCCGCCCTTATTGGCAGGAACATCATGCTGGAACTTGTGAGTGCATTGTGAAAAGGTGTATGTGTGGAAGGTGGGGCGTGTGTGCTGGGAGGTGGGGCGTGTGTTTGAGGTTGAGGTGTGGATCAGGTGTGCTGGGAGGTGTTTGGTTGTCTTTTAAGTCGACTCCAGAGCAGCTGGAGGGGCGACTCTCAAGGTGCTGCTTCTGCCCAGCCCACCGACCCCCTTAATGCCAGGAACATCATGCTGGAACGTGCATGCGCATTGTGAAAACGTGTGTGTGTGTGCTGGGAGGTGGGGGTTCGTCGGAGGTGTTGGGTCAGGTGTGCTGGTCCTGTTTTCCTTACTCCGCTCTCGCCCTCCTCCCCCTGCCCTCCTCCCCCTGCCCTCCTCCCCCTGCCCTCCTCCCCCTGCCCTCCTCCCCCTGCCCTCCTCCCCCTGATCCCCCCCTTCTGTCTGGCCCCCACAACAGTGCGGGCGGGCACAGGAGGGGATGAG